>OX422215.1:468575492-469137992 GCA_949130495.1 Sambucus nigra | reverse complement strand
GTGCATACGGGAACATGTTTAGAAACTCGTGTGGGAGAATACCGAGGAACACACCGGTGAGTTTAAGACAAAACTACTAAGGTGACCACTTTATTTGCAATGGGAACAAACATATATGGGATTGGTTTCATCTTGCTTAAAATGTCTAGGATGAGCTCTTCAAGGTGGGTTAGGACGAGGGCCATATGGATCCATCACAAACTTGGGAACCATCTCGAGTGCGGCGTGGGAAGTGGATGAATCGTCATAACCTATCCATTGCCTCTCAACATTACAAAATATAAGACCGAGGAGCATCTTTCCAACTTTCTTAGATTTGTCCTCTAAAGTAACCTTGACCTCCCGGGCACTTTTGATATCAATCTCGAGTTGGTATACACGGGATTCAATTTTTTCACGAGTCTTGAATGAAGATTGAAGACCTCTCGTAAGGCTAGCCATAGTGTTAGTCAAATCGATCTTCTCCCGACCCATAACAATCAAGTGCTCACACAAAGAAACTTTCACCTTCTCGAGTTGACTCACCGACGCCTCACACTCTCTCAAAACTTTCACCTCCTTCTCTAAATCACACACCCTAAGAGATAAATCTTTATTAAAAAATTTCGCTTTTAAAGTCTCGGTGTAAAGATCACTAAAATATTTTTAGAGGCCACCTTCTCCCTCACTCAAATTCTCTTCCTCACTTTTACTATCTCCAAAATGATTGAAAATATCACCAACGCACTCACATTCAGAGTGTCCTTATCGACGTCGGATAAACTAGAAGTACTAACGTGATTTTCCATGAATGCAAGGCATGGTTCATGTGGTTATTCATCCCCAGAGCCAGAATTCAGTGACTCGACTTCACTATCGCTAAGAGTGGCCTCGTGTGCAACTTTCTTTCCCTATCTCTTTAACCTAGTCGGACAACCATCTTCCTTATGTCCTTTTCCCTCACACTCATAGCATCTTATCTCATCTTTCTCACAAACCTTCTCGCCTTTATTCTTATTTTTATTTTTCTCAAAAATATTTTTTTTAGAAGAATTTTCTTTGTTAAATTTGAGATTTTCTTTGAAAACTTTCACAAAAAGGGCAAAATCATCCAACTCAAAATCAAATTCAGACTCAGAATCACAAACTTTTTCTTTCTTCTTTGCAATCCATATTTCCCTTTTCTTAACTATTTTGGGAAACATATCAATTTTGTAAGTGTAGGAGGAGCTTAATGATAAGCCTCTCATTTAATTATTAAATGAGATTAGATATGATTAATATTGATAAAATTCCATGTGTTTATGCGACTGAGGTATTATTATGCGCGTCCAGCATATCACGCATATTTGTGTATTATTTATACATTAACTAGACAATATTCTAGTATTGAGGGTGAAATATATGTTATATGACATAATCCATCCAAAAGAGAACATATGTCACCACATGTTGTTTGACACATGTCTCCACCATATATTTGACATGTGGCAACCAACTTGGGTTGGTTTTTGTCATAAATAAACTTCATTTCCTTACATTTTAGGGGGGACTTCTTTGGAAGATAAGAGTTTATTTGTCTTAAGAGCTTAAGAGAGACTTTTAAGAAGAGTTTTAGAGAGAGTTTGAAGAAGAGGTTTAAAGAGTTAGTTTGAGAAGAGTTTCACCACCTCCCACGTCTCCGAGAAATCACCACAAATGAGTTTCCCATCGAATAGGACGAACCCATGAACTACGCTAACTTTGATTTCGACTATGACGAATACGTAGGCATAACCACAGTTGCTCGAGTCAAATACGTACAAAAATTCGGTACTTCCCCATATTAAACTCCCCTCTTGTAGTAAGTTTGAAGGTCTCCTATAAGTTCTTCAAACCTAAGAGTATCTAAAATTCCCAAAAAATTAAAAACAGTGACTTTAGGGATAAAGCAGGCAGAAAGTGATATCAAAATTTTCTTGAATACACATGTCTCAAGAATTTTCTCACCTAAATTGAAAATCGAGTTTACTATATCAAATAGACGTGCGTAAAACTCATCAACAGATTTAGATTCAAGAATAGTGATCATTTCAACTTGTGTGGTGAGATTTGCAGCTTATAAGCTTTTACAGTATTGGTTCCCAACTGAATGAGTTGGACGGTATCCCAAGCTTATTTATATGTGGTGCACATCATAATGCAGTGGAACTCGTCAAGGGTGACGGCTCCAAAGATGACACTTAGACCGCATGACTAAATATTGCTCCATTTAAAATCATCTTTTGTCCATGCAGAGACAGGTTTTAGACTTTTGACATTGCCGTTAGTCACTGTGGGTGGTGTCCACATTCTTTCACAAACTAGCCAGACACGTTCATCAATAGATTTTAAAGTGGACATTATTCTAGCTTTCCAATAGGCATAATTTGACCCATTAAATATACGCATCCTATTATACAAATTATCTATTAAATCCAAATTTTTAATGATTTTTTAAGTAAAAACTGATATAAAAAATTGTAAAAAGGATCACACGATAATTTAGTGCAAACCATCTCTGATAGTAATTCGAGAAAATTGGTATCTCAAAAGAAAATTTATAAAAATCATGATCACGCGATATTTTAATGTAACCTGCTCTAATACCAATTTGAGAATGTTGAGATTCTTTGGATTGATTTGTATATTAGTTTTCCAGACACAAATCCATTTTTTACCAAATTTTACCTTTGATTAAATTAGGTGTAAATACGAGATGTAGTCCAATTCTAAAGCAACAAACAAGTGAGGAAAAATCTCTTAAAAGATCAAAGCATATATTCAGCACTACTGAATAATTGACAAAGTCGACTTACAAACAACTTAGACGGACTAAGTATGACGCGAAAAATCTTCCATTCTTCTATAAAAAAATAACCCAATCCAGAGTCGTACATAGGAAGCCAACATCCCTCGGCATCCACCGATCAACCTTTTTTCTTCTTCAACAATGAAGCCTCGGTTCCACAAGTCAGCAGTAAAGATTTCTCTCCACAAAGATTTTTGAACTAAAAACTTTCTTCTTCATTTGGTAAAGTGATCTTTATAATTCCAAGGGGTTTGGAATGATTATAAAAGTGTTTGATCACAAAGACAAATCAAAAAGGTGTTTAAAGATGGTAAATGGAGTTCTTAAGAAGTTTAATCTCATTTATCCTATTGATAACAAGGTTTTTTATAAAAGTATCAACATGAAATATTTCGATTATAATAATTAAAAAAAAAATTCACCCGGTCGTTCGAACGACATGTACCTCGTTTGAATGACATACCTATTTTTGTTCGAACAGGTAACGCGATCACAAATGTGCCTAGTGTGCGTGCTATTTAGGCTCAAGTGCAAGACTTACCGTTCAAGTAATAATCCGATAAGTCAGGTATCGATCCTCAGGGAAATAGGACGAACGGAGTCGTAACGACGTTGGAAAGACGAAGATAACCTAACTTTGACTTCTAAAGAAATGAAAAGATGATTTAGATTGTGAAATGACCACAGCTAAATGCAATTTTGAAAATGATTAACTACTGAAATAAGAACTAAATGAAATGCAATTACTTCTAATTAACCTAAAGGTGAATGACGACTAAACTAAAGCTTTAACTATAAGATGAGAAAGATAGGTCGGGTTACAATCCCCCACACCCTAGTAATTCACTTCATTGGATACTAGATTCATAATTAAAGGTTTAAATGAATCTGACTTTTTAATGCCCCTAAGTATTACATATATGAGGGATCGTAGACCGCACAATATGTAAGCAAAGGTCGGATTAAAATTCGGTCTTTATTTCTCTTAAGTATTACATATATGAGGGATCATAGCCCGCACAGTATGTAAGCAAAGGTTGAATTAAAGTAGTATCGTAGGAACTACGATACAATTCATCTAGGGTTTTAATTCTAATTTATATTTCCACTATCATGAATTACATCGGATGGGATTCATTCACCCCAACCCTTGAAAACTTAGCCGGACATACTAAAACTAGAAGAAAATATGTTTTGAATGATAGAAAATATTTTAACTAGCTATTGAAGATGAAGAATAATGAAATTACTACTAAAGCATTAACTACTGCAATAATGAAATGAAGGATTGGAACAACTGTACATGGATTGCAAAACTGGAATCAAAACTAGGTTTTTTGTTGTTTCTTCTCTAAGCTAATTACAAAGCTTCTCCAAAAACGAATTAGAAGCCTCCTCTCATGTCTGGGAGGAGTTAGAAATTTATATACTACGAAAATTACAAGAGTTAGAGTCATGAAAGACTCTGTCTTGAAGAGGATAAACACAAATCTCGAACACCGGATCGATCCGGTCAAGACATACTGGACTGGTCCGGTCAGTAATCAGACTGATCCATTTTCTAGACAAACAGGATTGGTCCGATAAACAGGTTGTTATGCAGTGATTTTAAGGGCCGGACTAATCCATTTTTTTAGGATACTGGATTGGTCCGCTAAACATCATTTTATTCAGTGATTTAAGACCCCGGACTGGTCCGTTTTTCTAGTAAACGGGATTTATCCAGGTTGCCTTCTTCAACTTCGCTTCAATATCTCTTCAAAATCTCATGATTTTCTCACATCATCGGGTCTTCATAACTTCTAATCCAGAACTCAGATTGGGACGCCGTTTCTTCCTACGTGTTCGCAAATGCGAGATCTTCGACTTTTATTTGTGTCCTCAATCGAACTCCTGGGAGAAATTATGCTTTTTCCCTTTTGATTCGCCTTCTTTCTTTTCTCTTGCTTCTTCTGGTTTCTTTCTTCCTTTCATGTGATAAATACCTGTGAAATTAATAAGAAATACACAAAACTCGGGGTACTTGTTAGACAAAATCGTTAGCCAAGATATGAGATAAACTAATTCATTTTACGTTGTCCGAGGTAATAAAAGCCTATAAATTAAGGGGTAAATTTGGAATAATTTATGCCTAATCAAACCCCCCTAACTTAGAACTTTGATCGTCCCGAGCAATGTAAAAGAATCAAAACATGATCCAACTCAAAAATAATGGGATAGAATATCTGTTTCGCGGGAAAGCGATTGCATTTAGCATATGCAACAAGCCTTTAAACCCCTAGGTTACCCTAGTAGGACGAGTTGTGTCTCGTCAGGATTTGCAGCGAATATATCCATAAAATTCGACTCAAAGAAAACTCAAAATACGCAAAAAACGTTTAATTCAAACTTTTTCAGAAAATAGTCATCATCAATTCATGTTCAAGAGTCTCAAATCATAGTGCATGTGTGCGAAGCCAGAAATTTAACCGCGAATTTCCACCGATTGATCATTACATTACTTTTTTGAAAATTCGTTTTAATTTCAAAATCTCACGAGATACTCTCACAAACGAATCTCTCAGAAGGGTGGCTGTTTTCTCTCGGTATGCGTGATTTATAAGAGTAAATGTATTGGTACCAAATTCACGCACACAAATAGAAATATGGAAATTTTATGGTAAACGGATCTCATCATCGGGTTACAGTTATAAGCAAACAGGAACATTGCCTCTAATTGATATTTATAATCTCTTTTATTATCTTTTCATGTTTTAACTCCCCACGCTGTAACCAATTTCATGATTTTGAACTCGGTTAGGACTTTCTTGGGTTAAAGGTATATTGGGGAAAATGGGGGTGATTGGGAATTTCGGAATTGGAAAATTTTCTTATGGTGTCCATTAGTGCTTTTTCCGAGCTTTTGCTCCTTTTCCTGATTTTTCAAAAAAAAATTCACACTTCTTTGGGTATTTTTGTTGAGCATATTTATTCTTTTCTTGCCCTTTTTTATGCACTTTTCGGACTTAATTTCTGGGATTATCAACTTTCGTAATATCGGGCCAATTGGGGGTTTTCGGGTTGTCAAACGAAAGGGAAAAATTTATTCGACTCAATTTAGGTTTACAAAAGGGGTAATTTTTTGCTACTTTTTCTGGCCAATATTTTTGGGTGACAAACGAGGGCCTACTTCATTGTCCGAAATACTAATTACGTTATATAAAACTGTAATAAAATGCGGTGTGTGATAATTGATTAAATTAATTCGCAACTTTCCAATTAAACCTTATTTAATTAGAGTCCATTTTTAAACAAACTTAAATCAGCCCCAAACCATTCAACTATGTGTGTGAGTGTGTCAATCCATAAATAAATAAAGCATGCGACACAAGTTTAAGGAAAAATTCTCGAAGGGAAAAACCTTTTTTATTTATATAACTCTAACAAGTTTATAAGACCAATACAATCATGCTTTCGCCCACAAGAGTAATGCACGGTGTCTTCGACAAACCTCCAAAACAACGGCTAGAAATAAAACAGCAATGGTTCACACGTAACTATACCACAAGGACCACAATCCTAGACACGCAGTCTTCTCGGTGTAGGTTATCCTCCCCACAAGAGTAAACAACAGCAAAGGTGTGTTCTTCAAACACCAAAACAATTCACTAAAGCATATGGGAGTTTTGTGAATTGAAAACAAAGAGGGATTGAACCCTAAAAGGAAGAAGCTGCTTTCGCAGTTTTTCTGTTCTGTAAAACGCTAGGACTTCTTAAACAAAACGAAACCATAGAATGAGTTTTTATAGAAAAACACGCCGCCTCGAAAATTGTGCTCGTTCGAACGAGATAAGGGTCTCGCGCGAAAGACTTACAGATGTCGTTTGAACAACATCGCGCGACTTGTACATGTCACTCGAGCGACAGTGCAAAGTCGTTTGAACGACTGCTACATCAAAAAATATTATTTTAATGTCCGCTCCAAGACTTAAAAAAAATACTCATTCTCAAATTTTGACGAAAAATTCCGCTCAAACACTTAGAAAATATTTTGTAAAAATATCCATAAAGCTCTAAGAGTAAAGTTAAGGTATTTAAAACATAACCTTACCAAAGTAAAATTTGTGGAGTCTTTTTGATGAAGAACTTGATTAATTCGGATCCGTCTTGATGTAGATGGATATTGAATGCTCTTCGACGGTGTAGCGGTATATGACATACTAAATTGATAACGGACTTATAAAACTATGTCCCTACAAATATCCCCCTGTGTCTATGCCGGTACATACATAAAAATATCCGAATTATCCAAAACCAAAATGCCTATACAAATCTACCCTTCCATGAATAAATTTGTAAATTTTCAAACTGTTCTTCAAAAATCTTCGTCAAATCTCAAAGCTTTGGGTGCAGGTGATCATCTTCATCAAAGGATTCAAACTCTACGAATTTATAAGGAAAGTGGTTAAATTTCTTCAATATAAATTGGTGATATTCAATTCATATCATAGTAGGTGTTATACAAATGATTTTTGGAATGGGTTAATATAAATTGGGTTTTGATTTAGGGAAGTTACGAATCAATTTTTAAAGACTATTATGATAATGACTTATGAATTCTATGCTGTGAAGAAATTATAAGTTAATTAGAGAAATTTATTGATTGCAAGTTGGGGAACAATCGTATGTATTCATATATTTATTATCAATTGGAGATAGAAATTGAGAATTAAGATATTGGGACTTATTTTGATTCGTAAGAATCACTTTGTAAATTCTGGGTAAAAAGCTTCGCAGAAGTTGTTAATAGCGATTATGTTCGCGTCGCCCTCTAGAAAATGGCGTTTTCTAACTTTTGTTCTCTAATACGTTTTTTTCTGAAATGGCCACATAATGGAATTTCAAAAATCTGGGCAAATTGAGTAAATTGAAAACCTCATATTAATAATTGTGCAAAATTTATTAAGGAGAATTTTGAATAATTAATTAGGGATATTCTATTATGGACCAAGGGGGTGTCCGGATATTTTTTTTGAGTGACGCCGTGATAATAGATTAATTAATGGGGGATTAATTAATTAAAGCTTATAGCTAGAATAATTTATTATAGGATGATATAATAAATTGTTAAATATTATTTAATTAGGAGCGTTCTCTTTTTAATGGAATTTTGATGAGTACGTTCTAAGAGATTTGGGTACATTGGTTGCGTGACACCGGGGAGACATTAAATTAATTAATGAGTACATTAATTAAAATAGAGTCGGACCATAGACCCGGGGAGATAATAAGTTAATTGATGGGCATATTAATTAAATTAGAGTCGGGCCATAGACACGAAAATATATTGGCTAGTGTTACGGACTTTGTACACGGTAAAGCCGGGATTAAAATATATATATATATATATATATATATATATATATATATATTGTGTGCTCATAAATACCGGTGGTTAGGTATTTATTTAGAATTATATGCTCTAGTGCTATCGGGGGAGGTTGCGCGATGTGGGTGAATCCCCTAGCTTAAGGAGTAGGGCGAGTATATCCCCAGGTCATAGCATCCAAATAGAGGTGGGCATTGAGATGATTTTCTTCACACTCGGGGGAATATGATCGCCTCCAATACGTTTATATTTCTATGTTCTGATTCGACGGTGGCTAGCTGTCTCAGAAATCCAGGTGGGACTGAGTAGACCTGGGATTATAGCACTTTAGAGAATGCAACCGGTGAGGTATTACTCGGAAGGATGGTTTTAATTATATTTAACATATGTGTGATTGTGGAATATAGTTCTACGTATATAATGGAGTAGATAATTATATACGGGTAATTAAATACATAAAGAGAATTTGTATTACTTATATAACTAGTGAATGCTATATAGCTTTTAAGAGCGGTTTTATTTATATTCCACATATGTATAATTGTGGAATATAGTTCTACGTATATAATGGAGTAGATAATTATATACGGGTAATTAAATACATGAAGAGAATTTGTATTACTTATATAACTAGTGAATGTTATATGGCTTTTAAGAAAATAATTAATTAAGTTAATGCGATAAATAACTTATGAAGTAAAGATACAAATTACTCGGGTTAGAGTAGAGTTCAAGGAGTTTCATGACAAGGCTAGTTAGATGGGATAGTATAACTAGGAGGGTCAAGAAGAAAGCGTTAGGTGTGCACTTTAGAGGAGGGGTGAAATGTATCTCAAGGGAGTGCGACACTAACTTAAATATGAAGAGCATTCATACATTTTAATTGTTGAATTTTAATTCACTTGCAAAATATTTTCAAAAGGACTTTGGGCTCTAACCCGTATTTGAAAAATATTTTCAAAACCTTTTAGGTATCCAGCCAGAGGGACGTCAAGCGTGACTTCTAGGGGTGCACATGGTTCGGTTCAGTTCGGTTCGGTTCGGTTCCACTACGGAACCAAAACTAGAACCGAAATTTATCGATTCCGTGGTTTTGGAACTAGAACCAAAATCAAAATTGGTCATTTTCGAACCAAACCGAACCATTGGTTCTCGATTTGGTTCGGGTTGGTTCACGGTTCTGGTTCTTGGTTTTGGTTTGCGGTTCTGGTTCGCTGTTCTCATTAATGGTTCTGGTTCGCGGGTTGCTTTTCGGGTTGGTTAAGGGTTATGGTTAATGGTTTAGGTTCGTGGGTTGGTTCTCAGGTTAGTTATTGGGGTCGATTCAGTTTTTTGGTTCGATTTCATGGGTTTGGTTCTCGGTTTGGTTCAGGTATAAAACCGAGAACCGAACCAGAAACTTCGGTTCTCAATTTTTTTGAACCAGAACCAACCCATGGAGAAAAAAACCGAACCAATCCAACCCATGAAGGTCGGTTTGGTTCGGTTCTTCGGGTTGTTGATTTTTTTGCACACCCCTAGTGACTTCATTCCAGGGATTTCGGAGCTGTAGCACAGGTGGAAGTAGCAGGACTTTGATTAGACGCTTCTTTTATCATTTCTGATCTAGTGTAGGATTTCAGTTTTCAGTTTGGACACGTTGTCCCACAGTACTTTCATTACTGAGAGTTTTGATAATTGTTGAATTTTGGCCGAAAGTTTATTTAGTAATACTTGTTTATCTTAGTTGTTATATTCAGACTTTTATGTTGGTATTTAATTTATACATTGTTCCGCATGTTGTTGTATGTTTAATAAAAGTTAAAATTTGGCACTAGTCTAATTTCACCTAGGTGGTTAGTGATTAAAAAGTTTTCGACGGTGATGCTAAGAATGAACCAACTGAGATAGCTGCAACAGGTGTGGATGTTGCAGGAGTTGTACATAGACGCTTCAGTCATTTCATTCCTAGAGTATGATGCATCTTGGTATTTCTTTCGGGCATATTGACCCAGTTATTTTCATTTTAGTCGGACTTTGTACTGGTTATTATTCTTTGTTGGATTATATTAGTGGATGTTGGTTTTCTGCCGATGGTTTATTCGGCCGGTCATTTATTGATTTATTCAGTATTGCTTTAGATTCATGGTTCATGTGAATGGTTCGTATTGATATTTATATGGTTGTAGTTGTTAAATAAAAAGATTAAAATTTTGACATCAGCTTTTGAATACTAGGTGGTTAGTAAGTTTCAAAAAAATTTCGACAATGATGCTAAGAATGAACCAGATGAGAATCCTATTTTAATTTGATATAGGACTGATCACCCGGTATTTTATTCGGTGGGGTGTCACAATATGCTGATATGATGTTGTATCATGTAAAACTTATAAAGCATACATACGTGAAACATGTTATGTATTCGGTCAAGATGATCTAGAAGTTCTAAATAATACACAACTTTCCATACCCAGTTAGTAATCATAAATGGCCCAACATAAAGTGGCGCCAGCTTCCATTTATTCCCAAAGTGTATCGCCCCTTTTACAGGGGAAACTCGAAGTAGTACTTGTTCTTCCACCTTAAACTGTGTTTTCAGTTTAAATTTTCATGGATCTTTTGTTGGTCTTGGGCGGTCTTAATTCGTTACCGAATAAGCTCAAAATTCTTGATCATATATAGAATAAATTACATCCTCAATAGTCTACTCTCACCTAGGTCTAACCAACATACTGGTGATCGACATAATGGCCCATGCAATGCCTCGTAAGGGGCCATATTGATCAAATTCTGATAATTATGATTATATGCAAGCTCCACTAATGATAAATGTACTTCCTAACTTTATTTAAAATCCATTACGCATGATCTCAGTATATCCTTCAAAAACAATCCCTCTACACTCATAGTCCCCACCCATTGCAAACCAAGGATGTAAACTGACCCAAATAGTCAAACAAAATCCCTCTCGAATCCGACCTCCCCTACCATATGCCCCATATAAAAAATAATACCGACCATCAACCATATAGCTTTATTATATGGGCCATGCACTTTGTACGTCCACACAAGGGATAACGTAATATCTTCAATTGGTTGAGTTCATGTTGTCTAAGGAGGCATCCTTACTACAAATACCTGACCAAAACTTTAAAAATTGCCAATCCTTTAACCGGGAAGAAATGTATGACTAAGCCCTTCAAGAAACAAACTTCGCCATTGCAATAGATACAATCTAACTAATAGGCTAAGAAGACCTTTCAAATGAGGATATCACGTGTTAAATCTTAGATGAATACTTTAGTGATACTGAGGGATCAACCCTCACCTCACATACATTTGACATAGATGAACTTACTCCCCCAAAGAACTTCAAACGCACCAGCCAATGTCAACAAGAGAATAACATAGATCGAAAATTTAAGGCTAGACAATGGAGGAGTAAAGAGTAAGATAAATGCTTCCAGGAGAGATGGGATAATCTAACAACCACTTAGGAAATGGAACGTCCAACCATATCCCCTTTCCACCCGAGTATGGACTTACATAGGCAAAATGGCACTACGCCAAAAATAGAAAATTATCATGGTGTCTTAGTTATATTTCAAATTTGCCACCATATTGTTCATGTTCCCAAACTATGACCACAAACTAAAGATCGTGACAAGGGTCGTGACCCATTCCAAGAGTGACATTTATCAAATATTGGTCTCGATTATGGACCGTGACCCCATTGGTCACAGTCAAGGATCGTTACTTATTACATAGGAAAAATAGCACCACCGTGGTCACAGTCCATGAACATGACTCTAATCTTACGATCGTGAATATAATGCGCGAAAGTGAGTCATGGTCCTTAACCGTGACAGTTATTTATGGAAAAAAAAACATAATTCAAAATGGTCACAGTTTGTGATCGTGACAACTATCCTTGACAATATTGTGGATCATAGTCCATGACCATGACCATATTATTTAATTCAAGATGGTTACAGATGTTGTCAGAGTCAATGATCCCCTTTTAGGTCTAAATACACCCTAGGGGTCTATTTTCCCTCATTTATCTCATTATCACTATCTCTTTATGAAAACTCTCTTTAAAGACTGCCATACCCCACCTCCGGTAACACCATACCACACCTCTTGTCGCCACTTTATCTCTTTCTACAACTCTATATAAGTACATGTGTACATACGTTTGAAGTTTAAAAGCATAAAATACTCCATATGTGTGTATGTGTGTTTACAGTTACATATAAATGTTTTTTAACATACGGGTCAGTTCTAGACCCTAAAACAATATTGGGTTTCAAAACCCTTAACACTATTTAGGGATTTAATTGAATATGATAAACTCGACACTCTTTTCATATAAAAACCTTCAAGTTTATATTTAAGTAACTTTAATTATGAAGAGAGAAGTAAATCGGTAATTTCACAAACACACAAAAAATCCAAATATCAAAATAAATATTTGTGTAGGTGTGTTGAAAAGTAAGCCTCGCATTATGAGCATATAATTTAGTATAATAAATAATTAATACATTCAAAAAACAAAACCAAATGTACAAGTTGAGTTTTGTAATTACAAATGAAATCTAAAATCATAAAAATAACTTCACTTTTGTATATGTATGAACAAATATACGGTTTCAAAAAATAGGCTTGTGAACCTATTTTCTTAACACAAGAGGGGTTTGTACATATGAATATATATATGTACATAGGTATATATATAAATGTACATATATGTAATCAGGTTTTGTAAATTTTTTGTACAATTAATTAGGGTTACGTACTTATTTGTAAAACATTGAAAGCTATATGGGGTTTTGTAGTTTAGCCTTTATCTTATGATAATCCCGTGTTCGTGGATCTGTTGTATGAACGTTAATTTTAAGGTTGGGATACCACCAAACTATAAGATATGTACTTGTGTCTTAGAGAAATATTTTCCTTTGCCCTTTTTTAACATCAACGTCCACCTACTTATGCATCTATGCAATAAGGCGTTGTTGTGTGGACTTTTCAGGTATTGATGGATGTAAATTTTTGAGTGCTTCATGAACTCTTTCAAAGATTAAGTTATTAATGTACGGTATATTGTTGGGTCAATTGAGAAAGAGTATAGAAAAGAAGAATCATCGTTATACACTCAGCGACATATGATTGAACAAGGGACTAGGAGGCTCAATCCTTCTGACGAATGAGTGGCTAAGGAAGTTGGAAATTTTGAGGTTGACATGACTGTTGGGAACCCTAAAGAGGTGCGACTCATAAATGTGTAATTTGAGGAAACAACTCGTTATGTCTTTAAAACACAAGATGAAGTTAAAGAATGGAGAGAGTAAGTACCTACATATATAATGTATTTTTGTTTAAGTATGTTTACTCTCTATATTTCCATCTAAAGTTTATAAGTGAATGAACAAGTATAGGAAGTATGAGAGAGGAATTGCCCAAAATCAGAAGTGAAAAGTTCCAACGGATACAGTGGATGATTTTAGGGTATGGGTATCAAAATAGGTAATTGCCACGTCATTTGATATGGTTACGTATGCATGTGTCATAAAACATACCCTAATACATATCCATTAATAAATACAACTTTTAAAAAGAGGAGATGTCTTTTCAAGGCTTGCACACCTAGCCAACGAGTGCAAAAGAGTTTAAAGAATTCCTCACCAATGGTTTTGATTTTGTTACATACTCATCCTACATAAAACAATCGACGCAACACAACGATTGGAGGTGGAGGACACAATTAATGGTTATAAAGTTGATCATGCCATAAAACTTGTCATGGTAGGTTAATCCCAAATGAAGTCTAAATATCACATAGCCGATGAACCTTTTGTTAATGCCGTACAAAACTTGAAGAATGCATTCCATTCAAAGTGCATAAATGATAAAAAAATTGTCGGTTGTTTTTCATGCGCCAAAGGGTTTGACTACTCCAGCAAACACATTAAAGGCCTCTACAGAGTTTCAGTTTGATCTTGATGGCAATCCTAATTTGAACGAATGACATTTTCTTGCTTAAGTTCGGTGCTACTTTATATGATATTTGCATAAGTAAAAACTTTCTTTTGTAATTTCTTTGTACAGCATCCTTTGTGTGTGTCAAACTCTAATGTTTTAGGTACAAAATTTCAGTTTTTATATACTCTAATGTTATGTATATACAACATTATCCAGGTCATTCCTAGGTTTTAAACCCTTACTACTTATTACATAGATATTTGATACATGATTCATTCTTATTTTTTAGAAGATAAGCTTTAGTCGGGAAGGACGCGAATGTCGGTTACAATGAGACAACATATGCTTAGGAAGGTAGGAAGTTCATATAAATTATGTGCTCTCTATAACGATCTAAAGACAATGGCTCTCAAAAAAAATTATGGTTGTAATGTCCAACAAGATAGCATTAAGTATTAAATTGTATATATTAAATATTATTAGTTTTGGATACATGTAATTAATTTGATTCATTGATAATTTTAATATTAATAGTTTTGGATTGATGAATGAGTTAGTTTTATAATCAAATTGTCCAACGTAATTGAAATATGTACAAGATTTTTTTTGGAAATGAAAAAATCAAAATTATTATTTTTTAACTAATTTATTATGGGTTACGGTCATCAGCCATGAAAAATTTATCTGGAGTCATGACGTGGGTCATGATCGTAAACCATGACAAACAAATATATAAGTCACGCCCTGGGTCACCATCATAAAATCGTGACTACTACCTAGGACCACGATTGTCATCTGTGACCCGCAAAATGGTTATAACAGATTTATAGGGTAGGACCATGACAAAATTTGTTTTCCATAGGCATAAAGTGTGATAATTTCTTATTTTTGGTATAGTGTGGGATCCACTATCCGAGGATATATTAACATACATCATGATGCAATTCTTTTAGCAAAAATACTATTGTGCATGATTTTTTGACCGAATTTCAGCCAACACACTGACGTGTCAGCTTGGTATTGGTTGGTTTGTGGGGTCCGCGCCAGTGGGACCTCAAAACCAACCAATACCAAGCCGACACGTCAGTGTGTCGGCTGAATTTCAGTCAAAAAATCGGTCCCTGTAGAAATTCTCTTCTTTTAGACTTACGACCTCTTGTATCCAGATTGGCTAACCTTTTTCCGCTCACGGACCCTTACTACGACCCATAATCTAGCGTGTCCCCGTATCATATAGTATATATCATCTATAAAACATAGACATATCTCGCAGATTGGGATGGAAACAAGACAACATAGTTTAACATGGTACCCAACCAAATTCGACATCTACCACCTCTTATAGGATGATCCTAAAATTAACAAAGGATCATATTCACATTCCCCTCTTCAGTAGAGAGTGAGTCAAATCATGATGAAAGAACCCCCTCTAAAAGAATCTTTATATTGATGCACCCGGTATAAATCCCCCTATGCCCCCGACCACCTCTGAAGTCAGTAATGAAGCTAAGTGTAACCGAGATGACTGGATAGCCTGAAAATACGGGGTTAAACACTAAACGATCAATGCAAAAGAAAAATGTGTTCACACCACATAGAACCAATATACACCATATGGATATCTGAGCTTTTGGCATGCCTAGGACCTACTCCATTCTTGGCAGAATACAGAGTCGTCCCAGTTAACTCATCCATTTACCCCCGAAAGCCATCGGTGCTTTCTTAGGATGCTGAGATATTATAAAGCCCATAACCGAATCCATATGAATCCGTAAGAATCTACGTCGAGGACTCCCTCCTCATACAGACCAGAAAATCCCTTGTCATTACATAGTATCATCCGTGTGGTCTTTATATACTCCAAAAAGTACATTGACCTTTTTGATTATCCAAAATCAGCTCGATTTGGTCATCAGTCACTGCACTCATGACATATGGACAAAGGCAACTTTAAGGGATTTTCAACGATACCTAAGTCGAAACTAGTTTATCCAATTGATCTACATAGGGATATTAGGACATACCATTTGGATAGTCTCCTCACAACGGATGGTGGGGTAATATCCAGAATTAGGGATGAATTATCAATTGACCGAAAAGTTTGGGACGTGATGATAATGAGGATCCATCCACCTATATGAGAGAATACTCGATAAAATCTGCATGAATCTACGTATGAGGCACTCAATTCTAGTCCTTGGTCATGCCTCTAACCTCTTTGTTTATGTAACCTTTCCGTTGACTCACCACCATAAAAAAATGGAAAAACATATGGGACAGTGTACTTGGAAGCCACCCACATTGTTAGCATCATTGAGTTGCATGAGGAAATAACAAGTCGAGGCTACCTACCATCACAGTTCCTACCTCAATTACGGTATTTGTACATCTCGACAATGGTCCCACAAGACCCCAATGACACGGGGGACCACCGACATCCTTGTATGAGATGGTTTATTGGAACATTGGAATTCTCCAAGTTTTTCAAGGACCAGTCCTTATAGGGATAAGCCAATTCACATCTGAGGCACTATTATGACAACATATTTTGTGAGGTCGCCTACATTGTGGACAGTATGAACCTTAGAAAATCATCTGAAACGGGTGAATCTAAGGAAGAAAACATGGGTGAAGACATACACGACATCGTATACCAATCATCGAGATTGTCGGTTATCTCGCCTTATGAGGGAAATACCTTTAAGGAATTTAAAGTTATGGCCGCGATCGTAGAGATCATTGTGTCAGCATTCAAGATAAACATGGCAGTATAGTGGACAATATATTCACCCGTTTATGCCTAAATCAGAACCTATTCTTTCTCTCAAAGTAGACAACTCCCAGCTTTCTTTTACAACTTTCAAGTAAAATCACCAAATATTCTCTGGCCTGATAAGTAACTGTTGTTACTATTGTTTCATCCTCTTTTGGTTATTTAGGCACATATTTTAAGCCAAATCCAAACAAGTAATGTTGGAGTTTTCTTTAATCGCTAATGATTTGATTGTTGGACGAAAGCTTTCTTTGGCTCATTTCTTTTAGGGTTATCTCTATACGAGTTATTATAAGTTTGTAAGGGAACTTTGAATAGCAACAAAATTGGTCCTCTATAGGCCCTCTATGTAAGGCTCCATGTTATTTTCCTTGATATTAGCAACTAGAAGTTACGTATAAAGTTTAATTATCATAGAAGAATGTATTATTGTTGTCTACCTACTCATAAGACTTTCGAAGAGCATTTGGTCGTGTTTAAAGGAATGCCTAAACTACGATCCACTAAACTACTTAAACCCATGATGGAGATTTTCCTTAAGCATAAACCTAATTGGATTATCCCGATGTTAGCGAGTTCTGGCCCTTTTAAGACCATTTGTGACAACTAGGGAAGCTTTTTGATTGCCAAAGATCTATTTTCTGGAACTAAGCCCCCAAAACATGTGATAACAAATTCTACAAGGGAGTTATATCAGTTATCTCAATTCTCATGGCAGTTTGGCCTTGTCCATATTATCCCTATACCTATGAGAGGTTTGGACAATCCTATGATTTTCACTAGGACCTATTGTGTGCCTAAAGAGATTATTTTAATAAGTAGAGATGAGATATCAAGAGAGACTTTGAACTTTTATTTTGAGGGCCTCCACCTTTTTTTATTGGGACCACTTCTGCTTTTGATGATTAGTGGTTTAACCATGTGGTTGTTCACATCAAACGATATTCAAAGATTCAAAAGGATTTTCCCTCCACTTAAGGTAGGAACAATCTTTAAGACCCCCAGAATTTTCTTCTGTTGTTTATTTTGGGTTACTTAATGATTGATTCAACTGACTTTTAGGTGCATCCCCAATAAAAGGGATTTTTTTAGACAACTTCTATCTCAGTTCAGGAGAGTTTACCCATTGGGGGTGAAGTTTTCACGAAATCCTCATCTTCGAAGAAGAGGAACTTTGTCATACCTAATGATAATAAAGAGGAGGAACTAGTGAATATACATCGGGGGAAAATTCTTCTCTACCGAAGGCAACGATCGAATAGATGATTGAAGAGGAACAAAAGGAAGAGTTATTTAGGAAGCAATCTAAAAGAACTGTGTCTTCTTCTTCCTATCAGTCCAAACATCAAAACCTTTAATCTCCTATTATTGATCCCCTTCTTCATCAGCTGTTTAGAGATATTTGAACAAATAAGACCAGAGCTAAAAGGCTTTCCTCCGAAGTATGGGAAACCCTCTTCCCAATGTCTTTTAAGAATCTTTCAACTCCATAGCAAGTGTCTTTTCCTCCCTCTACTTTTAGGAATTCAGTAATACGAGTAGACATTCCTAAAAATAGTCAAGATAGTGATGATCCATCTCTACAATGTATTTATACCTCAAATAATCAAATCCTTCGTGAAATATATGAGAAATTAAGGTTAGGGAATCTCCCATGCTTTTAAAATTAACTTCGATGTTTAGATATATATTACAATTAACAGAGCTGAAACTAATAAAGAATTTTATAATCCATGTTACACTAATTTTCATAAATGGTATTCTACTATATTTAGCAAAGAATAATTATAAAAGTATAAGAATGAATTCTATTAATGGATTGAAGGTGACCAAAAGGTCATTCCCTTTGTCTCTTGGTTATATGCTCTCAAGAATAAAAATAATAATCTTGAAGAAAATTTTAGAAATTTGACTACAATAAAAGATAAGATAATATTTTTTGTGCATCCTGCAACATAACCTTTAAGGTTAGAAGCTAAAAATTCCACTCAAAACAATTCCCATGAATTATATGCTACAACCTTCTTAAGGATTGATCCTACAGAATATAATGCTAGTACTCTTAGGATTGCTGATTTCTACCCTTTATATAAAAAGGAAATTAATGTTATCCTTAATACAATAGGAAATAATTAAGTCAAAGAGAAACTAGTATAAACATAATTATTAATAAAATAAAGAAAAACCCACTTTAAGGCAAGAAACGATATTGATAAACCATATATTAAGCCACCTATTGAAGTAATTGGATTCAATCTTAATAAAAGTATTGAATTTAGTAAATTGTGGTCGGAATTTATGACTAAAATAATAGACAAATGGAAATGTCTTATTATTAATGTGCTAAGTTATCAAGAGTCCGAATCAGAAACTGAATCCACGGTTAAGAAATTAAATTTTTTGAATAATTTATAAAAGTTATATCTCAACTTGATAATCAACTAGTTAATTAAATATTTAATGTTAATGAGAATCACATAACTACCTCAGATAAGTAATCATTTTATAGGAAAAATTAACTCTATGTATGACAGATATTGTGAACTACTGCAAAACCTCATATGTCTAACTCTAACCCACTTTAGATGGTACAAGGATATTTTCCTTGCAAAAGTTGACCAAGTAAATAATGTTAATTCGGATCACTAAAAGTTTAAATTTATAGCTGTAGAGGGGGATTGAAGCTCAGCGTGGCAACTCAAGCGTGGCATCTTGGTGAGGCAGCTCAGCGTGGCAGCTTGGTGAGGCAGCTCAGCGTGGCAACTCAAGCATGGCATCTTGGTGAGGCAGCTCAGCGTGGCAGCTTGGTGAGACAGCTCAGCCTGGCAACTCAAGCGTGGCATCTTGGTGAGGCAGCTCAGCGTGCCAGCTTGGGGAGGCAGCTCAGCGTGGCAACTCAAGCGTGGCATCTTGGTGAGGTAGCTCAGCGTGGCAGCTTGGTGAGGCAGCTCAGCGTGGCAACTCAAGTGTGGCAACTCATACTTCAGCTTGTTGTGTTAATCATATTGTACCTTTGATTACATTCACTGTAAAGCTATAACGGTTGTAATGACATAACGATAATAATAATACAGTTTGGGTGAGGTCAAACGGTACTCACGAGAGACCAGGCATGGCAGGACCTGGGAGGGCTTTCATGCCCTATCGAATGACCTCACTATGGGAACTTTAGAGGGACTCGGTTTGGAGGATTGAGAAGTAAGGCACCGTTGGGGCTTGTCCTGACCATCTTAGATACACCTGGTAAAACACCGAAGGACCCTGACCGTGGAACCTCAAGCGGAGCAGCTTGGAGTTCCATTGGGCATTGAGTTATGGACCAAACAACCCTCTACTTAATGTCACATCTACTGTGGGTGATGTCACTAGCCATCTAAACAATGTCAGACATGCACTTGAGTAAACCACCGTGGTATTTGGGGCTGTCAGGCAGTTGGTGAGCCACCTCTGCGACAACAACCCCCTGACACACAGTGGTTAGGCAAAAGGCATGTCTTGGCATTTAATGTTTATGACGTGGAGACAACTAGTGCATCAGGCATTTAATGTTGTGACATAAAGTATGAGGGATGTCTTTCATAGTCTTTAATGACTGAGTTGCCTCGGGGGTGGTGTGAGGGGCTATTTAAGGACCCCAACCACCTTTGAGGAGGGGATCCCTCTTTGAGAATTGAAAAAGAGTTATTGCAAACTAGAGAGTTCACTGACTCACCATTGTCATTTATTACGAAGCTTTTAATACTTAACAGAGATTCTTGAGGGTGTTTTGTGTGTTTCTACCTGCCCGCCAGGGTGTATCTAGGGTGCTTACTTCCCTCTCCCTCTAGCTAAGCCACTTCTAAAAGTCCATTATTATGACCTGAGTTATACACGAGAGTTTTGTGAGTTTAAGTTTAGTCTATCCTCATTGGGTTCATGTTTTATGTGTTCTATCATTAACCCTAATCTTTAACCAACTGACTTATCGTTACCATACTCAATAGGGGGTCACGCCTCCATTTATAATCTAAAGTACCCTCCTACATTTGGCGACTCTGCTAAGGAGGCATCCTTCTAGAGAAGGAGTATGGCGCAGGATAATGCTACTAGAAGACTCAATTTCGATGACATACAGCATAATGAAGAACAGGCTGCGAGGGAGCAGGAGGCCCTAAGAGATGGGGCTCCTCGAGTAGAGGTACCGCTGGCTCCAACAACGATAGGCGTCCCAGGGGCTACACAACCTTCCACGAGCGCAGGGCTGGGACCTGCCCAGATGGCGCTCCTCATGAGCAAATTTTATGAGTTTTTGCAAACCCCAGTAGCTTCAACTATGTTGGGAGGATTGGAGGCTAACGCCTTCGTAACACCCGGAGTGGCCCCAGGGGCCCCACGAAGGGCAGGTATTACAGGAGCGGTCCCAGCAAGTGTACCCTCTGTTGTGAACCCAACTGTGGGCGGCTCAGGAGCTTCAACAGCACTACCGGTAACGTTCGCACCGGTTGCAACGAGTGCTCTATTGTCGGCCCCGTTGCAGGTGGCCCCAGTAGCCTCTCCCTTGGAAGAGATGAGAAAAGAAATGCAAAAGGAGATTCTGAAGTTCATGCAGGCTTCCTCGCAGGCTGTGGGCAAGGTGGCTTCGGTCTACGATGACTTTCGAACACCTTACCCCCAGGAGTACAACGACGAACCCTACCCGAAGGACTATATTCCCCCTACCTTTGAAAAATACTCAGGGAAGGGTGGGAACCCGAAGGAACACATTAAGCGTTTCGTTGAACATCTGGGAGCGCACTGCAATGACAAAAATCTTAGGTTGGGGGAGTTCTCCAAATCCCTGACTGATAAGGCATATACTTGGTACTCTCATCTGCCTCCCAATAGTGTCTCCACATGGGAGGAGATGCATGTATTGTTTGTCCGAAAGTTCTTCTTGGCAGAAGATGAGTTCACCCTAACCCAGCTTGGCAGGGAGAGACAAAGGCCAGGAGAAGAGGTAGTGTCCTACATTCGAAGGTTTAGGGAAAGGTCCCTCGATGTAAGGGAAGAAGCTAAAGAGGCCAGGCTACTACAGATTTGTGCTGAGGGATTACTTCCTGAGTATATCTGTCACCTAATCAATGAGACACGCGAGGGAACATTTTCAGCATTCTTAAAATCCGCAAGAAATATATCTTTGGTGGTGAGACCTAGCCCGATAGTAGCTCCCATGGTGTTCAGACAGCCGATACAACCCATTGGAGGAAGGTCTCAGGCCCCACGGGTGGGATATATCGAGAGGGAAGATGAGGGCAAGGCCCAGAGGAAGGACAACAAAAGAAAGTTCGGAAGAGATAGAGAAGACCCGCCACCGTTGCCTTGTACGGTGGAGGAGGCTGTGAGTTGCTATAACGCAATGGTCCAAGGCGGAATGGTTTACGAACCAAAGGACGTCCCGGCAGAAGAGCCCGACGCGGCAACTAGGGCCAATCCCAAATATTGTCAGGTTCATCGAAAGATCCAGCATCCAACAGAAAGTTGCTTCACGCTGCGAAGAATCATCGACAAGTACATGAAGGCGGGAACATTACAAATCCCCCCGCAGAACGTTAACAATAACCCACTCCCGGCACATGGGGCCAATGTAGTAACGGCCTACGATAAGGAGGCAGAGCGGGAGAGAGGAGGGGCAACAATGGAGTTCGATGAAGCACTGGAGCATTGCACTAAGGGGATGGCTAACGTAGTTCTGGCTTATGATGAAGCAAGTGCTAGGGACGTAAAAGACGCCTACAGTGTTGAGGGCAAGGAAATGGACCCAGTCATAGAGTATAGCGCAGTTTCAAAATCTCCAAAGTTCACTTGGTTCTTCGACCAAGTGGGAATCCCAAAAGAAATCAGAATGGAGATAACGCAGGCGATCTTGGATATTACAAGAAGAAATGCGGTCCCCTCGCTAAGGTGGAGGGGACCCATGGCTAGGCTGGTAAAGAAGTTCCTATCAGAGGTAACGTTCAGCGATGCGGATAGAACTGTAAGGTTACCCCATAATAGGCCCCTGTATGTAACGGCCAGTATTAACGGGGTTAGCTTTGCCAGGACTCTTATGGACGGTGGTGCTTCCATCAACATTATGCCAATCAACTCCTTCCACCAGGCTAATATTCCGGAAGAAAGGTTGGTTGCCATGCCCTTGGTAATCTCGGACTACGATAATCAATCTTCCAAGTCCATTGGGTACGTAAATGTGGGGATAGTGATGGGAAATCTGAGTTCCCATATCAAATTCCATGTAATAGAAAGTGCAACTTCCTATCATTTGTTAGTAGGGAGAGTATGGATGCACAATCAAGGGTTAGTTCCCTCAACTTACCACCAATGTGCTAAGGCGAATATCAAGGGGACAGAAGTGACTATTAGGGCAACTAAGAGGCCTTTCGCTATCGAAGAAGCACACTTGGTGGATGCAGCCTTTTATACAGAGCTCGAAGAGGACGTGCGAGTTCTAACGAGGAGAATGGAGGGAAGCCTGGGTCCCCTCGATTAGAGAAAGAATGGGACCTTTAAATGAGAGTGGCGAGGGGAAGAGGATCGAGGAAACATACCGGACGGTCCCCCGACCCCAGAACATCTCGAAGCAGCTCAAAGAAAAGATGAGGCTTAGGGCAGACCCAGGCGAGCATGAGGTCCAACGACAAAGCGTGTTAAGTCATTTTTCAGGGGAAAGAATCGCTGAGGCTTCCAGAGAAAGGAAGAGAAAGGCCGTGGTAACATCTACCAGCAGGCAATGCAAGAAGATTGTCACTGAAGAGGGAAAAGTGGTGTACCGCTTGTAACGATGTGAACGGGCGGCCAAAAATACTGACAATGAGGTTGACCCAATATACGAGTGCTTTTTAGTGGACCAACGGGGGCAGTGTATGGTGATAGACAACTCTAGCATACAAGAGTTCGTAGAAGATGTCGCCGAAGAACCAGACTACATGACAGACCAACCAAGGCCCCAGGCACAAGAGTTGGAGCAACTAAACCTAGCAGAAGAAGGGGAAGACCCAAGGCCTATCTTCATCTCGAAGGATCTTATTAAGGAGAAACGAGAAGCCTTGGTTGACCTAATTCGGGAGTTCATAGATGTCTTCGCATGGAAGTACACTGAAATGGAAGGGCTGGATGAGGAAGTGAGATGCCACAAGTTGAACGTGATCCCTTCGGCTATTCCAGTAAAGCAGGCAACAAGAACGTACAAGCCTGAAATAGATTTAAAGATCAAAGAAGAGGTCCAGCGCTTATTAGCAGCAGGGTTTATCAGGCCTATACAACATCCCCTCTGGCTATCCAGCATTGTGCTAGTAGGGAAGAAAGACAAAAACCAAATAAGGATCTGCGTGGATTTCAGAGAATTGAATAGGACTTGCCCTAAGGATGAGTTTCCCCTACCCTCCATCGACAGTTTGATAGACGCCACGGCTGGTCATGAGATGTACAGCTTCATGGATGGATATGTGGGATACAACCAGATTAAGATGGACCCTTCTGACGCAGAGAAAACAGCATTCAGAACGCCGTTGGGCAACTTCATGTACAAGGTAATGTCGTTTGGACTCAAGAACGCCGGAGCTACGTACCAAAGAACAATGATGGCCATTTTTCATGACTTCTTCCACAAATTTGTGGAATTCTACGTGGACTACTTGGTCATCAAATCGAAGAAGGAAGAGTCCCATCTCAACGATTTAAGGAAGGTGTTTGCTCGGTGCAGGAGGTACAAGTTAAGGATGAACCCGTTAAAGTGTGTCTTCGGGATAATAAGTGGTAAGTTTTTAGGCTTCGTGGTTAATCGACAAGGGGTACAGATGGACCAGGATAAACAGCGGGCAATTTTGGAGATGCCATGTCCAAGAACGGTGAAGGAGCTGAAAAGTTTTCTTGGAAAAGTCTCCTACCTTAGGAGATTTGTGCCCGGATTGGCCGAAATAACACACCCACTGATGCAGCTGCTGCGAAGGAACACGAAATTCAGATGGGAGGAGGTTCACCAGAAGTCCCTCGTTAGGCTGAAAAAGCTGCTCGTATCACCACAAATCATGGTTCCTCCTCAGGCGGGAGCCCCGTTGCAGCTATACCTCACATCCACCACGAGGTCCATGGGAGCTCTGCTAGCACAAGAAGTAGACGGACAAGAACGGCTGGTTTACTACCTCAGCAGAATTATACATGGGCCAGAAATTAGATATACTAGCTTAGAAAGGCATTGTTTAGCCTTGGTCTTTGTAGCACAAAAACTTAGGCACTATATGCTGTCTTTTACCATTCATATTGTAACTAAATGTGACCCAATTAGATATTTGCTCGCAAAGACTATATTGATTGGTAGGGCAGCTAGATGGTTCCTCATTCTCTCTGAATATGACTTAAAATGCGTGGTCCCTAGCACAATCAAAAGCCAGGCGTATGCTGACTTATTGGCTATCTTCCATTCAGGAACCTTTGAGCCACCTAGGGAAGACATTACAGGAGATGATCTGCAGGCCAATTACCTGGAGGCAACTGAGGAGGAATGGACGATGCAGTTCGACGGATCTTTGTCAGAAAAGAAGGGAGGAGCAGGGGTTGTTCTTTCAAAAGGGATGGAAGAGATTTGCCTCTCCTACAAACTAGATTTCCCTTGCTCTAATAACGAAGCAGAGTACGAGGCATTGGTACTAGGGATTCTAGAGGCTCTTCGAAGGGAAATTCGTTCACTCTGCATTAAGGGTGACTCGAACTTAGTAATACAGCAGGTAAACGGAGAATATGCATTGAAACACATGAGCCTGGCGCCCTATCGAGCAATCATTCAAAGGCTCCTTAACTAGTTCCATCGGACCAAGATCAGGAGACATCCCAGAACGATGAACCGCCATCCCGACGCCTATGCTACTATTGCCCAGAAGATGATAATGAAAACCAATGAGACTATAGTTGTGATCCAACGAAGAACAGCTCCTTCAATAATACAGAAAATACTACCGATGGAGGAAGAGGTGGGCTGGAGAAGAGATATTAAGAAGTAGCTGGAGTCTGGGGAGGGGGCAATGGGGCTAAGAGAGTTGGCCCAATATTGTACATGCTAGGGGAATCTCTATTTTAGAAACACAGGAGGATGGCTGTCGAGATGCGTTAGCCCAGAGGAGGCCGAGCAAATATTGAAGAAGACGCATAACGAACACTGCGAAACGACCGAGATACCTCTATACAGGAGAATTCAAAGGGAGGGGTATTTCTGGCCTAGAATGAAGCAAGATACGGCAGAGCTACAATGGAAATGTAATAAGTATCAGCTATTCTTCGAAGCAGCTGAGTGCCATTTTATTGAAGCTCAAACGGACTGGAGGCAGCCCTACATCGACTTCATTCAAGAGGGGGTTGTCCCAACGGAGAAAATAGATGCAACGGGTCTGAGGCGAAGGGCTCCAAGGTTCTACGTCCAGGAGGGGCAGCTTTATCGAAAGGGGTACTTTAACAGGCCCTTGCGATGTGTCACAAGGGAAGAAGAAGTGGAGGTCCTCAAACAAGCGCACGATCCAGCACATATAGGAGGTGCCAAGTTGTATGATCAGTTGATGACATTGGGGTACTATTGGCCAACAATGGAGAAAGACTCTGCTGAGTTTGTTTGAAAATGCAAGGCTTGCCAACTTCATGGGAATATGGTCCATGCCCCATCAGCAGACTTGCACTCTCTATCAACGCCCTATCCATTTCATACTTGGGCGTTCGACCTAGTGGGGGCAATCCACCCCTCTTCGAGAGGCAAGATATGGATACTAGTAGCAACAGAATGTTTCACAAAATGGGCCGAGGCAATACCACTCAAACGGGCAACGACTGGGGTGGTGAGCAACTTCATCAGAGAATACATCATTTGTCGTTTTGGGATCCCAAAAGTAATTCTCTCAGGTAATGGGACCCCCTTCGTCAATTCTGAAGTAACAATGCTCACGGACAAATACTCCATTCTTCATCACACTTCAACGGTGGCATACCCAAAGGGAAATGGTCAGGCCGAAGCAACTAACAAAACCCTGATCAATATTTTGGCCAAAATGATGGAAGACTTTCCAGGGGCGTGGGATGATAAGATACCAGCTATCTTGTGGGCCTATCGAACAACCAAGCGAAAACCCACAGGATACACGCCGTTCTCTCTCGTCTATGGGGCTGAGGCAATCCTCCCAGTAGAATTGGAAGTTCCCTCTGCCCGTTATGCCTTGAGAAGCAGCATGCTCCCTAACAGTAGACATGTACAGCTGGAAGCGTTGGATGAGCACAGAGATAACTCGATGCAACACTTTCAAATATATACGAAACAACTCTCCAGGGCATATGACAACTTGGTGAGACCAAGGAAGTTCATGGAAGGAGACCTCGTATTGAAAGCGGCAGTAAAGCACATTAGGGGACTTCCTCTACCAAAGTTCGCAGCCAATTGGGAGGGACCTTACGTTGTGAAGGAAGCGCATGACTCAGGTTATTGCTTAATCTCGAAGATAGAAGAAGACAAACCATTTAATATTAACAATAAGTGGCTGAAGGTTTATCATGTGTAAAACAACCAAGTTTGAACTGATGTTATGACTATATATTGTTATGAATATACAAGTTCTGGGTGACATTTTTTTTAGAATAATGGAAGAATTGCAGAAACACAAAACTCTATAGCACACAACAGCAGTCACAACACATGAAGAGATTGAAAAGTATAAGTGCTTCATTTATATACAATAGAGTATTACAAAATTTCCTTTGGAAGCTATTGCCCAAGAATTACATAGAGAAAAGAAGTAAAAGATCTGTATACAAGAAGTCACTACTCTAAAAGAAAAGATAAATCCGAGGAAGAGAAAAAATCTCCAGGCAGGCCCGAAGAAGCTGCTGTGAAAGACCGTTAGGCGTTAATGGAAACCTCCAGCCTCATTTGCACTTGCGTACGTTCGATCAGGAGTCTCTCACGCTTCAGTTTGGCCAGGCACAAAGCTTCTTCGGCATCCTTAACCTCTTGATCCACTTCTTCCAAAAGAGGGACCAATACGACCAACCTAGCCTCCTCAGCTTGCTGGTCCTCCTGGTGCTTGCGCAATACCTCCCTCTGACCGATCAGTTGCTGGTTTTTCAAAGTCTTCAGATACGTAATAAGCCAGTCAAAACGGAAACCATCACGTCTCAACTCCTTCAGAAAACCTAGAAATTGGTTAAGAAGGGATCTGGTAACACTGGCAGTGGGGGTACCGGCAATATCAGCAACAACGATCGCCATGCCTTGCAGTCTGTGACTCATCACATGAATATTTGAGCGCAGGCAATCCGGTGTGAAGGTCTCAGGATAGCGATCCACCAATTGTTCAATCACCAGGCGATGGTTGACGGGCATTTGAGGAGACTGCCGAAGCACCATGAGGCAGAACGAGTGAGGAGCTAGGTCAGGAAGAGGCAATTCGCACCCAGATTCGCTCTCGGCTGCAGCACCAGTCGTAGAACCTTGATCATCATGAATAGAATTTTTCGAAACATCAGGTTCTCGGAAGGGCGAGCCTACAGGTGAGAGAACTGTGGGTGAATTTTCCCAAGCAACCTGAAAAGAAAAAGCCCAAGTAATGGAATTATGAATAAAAAAAAAAAAACTTAGCAAGTGGTAAGTTGTTAAGTCACCGTTATAAGGTGGAGTTTGCGAAAAAATCTTATCAAGTGTTTTCGTTGTTAAGTCACCGTTATAAGGTGGAGTTTATGAAAAATCTTAACAAGTGTTTTCGTTGTTAAGTCACCATTATAAGGTCGAGTTTATGAAAAATCTTAACAAGCGCTTTCATTGTTAAGTCACCGTTATAAGGTGGAGTTTGCGAAAAAATCTTAACAAGTGTTTTCGTTGTTAAGTCACCGTTATAAGGTGGAGTTTATGAAAAATCTTAACAAACGCTTTCGTTGTTAAGTCACCGTTATAAGGTGGAGTTTGTGGAAAAAAAACTTAACAAGTGTTTTCGTTGTTAAGTCACCGTTATAAGGTGGAGTTTGTGAACAAAACTTAAACAAGTGTTTTCGTTGTTAAGTCACCGTTATAAGGGGGAGTTTAAGAACAATCTTATGAAAAATCATAAGATGGAGATTATGGAAAATCTTAACAAAAGATAGCAAGGAAAATATACCTCAGTCACAACGGGAGTATTTGAGGCAGCCACAGGGACAGGAACCGTTGGGGGAGCGATTATTACCCCAGATGCCATAACGGGGTCCCTAGACGCAGAAGCCTCCACGCTTGTCCAAACCCGATCACCCGTATAGGGCACAAGGGCCAGCATATTGGGTTCATCATGAGAAGACACTAGGCCCTCAAACAAAGCCACGACAGGAGGGGGTGTAAACACACCAACCTGGCCCCTCACTACAGGAGTTGGTGCAAGATCAGGAGAAAACTGTGCACAAAGCCAAGTGTTAGAAAAGAAGAATGGGCACAGAAAATATGAAGGAGTAGCTCGACGTGTTACTTACCTCGGTTAGGGTACTAAACAAAAAAATGACAGTCGGGGGCCTCATCAGCATCGTTAGAAGAAGAATGCTTGCCAACAACAAGGACACTTCCACCTGGGGTACCCAAAACATATCACAGTTCAGTAAGCCAAATAAGAAAACAGTATGACCGAAAGGACTACAACAAATAAATTATAGAGCACATCATACCTCGGGCTCACTCTCCTCAACAAGTACAATGGGCAAAGGAACCTCAGGTGAGGCCTGTGAATCAGAAGGGACCAAGGATGTTATCTCGGGATGTGCCACTTCGGGCAGGGTTACCACTTCAGGCGAGGAATCACTCGCATGATCAACGTCATCACCTCCCACAATGAATTCCCTCGCACGTTGGCTGACCCCACGACGAGAATACGTAAGCCCTGTCATGGGGGAACGTGGAGGAGTCACATCGGTATGAGATGCACCGAAGCGTCCCCCCACAAAAGGGCTCACGGGAGGACTGGAAGGGTCTGTTCTTTCTATTTCAGCTCCCTGCAAAACAGTTGTCAAAAAAAGGGGGGAGGGATAAATATACACACAAGTAAAGACAGTCGTCCTCAAGCAAAAAGGAGATAATAATTAAGTTAGCCATACATACCTCTAATTCAGAAGGAGAACGAGAAGACACGACCACAGGCGAAGAGGGAGGAGTAGCAGCAACTGATGGGGCAGGGGTGGATTGCACCTCAGTGATCAAGTGTACTTCAGGAGTCCGTTTCTTCTGGGACTTGGTGCCCAGAGTCTTCTTCCTCGAGCTAGCTGCACTAATACTGACCCCTTGAGGAACCCTGGAACTCTTCCTCTTTTTAGCCGTTGGCTCTGAAGGATCCACCACCACCGTGGGGAAAGCAACGGAGGTAGGGACAACGACTGCATGCCGTTGATACTCAGCATTTATTTGGTCCAGTTCTGCCTGGGCCTCCCTCCTCACACGCTCAGCCATCTCAGCAGGCATGGGAGGAGGAACGGAGGCTATAGGAAGAGCTGCCACGGGAGTTTGGGGCTTCTGGGACTTCGATTTCGATTTCGATTTCGATGTCCCACTCTTGGTCGTTCTTGCCTTCTTGGCAGGTGGGGGAGAAGCCCCCTCGTCGGTAGTAATTGCAGTAGAGGGGGCAGCCTTCTTCGCAGCAGCAGTTTTTGACTTTGGCATGGCAACTGGGACCATGGCACAAAGTGGGGGAAGCTCGTTGGGAGGTGCTTTGTGGGTTGAACTTAGAGGGAATTCTATCCCAAGTACAGAGTTGCCTTTTAGCCCCAACTCCAGGGCAGAAAATGAAGAAACGGGAGGATACACAGGCTCTCCCTCAACAAACTCAGCAATTTCAGCTAATTGCTTCGGCCAATACTTGGTTGCAAACAGAGGGGTCACATCCCCATGCCTGGTAATACTGGGAATGGTGACACACCCATACATTGTTGAAGATATCCCCCACGTAGCAGTCGAAGAAAACAAGGAGCATGCCTCGCCAAAGGAGACTTTGGGGTTTGATGATTGAAAAACTGGACGTGGCACCCCCTGGTCAAACCCAAACTGACGACTGCATCGGTTGGGATTATAATGCTCGCTCGTGTATCCCCACTCGGTGTAGGAGGGCAGATATCCAGGAGAAAGCAGAAGAACCACGGCAAGCGAGGGATACTCAATGTCAGGAGAAGGGTCCTGTATCAATCTGGCATCATGATGAAAAAATTTATAAGTATGAAAAAAGGCCTCTTCTTGATAGGGCCTCATAACGAAACTCTCAAAACGATCAATCACTGAAATCAACTCCTTTCGGCTTTGCCTCTTATGATAAATGAAGGACCGAGGAGGCAAAATTGTTTCAGCCGAAGGAGGACTATTGGGCTTGGCCGCTACGGTAGGAAAGAGGAAGTAGAGAAAGCTAGTCAGAAGCACACTGTTGGCAAAATTGGCCAAGTTATAACGGCCAATGGAGCGTTCCATGTCAAATAAAGTCCTGTCCAACCAGGTGTACAGGGATCCCAAGGCAATTGCAGCCAGGGGAAGCTTTATGCCTCGAGCTAAGCGAAGGAACAAGTTGATGAGGTCTCTTCGGGGCTGATCGTTGGGCTTGCCCATCAAAAAGAAACGGGACAAAATCACAAGAATGTAAGCAGGAAGCTCCAACGGCGTACCTTGACCAGGGGCAGTTGATGAAGAACTGCCTTCACTAGAACTCTGGAAGAAATAATTGATCAAGGGAGAAAAGGTAGCCTTGTTGGAAGAACCGATGCAGCTTCGGCATATGCGATCCAACTCCGAACGATCCGCAGTCTCTTGAGCATCAAGAGCTTCATCGGTGTAAGGCTCATGGCCTATCGCATCAAGGCCCAGGAGCTCACACACATCCTCCAGAGTTATGGTAAACTCACCCCAGGCAGCAATGAACGTATGAGTATCCACGTTCCAGCGAGAGACCAGTATAGGCAAGGCAACGTTGTTCTTTGATAGAGTAAACTCACCAAACCACCTTGCCCGTTGCAGCCCAATCTTAGTAAGGACATCAGTATAGGAACTCTGCATGTGAGAGTTCCAGGCAGCAAAGTGCGCGGGGGATCCCCCGGGTGCTTCAAAATCAATATGGGACCATGGAAAGTCCCCTCGCTCTAAGCGAAATCTGAGAGTTCCTTCTGGGGGCAGAAATCCCCACTTAGACACCTCTTCGTCCTCATCACCCAACAAGAGGGCGTCAAACTTGGAGGAAAAGCAGACAGCCTTACAAGCAACAACAAATCCATCACCCTCCCCAAAAATGGGAGAGCAACGGTAAAATCTCAGTTGTTCTTGGCGAGCAGCACCCAGGGCGAAGGCAGTAGTGGTGGTGGCAGACGGAACACTGGTGGCGGAAATGGTGGGGTTGCTTGAAGACGCCATGACAAACAGTTAAGCTGTAACAAAGAAAGCTTCGAGAGAAAAGGGATTAAGAGCAACAATGGAGACGGACGATCACAAACGGTGGTATAGCTCTTGCAACAATGGAGTCTCTCTCTCTCTCTTTCTAAAAAAAAGAAGCGACAGTCTGATGAAGAAAGATAATAACGAAGTAAGGAAATAAGCAAAGAAGAAGGAAGAAGTGGAAAGAGACCCCTGAGGCCCACGTGTTTAAGGTTCAAAGTATTTTGAATATGGCTGTTGAGACATTCGAGTTTGGGGTTTAGATTTCCCCACCCTCACACGTGCACCGCCGCCTGTAATCATTTCACATGAACACGTGGCACTTCGGGAAGTGCTGTGACAGTTGAAAAGACAGCGCACGTCATTAATGAAATGACGCATAGAGAACAGGAAGCGTTGCCTTCTTCAGCAAGCTTGAGTTTTTGGCGCCAATCTTTTTGTCAGACTTATCTAACAAGGCCCCAACGAAGAAGATGTTCCAACGGTTACACAAAGAAAAAATCCATGAAGTTGAGTCATTTCGTGCAGACATTTCTTGTCCCAACAAATCTCTCCACGAGGGGGCAAATGTAGAGGGGGCTTGAAGCTCAGCGTGGCAACTCAAACATGGCATCTTGGTGAGGGAGCTCAGCGTGGCAGCTTGGTGAGGCAGCTCAGCGTGGCAACTCAAGCATGGCATCTTGGTGAGGCAGCTCAGCGTGGCAGCTTGGTGAGACAGCTCAGCGTGGCAACTCAAGCGTGGCATCTTGGTGAGGCAGCTCAGCGTGGCAGCTTGGGGAGGCAGCTCAGCGTGGCAACTCAAGCGTGGCATCTTGGTGAGGTAGCTCAGCGTGGCAGCTTGGTGAGGCAACTCAGCGTGGCAACTCATACTTCAGCTTGTTGTGTTAATCATATTGTACCTTTGATTACATTCACTGTAAAGCTATAATGGTTGTAATGACATAACGATAATAATAATACAGTTTGGGTGAGGTCAAACGGTACTCACGAGAGACCAGGCATGGCAGGACCTGGGAGGGCTTTCATGCCCTATCGAATGACCTCACCATGGGAACTTTAGAGGGACTTGGTTTGGAGGATTGAGAAGTAAGGCACCGTTGGGGCTTGTCCTGACCATCTTAGATACACCTGGTAAAACACCGAAGGACCCTGACCGTGGAACCTCAAGCGGAGCAGCTTGGAGTTCCATCGGGCATTGAGTTATGGACCAAACAACCCTCTACTTAATGTCACATCTACTGTGGGTGATGTCACTAGCCATCTAAACAATGTCAGACATGCACTTGAGTAAACCACCGTGGTATTTGGGGCTGTCAGGCAGTTGGTGAGCCACCTCTGCGACAACAACCCCCTGACACACAGTGGTTAGGCAAAAGGCATGTCTTGACATTTAATGTTTATGACGTGGAGACAACTAGTGCATCAGGGATTTAATGTTGTGACATAAAGTATGAGGGATGTCTTTCATAGTCTTTAATGACTGAGTTGCCTCGGGGGTGGTGTGGGGGGCTATTTAAGGACCCCAACCACCTTTGAGGAGGGGATCCCTCTTTGAGAATTGAAAAAGAGTTATTGCAAACTAGAGAGATCACTGACTCACCATTGTCATTTATTACGAAGCTTTTAATACTTAACAGAGATTCTTGAGGGTGTTTTGTGTGTTTCTACCTGCCCACCAGGGTGTATCTAGGGTGCTTACTTCCCTGTCCCTCTAGCTAAGCCACTTCTAAAAGTCCATTATTATGACCTGAGTTATACACGAGAGTTTTGTGAGTTTAAGATGAGTCTATCCTCATTGGGTTCATGTTTTATGTGTTCTATCATTAACCCTAAGCTTTAACCAACTGACTTATCGTTACCATACTCAATAGGGGGTCACGCCTCCATTTATAATCTAAAGTACCCTCCTACAATAGCTAGACTTCCCACTTTCTTTGTTGAGAAAGTTTGAAACAAGCTTAGAGAAATGAATAATGGTGTTTATATCCCATATAATGCACATATATATGGAAGTTTAATCCATTTTGTTATCCAAGAAGGATCCTCTTTATGTAATGATAATAAGCTTTAAAAACAACTTAAGCACCAAAATTAAATGGTAAAAAAGAGTTGGGTGAATTTTGCAAACAATTTGCTTATCATATTTCCTCAAATTCATATCCGAAACACAACAAACATAAAGAAGTTAAAAAATCCAAGACAAAGTATTCTTACAATAAGAAGAAATCTCAATCATATGATAAACAAAATTGTCTTAATAAACCTTACAAATATCGTAAAAAACCATTTCATAAATCATGTGCAAAATGCTATAAATGCGAAAAATTGGCCATTATGCCAATAAATGTAAAAAAAAAGAAAAAAATCTTGAAATTGATGAACATTTAACAATACAATTGAGTAAATTAATGCTTAAATCTTGTCCTTCTCAATCAAATGATGAATTATCTGATGAAGAGATCAATGATCTCCACATTACTAGTTCCCTAGATTATGAATCTGAAAGAGATTGCTAACGTATCCCATTACAAAATAAATGTGATAATTTAGAAGCAATTCTTCAAAGGAATGAGTTAAGTATTAATGATCTTATTAGTAAACAAAAATCTTTATTAAACTTGGTTTACCAAGTTTAATATCCAATTTTAAAGATCAAGCTAATAGAAAATTATTATGAATTTTTCAAAAAAGAAGAATAAAAAATTCACGACGGAATTAAAATTCATTACAATCTTAAAGAAGTAATGAACAAAATGATTACTCCAAATGTATTAGTTTATCAGATCTTAAATAGGAGGTTAATAACTGATAAGCACCCAAAACTGTACATTTTATACCCCAAATAGACGTACATTTGTTGCTAATTCTCGATAATATGGGTCTTATGTGCTTAATTATTTATTTTGTAGGCCGAATGCACGTTGCGGTGTTCAAATGCGTATTTCAAGACAATTGTGCATTTTATGGAGTTAATTGTCCAATCCCATAACCTTAGCCTACCCTATCCTAACCCAAACTGTCACTCAAGCCCTGTGTGTGTTGATTTGTTTCCTTTTTATTTTATTTTATTATATTTTTAGATTTTTAGTTTGTGTCATTTTTATTTTTAGGATTAATTTTAGGTTTATTTTAGAATTTTTAGATTTTATTTTCTATTTTTCTATTTTATTTTTATTAATATAATTTTATTTTATATTGATTTTTATTAGTTTTTAGTCTTAGTTTTTATTTTATTTTATCTTATTTTATTAGGATTAGATTTTTGAGGATTTATTTATTTTTAGTTTATTTTGATTTTACATTTTCTTTTTAGGATCTTAATTTTAGTTTAATAGATTTCTATTTTTTTATTTTCATTTCTTTTTAGTTTCAATTTTATTTGAGTCTTTATTTTATTTTAGAATTAGATTTTATTAGGTTTTTATTTTATTTAATTATTTTTATTTTTATTAATAGTATTATTTTTAGGGGTTCAAATTAAATACACACACATACACCACACACACCCCACTTATCTTACACCTCCCTAACCCTCACCCTACTTTTCCTACAATCACCCACACACAACCCCTCCCTACTTTATCTTCTCCACCTATACAACCTTTCTCTCTGCTCTCACATACATCCATTAACACAAAACACACCTCCACTCTGCGCGTATAGTTGGCCCGGACACCCCGTGGTATAAACCAAAAACCAAAAAAACAAAACACACCTCCACTCACATCATCAAACCAACCCCACCCCTTATACCTCCGACCTGCCACCTCCTCGATTCGACCCCAGCCGCTGCCGACCAACACCCCTACCCGGAGCCCTGGCGCGTCGCCCCTGCCAAACTCCGGCCGAAAACCAGCCCGTCGCCGGCGTCCTTTCAACCCCCACTCCCTTAAACCGTTTCCCTCCGACGCCGGCAAACCCCGACGGCACCAAACCGACCTCATACTCGCCCCATACCCGGAGCTTCAACCCACCTCCGGCGAACACCACCCGCACCCTAACCTCCAGACCACCGCCGGTACCCACTTTCGACCTCCCACCGGGGATACACCCCCCCCCCTCCGGCGATCCTTACCTTCGGCCATCCACCCACCTGCTGCCGGATCTATAACCGGAAACCCGAACGACCTCCCAACCTCTTGAACCCGGAGCCCGATTCAGTATCCCCACCTGCTAGAACCTTAATCCCATTTCCCCTTCCAAAACCAATTTCAACCCATTAAGCCACGAATTTATCTCCTGCCTTAAGCCAAAACCAAACCAAAGCCTTTCAAACCCATTTCTCCAAAGTCAAAAATGGTCACCTGCCAAAACAAAGATAAACCAAATAAAAACCCACATGCCATATTAAAACCCATTTTTAAAGCCAAAGACCCACTTTCTAACCCAAACTCATTTCACTTCCAAAGTCTTACACGATTTCTTCTCAGCAAAATAAAAGCCAAGATAAAAATAAACCCAATTCCCCACATGCCATAAAACCCAACTTATTCCCTTAAAACCAGTTTACCCAAATACCCTTAAAAAACCCTAACTACTAATTCTAACCCAACTTCCCAAAAATGCCCCCATACCTCTCATTTCCAAATCAAATTTTATTACTCACCTCACTTCCCACATGACCTCACACACCCCCTTGCACATGTTCTCTCACCTCTCCCACATGTTCACCATAGTCAATTTCTATTTTTACCCCTAGCTCCATACTTTGTATAAAAAGAAGATGAAGACCCCAATTAAAAAGAGCTTAGAGATAGGAAGAAAATTCTAGAGAGAGAATTATAGGGAAAAACACCTTTTGTATATAGTTTTATTTTATTCTTTTTATTTTTGTTAGATATTTGTGAGATTAAATATAATAAGAGAGTTAATTGAGTGGATATTTTAATTTCATATCACTTGGATGCTCAATTAAGAGGTGTATGCTTCAATTTCAAGGATTGGATTTCAACTTAATCAAAGAGATTTGGTTTGATTGTTCTCTTCTCCTCTTTTATTATTAAATGTCTATTGAATATTTGTTTATTATGTTTGATACCATGTTAGGCTAAATCCCCTTTCAAGGGGTGGGGTAAAACCCTTATTTGATGTTATTTTATTTTAATTAGTTTAATTACTTGAAAAGTCCCTTTGAATGTTAATTTTGATCCCTCACCCTTAGATTTACGCCTCGAGAGAGGGTAAATGATTTTAGAGAGAAAATCAAAATTCTAGTGATAATACTCATTTTAGATTCGAACTAGAGATAGGGGTTTCTTAAGTGGGGTATTATCACTTGAATTTCAACTCTAAATTTATTTTATAAGATTGACAGAAATTCTAATTGATCGATCCTAGCGGGTGATTAATTAAAAGGAGTGTGGATCTATTTTTCTAGAGTTGTGGTGTGTTAAACTTAACTTTCTAAAAGATTACTATTATAATTACACTTGCAACGAGAGGTGGTTTGTAATTTTGATATTAATTTGGGAGAATTCAATTAATTAAATTAATTAATTAGAATAACTAAAATTTGTGGTGTAATCCCATTCCTTGATTGTTCTCACAATTATTTACCTCACATTATCTTTTATTTTAGTGTTAGACTTTAATTTTCATTTTAGTTACTTTCTAGTTAGTTATTTTCATCTTAGTTTAGTTTAGTTTAAAAACCTCACCTCACCCTATTGTTTTAATATTGAAAAAGCTAAAAAAATGTAGAAAAGTGAAAAAGCACAAAAAGAAAATAAAAAGTGAATTACAATTGAATTTGTCTCTAGCTTACTCCCTAGAAAGTGGATTGACATCCTTACTTACCTCTATACTTTAAATTGTTATATTTTGTGGGTAATTCAAGGTTTTGATTATAGGGAGCTTGTACAACAACGACACATACACGCAAAAAGCATTTCTATCAAATGGCGCCGTTGTTGGGGATTCTTCAAAGGAATGAGTTAAGTATTAATGTTCTTATTAGTAAACAAAAATCTTTGTTAAACTTGGTTTACCAAGTTTAATATCCAATTTTGAAGATCAAGCTAATAGAAAATTATTATGAATTTTTCAAAAAAGAAGAATAAAAGATTCACGACAGAATTAAAATTCATTACAATCTTAAAGAAGTAATGAACAAAATGATTACTCCAAATGTATTAATTTATCAGATCTTAAATAGGAGGTTAATAACCTTAAAAACTTAGATAAGACAACTAAAAATGCAATGCAAATCACATTATAAAATCTCAAGACTGAAATTCATTCCTCCCAACTTGAAAATTTAAAAAATAATGAAGCGGAAGAACAATAACTAAATATTATTGACCAACTTACCACTAAAAAATGTTATATTTACATTACATTGGTTAGTAATAATGAATACACAGTATCCAACATTATTGCTTTAGTCGATAGTAGTGCATATGTGAATTACATACATGAAGGACTAATTGATACCCAATACTTTGAGAAAACTACTCAAACTCTCACCAATTCCACGGAAGAAAATATGCATATCAAATATAAACTTAATATAGTTTATATTTGCAATCGAGGTATATGCTTACATAATACCTTTCTAGTAATTCACAATATTGCTCAACAAATTATTTTAGGTATTTTTCATCATTACTGAAGAGAGTAGGGTTGAACTGGCATCACGTGTCTGAACACGTGACACATCACGTGAGAGACACGTAGTGAGAAAATAGGCTAAGAGAGATCACAGATCTTAAAGGTATATAATCAAATCTTAAGGATTATATCAACAAATTGAAAGACCGTCACCAATGGGACTCTATAGCTCAGTCGGGATAATCACAAAGAGGCCTAGTGTAGCAGGACTCATAGGTTTATAAATAAGGACGATCTAACTCATATTAGACTAATTGTAGCTTGCACGTGACATATTGGAGTCTCAGATAGCATCCCTAAAGCTTCAATTGTTACCATTCATTTAAAAGTTAATAAACCGATCCCCTTCCCTTTCCCCGTGGACGTAGGCCGACTTCACACCTAAAGCACGCATATCATGTCTACTTGCTATTATTTCTTCACTCTAATATTTATAGATATAATTTGTAATTATATATTTTATTGTGGGTCAATAACCCCTACAATTTGGCGCCGTTTGTGGGAAACTGAAGTTCTCACCACTGCAAAAGATAGTAAAGCCCGAAGTCTAAATTGAGTGCAAACTAGTCTCACCCTACTCATGTAAGGAGTCGCATTCAACATGAAATATGTTTCGTCAGGAGGGACCACACTCCTATTCGGCTGCCATATTTTTCGAGACATTAAAGGTCCAAAGGACGATCGACAGGGATATCTGGAGCCAATCGGCGTTATCGCACACCGTCAATCAGTCGACCAGAGAGAAAAGCTATTTCCCATTTGGACAACATTTATGAGGAAAGGCTGGATAGCCGGGATCAGGAAATCACACATATGAGGAGGTAGTTGAATTAGTAATTAGAGGATAGTAGATCAGACTTTACTACCTAGCAATATCGCATGAGGCGGCCTCACTCTTCGAGGAATCATGAATCGTATCAACCTCGTAAGGCTTCTCGTTTAGTAAGCCCTCGTATAGTGTGCCTCCCCATCAACGATGTGATCATTCTGTAGGGAGGAATTCTATTAATTGCAGTCACTACCAACCCTAGCCTACAGAGTTAACTCAAAGCAGTAAACCAGCCCGCCCGAAAGCGCGATCGAATAAGATAACAAGAGATGATCTAAAAGGGATCATACGAAAGGAGTTGGAAGGAAGGATAAACCCAAACCTTGCTCGGACTCCCAAATACCTATCCAGGAAGGCTCTGGGGCATGGTTCAACATCCCCCTTTATCAAACAAATAGAGTCTTTTAAGCCCCAAAGAAGTTTTCCATGTCGAAGGTGATGATATATGATGAAAGGCACACCCTGCTCACTACATAAGCTATTATTGACAGACCATGTCTCCATAAAGCAACCATAATGCACTAACATATCAAGTTTTCCCCTTCATTTTGGGAGAAATCGACCTCAAGTGGTTCTAAAGGCTATCCCCCAGATAAATCTTCTCTTTTAGAGACTTAGTTGAGCAGTTCACGGCTCGGTTCATTATGAGTAGTAAGGTTACCAAAGAGGTTGATTCCCTCATATCTCTAAAAAATAAGGGAGAGTTTCTCACAAAGTACGCTTAGAGGTACTGGGATCTTTACAATGATATTGATGACTATAATGACAAGTTGGCGATCTCTTTATTTAAGTTTGGACTCAGGCGATCTGGTGACCTGTACCAATTACTGACAAAGAAATAAACCTACACCATAGATGATCTCAAATCTCGTATAAAAAAATATGCTAAGGTAAAAGGACAGAATCTCTAATGTAGAAGCCCTGACCAATCAGAGGAAAAACGAATCCAAAAAGGCCTCGAGGAAAAGAAATTAACCCTCTTCGTCTAAGAAAGGACCCAAGAATGAACGCTCAAAAGGTCGCTCTAGACTTTAGGCCACTGAGACCAGTTATAAAGAACTGAAGACAATCTTCAAGGAGCCTATCTATAATCTCATTCCACAGATTAAAGACAAGCCATTTTTTAAGAGGCCTACCAAGATAACCAGTGATCCAGAAGACAGGGATGCCAGTCTCAGCCTCAGGCGTACCTACCATCGAGACCATGAGCACCACATAGAGAATTACAAGATGTTCAAAAAGAACCTGGAGGAACTCGTCGAGGTGGGGCACCTAAAGGAATATATTAGCACAACGAAGCCAAAAGTGATGACCAAGATAAACATGGTTCAAAAGGTTAAAGAGGATGTACCACCAATAAGATTGGTCATTGCTATCCACGATTATACTGATCCGACTCAGCATACCGATAAGAAGCTCGGGGAGAAAATGAGAATCACAGTAGTATCTAATAAGCGATCTGAGTAGACTTATATAATATAATCTTAGACAGGAAGGAAAGGAAATATTTGGATACTAATCGTGCTATTGTTTTCACTGATGACGACTTGGTTAGCATAAATTTGCCTCACAAGGATGCCTTGGGGCTCATATTACAAATTGTGAACTTTTACATAAGAAGAGTGTTGGTGCACTAAGGAAGCTCTTTAAAAAATAATTTACCTGATAGTCTCTACAAGATCAATTTTTGCATCAAGGATTTGGACACCAACGTCAGCCCATTGATCGGCTTCAATGGAGATAAACCTATTCGGGAAAAATTAAGTTATCGATCAAGATTCATCTAACCAACAAGGAAGTAGAATTCCATTTGATCCAATCGAACTTCACCTATAATGTCATATTGGGCAGAGGATGGCCACATGATATGGCGTTTGTCCCCTCTTCCCTCTACCAAAAGCTTAAATTCTTGATCGACCAGGGAGTGATAGGGATCAGAGGAAATTAAGTAGCGGCACGAAGCTGTTTTATTTCAGCCATCAAAGCAAAGCAGACCCAGTCTAAGAATAATTAAGACGAGGATAATTTGAAAGACAATCAGCCCAAGTAGTAACCAAAAGGCGTTTAGCCAGGAGTTGAAGAAACTTACTTAGATCTTGTTGAACACATGTTAGAGAAGAACTCAACTATGTTCCTTTGGATCCATCACAATTGCAGAAGACTTTCCTCATCGAATCAGATTTGACCAAAGACAAAACTGAGCAATTTTCTTACTTTCTCTAAACAAACACCGACATCTTTGTGTGGCAGCCCTATAATCTCCCTGGAATAGACCCGGAGTTTACTTTTCATTGATTATAAGTGGATAAAAGTGCCAAGAAGATCAAGCAAAAGCCCCGAATTTTGGTCCCAGAAAAGGTAAAGGCAATAGAAGCTGAAATTGACAATTTGCTCAAGGTTGGCTCAATTATAGAGGTCCAATTCCCAGATTGGATCTCCAAAACTGTTGTCATTAAGAAGAAGAGTGGAAAGTGGATGGCTTATGTGGACTTCACCAATCTCAATAACCACTGCCCTAAAGATAGTTTACCACCATATCGGATAGATCAACTCATGGATTTCACAGCGAGGCATCAATGCACGAGCTTTATGGATGTATACTCGGGATACGACCAGATGCCTATGTTCAGCCCAAAATAGGAGAAGACCTCATTCATCACAACCTTAGGAATTTAATATTACAAAGTAATACCCTTTGGTTTGAAGAACGTGGGCGCAACTTATAAAAAGTTGGTCACTAAGATGTTCAAGAAACGAATCAGTTCCTCCATGGAGGTATATATTGATGATATCCTCATCAAAAGCAAGCATTCAAACGATCACGTTAGGGACCTTAGAAAAACCTTAAACATTCTCATAGAGTACAGGATAAAGCTCAATGCCTTCACTTGTATATTCGGTGTGAGCTCTGGAAAGTTCCTAGTTTACTTGGTAACTTAGAGGGGCATAGAGGCGAACCCAGATAAGATCAAAGCTCTTAAAGACATTTAAAATCGACCATTATCAGCGATATCTAGGTAGTTCTCGAATGTTATTGGCCTTAAATTGCTTCATTTCAAGATCCCCATACCAGTGTCGATCATTCTTCCAAGCCTTGAAGAGAAAAAGGCCCACTATTTGGATTGAATAATGTGCACTACACCAAAAGGCTTAATTTGTAACGGATTTTTTTAATTATTTGTAACGAATTTTGACCGTTAGATACTGGTAACGGTGAAAAACCGTTGCAAATATAATCCAATCGTTGCAATACATAATAACTGGCGCCAAACTTATTAAAATAAAATAAATAAAAAATATAAAGAAATACCCACATTGGGCGGGATATTCATATTCCCCTAATTCCCAATTGTGTTGTAAAAGTTTTTTCCCTCCGTGACCATTTCCTCTCCCCCCGACGAACACCTTCGACCACCATAAACCCTCTTTTCAAAACTATCTGAAGCACAAACAAGAGAGCAAACAAATTACAAAATTGAAGACAAGAAGTTGGGCACCTCCACCTACTACATCTAAGATCGTCAATTAAGGTGTTTGTTTCCTATCTACTCTATTTTATAATTTTTATGGTTTCAAATTCTCTGATTTTATCAATCTCTGTTACCTATTAAAATTTCCCCTTGTTGTAGCTCAAAAGAAATCATTACACCAAAAATAGCATTTTAGCACACCCTGATATTAAAAATCTGGCACAGTTTAAAACTGTGCCAGATTTTGGCACGGTTTAATAGAAATTTGGCACACTTTAAAACAGTGCCAAATTTTGGCACTGTTTTAAAGTGAGCCAAAATTGAGTACACTTGCTAAAATATATAATACCCAAAAAAAAAACATTACACTCCTCTCTTTCTTTTGTTCCTGCTCACGGTTCCCGCCCCCTCGGTCTCTCTCTCTTGCCCCTTCGCTCGGTCTCTCTCTCTCGGCGGTCAGCGTCCATTCCCTTTCTAGCTCGGATTCAGGCGATCTATTCTCTCCCTAGGTCGGCATCCATTCTCTCTCTAGGTCGCTGGTCGGAATCTCTACTGCCGACACTCTCTCTCCGGCCCATTCTCTTTTTCTCTGGTCACTGCCATATTCGCTCACTGCACTCATCCCAATCAGGTAATTGTTTAAAGCATTGTATTTTTTTAACCTAAGTTAGGTTTAATATTTGATCCTAGAGTTTATGATATACCTGATTTGATTCGTATTTTCTTTTTTGGGTTTTATATATACATATTTAAATATTTTTTTTTTTAATGTGTGAGTTTTTGGTGCAAATTGAATGTTGATAATGAAAATAAACAAATCATGGGTTTTTATGTTCTTACCCCTTTAATTCAAATGCATATTTGATTTGATTTGTATATTTTACGGAGTTTTAAGAAAATTTAAGTGCTAAATATTCAATAATAATGTAAAAATAACAAATTGAAAAGTAGACACCCCACTAATTAAATGGATAAATGAGATTATGTGTTGAAATTTTAAGAAAAAACAAAAAAAAACTATTTAAATAGTAAGTAGACATTAATTCTAAACATTCAATAATGATGTTACACATGTAGAAAAACCTTAGACCCGTTCAAGAGGTCTCACCATGACTATGGTGAGAACTCTTAAATTGTCCCATTTTTGGACAATTTGGAAATGCAAAAGTTTGTATCGTACAAAATTATTATGCATGTCCTATTTTGAAAAATTCGATGGCATCTCTTTATGTTCTTTGGGTGCATACTAGATTGATGTAGTGTTTTATGTTTTCTTGGTTGAAAAACTTAAGTAACACATGAACACTCCCAATTTAAGTTGTGTACTTGAAGAACTGTAGGGAGATGCTGGCGAAATTTTCTAGATTAGGACATGGCATGAGACATTATGACCAATACAAAATATGCATTTTCGAATGGGATAGGACCCTTACCCTGTAGAGGAGATGGAGGAAATATAGGAGCTCAAATATATACATATTTACAATTGAATAAACTTCCATATATTTACAGTAAGTGTTTATATTATAATATGTGTTCTTTAAACTTATCAGGAAGTCGTCGGGAATCAATAAAGAGTGGATAAATGAGAAAAATATCGATACCGATACATATAGAGATGGGGTGTTACAGTTTCCACATTATGTGCGTAGTAATAGTTCGAATGCTAAACATTCATGTCCCTATAGACGTTGTCGAAATGGGAAAGTACATGTTGTTATAGATGACATATTCATTCATTTAATGACATATGGTATGGACATGAACTATACCTTATGGCATTTTCATGGTGAGACATTAGTTGTTGATCAAGTCCAACCACCACCGCAATCTGTGACAACGACAGAACACGCTGGTGTGCACAATATTCCAATTTTGAATGATCTTGTGAATGATGCTTGTGAGATGTTTATGGGTGAAGCGGAACCTAGTGAACCTAATTGTGTAGGCAGTGATGAAGCCCCCGCAACTTCTGAGGTTCCCTATGATTCGTACACACATAAATACAAAGGCAAGAAGTACGATCGTTTACATCAACTCGCGCAGGAGCCATTGCACCCAGATACCGGTTCTTCGCGTCATACCACAATGTATGCTCTTATAAAGTTGAATGATTTGAAAACACAATTCAATTCATCGGATGGTGCTACAGGTGGAATTCTTAGATTGTTAAATGAACTACTTCCTGAAGAGAACAACTTGACAACTAGTTATACAGAAATTAAAACACCGTTAGAGATCTCGGTATGGATTATGTCAAGTATGACGTATGCATTAACAACTGTATGCTATTTTGGAAAGAGAATGAAAAATCTACTAGATGTATAAAATGTGGTTCTTTACGCTACAAGTTTACTTGTCTAGACGGGGACGGTGTAGAAATTCATAATACTAGTTTTAAAAAAAGTACTTTAGGGTTCCTAAGAAGGTAATGCGATATTTCCCTCTAATCCCTAGGCTAAAACGGTTGTATACCATAAAATGGATAGCAGAGAAAATGACTTGGCATGCTCGTGCAAGCTCTTGTATGGAATTCTTGCGTCATCCCCGAGATTCAGCAGAATGGGTAAATTCAAACATTTTGTGGAGAGATTTTACAAAAGATTCGCGGAATATTCGACTTGCAATAGCAACTGATGGTTTCAGTCCGAATAACATGTTTGGTCATAAGTATAGTTGTTGGCCAGTGATAATTCAACCTCTCAACCCTCATCCATCAATGTGTATGAAAAGTGAGTTTTCAACGTTGTCTGTATTGATTCCCGGACCAAAGTCACCATCAAGTAATATTGATGTCTTCCTCCAACCGTTGGTTGATGAGTTAAATATCTTATGGTCTGGAGTTGAGGCTTGGGATGCGTACAAAAATGAGAAATTTCAGTTAAAAGCCATGTTGATGTGGGGTATACATGATTTTCCAACTTATGGGATGTTTCAGGTTGTTCAACTCAAGGTTACAATGGGTGTCATGTTTGTTCTACAAATACACCTTCTCAACATCTTTCTAAGTTAACGAAATGTTGTTGCCAACGATCTCGTATGTTCCTTCCTAAAGACCATCCTTACAGGTTTGACACATCAAATCAAACATTTAATGGTAAAATACAGGATGCTATGGCTCCAAGAAAGTTAATAAGTGTATAAGTTGAGCAGATAGTGTCACTTATCGCTCGAGAAGGTGTTCAAAGAGAGGGAGAGGGAGATAAAAAGGAAAAGGCATAGGGGAAGGGGAAGGGGAAGGAGAAGGAGGATGTCGTAATGGAAGACGATGATTATCCAAGTGAGGGTGACGATGGGAATCTAGCGGGTACCGAGGGTTTTTCAAGGAGGTCAATTTTCTTTGACTTAGAGTACTGGAAGGATCATGATATTAGACATAATTTAGATGTTATGCATGTTGAAAAGAATGTCACGGAGACTCTTTTAGGTACAATACTCTCGGTTAAAGGATCATTAAATAAAGATACGGTCAAAGCCCGTGAAGACTTGAAAGTTCATTTGAATCTTAAAAGGAAATTATGGATGAAAGATGTTGAAGGCAGTAACAAAAGGCTTATGCCAAAGGCACCTTTCGCATTAGGAAAGGAAGATAAAGAAGCCTTTTTCGTACACTAAAAACATTAAAGGTACCGATTGGATTTTCATCAAATTTTAGCAACAATGTTAACCTCGATCCACCTGGATTTACCAATCTCAAGTCCCACAATTATCACGTCATTATGTAACGGTTTCTTCCTGCGTTGCTGATGCATTCATTTCCGGATGATAAGCCTTTGTTTAAAGTTATACAGCGGATAAGCATATTCTTTAATGTGTTGTGTGCCAAAGTGATATTTAGGGAACATCTTTTGAAGGCTAAAAACGCATTGGTAGAGGCACTTTGTGTCTTTGAAATTTATTTTCCACCTGCCTTTTTTGTGGTGATGATCCACCTCATGCACCATTTAGCCGATGAAGCTTTGACAGCTGGGCCACCAAGATATCGGGCGATGTGGTTGTTTGAGAGAGAAATGGGAAGATATAAAAAGTGGTCATGAAATAAGAGGTGCATTGAAGGGAGCATTGCTAATGCATATTTATTACATGAAGCTTCTTTGTATGCCATGGAGTACATATCAAAAAGAGGTGAAGGAACTCATAAGAGGAATCTTGAGGATTTTCTTGATGATGAGTTTGATGACTCGGAATGCCAACGACCATTGGGTAAAAGTAAAGAAATGATCTTAAATAATGTACAATATGAGCAAGTGCGAAGATGGGTTTTATCTTAATGCGACGGTGTTGATGAATGGAGAAGGTACACACTTAGTTCTATGTTAATTCATATTAATTGATTATAATGTGTTATTTCTTAATTTTGAAACTAATTTCTTGTAGAAAATTTATGGTAACTGAGACTCAATCGAGGCATAAAATTGATGATTTCATCCCTTGGCTAAGGAACGAGGCAAGTCTTTATTTATACATGTACTTTTTTATCAATCGTAATAATTTTAATGAAACTTTAAAAAATTATCAATTCCTTACAGGCCACAAGATTTAATGATACGGGAATTTTGCCATATGCTGATGGTCCGCTCCATAGGGTTACCAATTGTGAGAAATTTCAATGTAATGGGTACACCTTTTGTACTTCTGGACATGAAGAGAATCATAACTTTCAGAGAAGTGGTGTATCCACTAAGGCCTTTAATAAGAAGGGGATTATGACAACCTTTTATGGAGTTATTAGACAAATACTCAACCTCAATAAAATTGAGTTCACACATACTGTCTTTTATTGTGATTGGGTGGATGTTGATGATAAGAATGCTTGCAAAGTTGAACCCACCTCAAAATTGGTGATGGTGAATCTCAGTAAGCTCGTGAGTAAAAATACCATTCACGATGATCCATTCATCCTTGCATCTCAAGCCAGTCAAGTATTTTATTGTCAAGATGTAAAGCTGAAGGGGTGGTCAGTTGTTTTACACTCTCCCAAGAGACTGACAAAAGAAATAGATGCGATTGATATTGACCGTACGATGTATGACTCCATTCTCGAGGAAAATGATAAATTGCTGGAGTTTTTGGACAAGAATTTCTAGTGCAATGATTTAGTTATGAACTTGCTTTTGAATATGCAATATTATATTTTTTGTTATTTTGAACGGGTAATATTCTATTTATTTCGTTTGTTGTTGTTGTAAACATTTAATACTTTATTATTGTTTGAACATTTAATACAGGTATGGATGTTTGAACTTGTAATTCTATGTTTACTGATGTTTGAACATGTAATATACCGGTGTCTATTTGAACATATATTCTTGTCATGTTTATTCTGATTATTTTGGAGTCCAATAGTAACTTTTTTCCAGATAAATGTCTCATATTGGTGATACTTCGCAACCGTCAATAAATGGGGTGAAAGAAGACATCGAAAATTGGAAGGATCATATTGATCACCTAAGGAGTGACGTAGAGGGGATAAAGTCCTCATTATCAGAATTCATTACTGACTTCAAAATCGAAAACTTTTCATGTGTTGGACACAACGTTCAGGAGTTACCTACTTTAGGCACCTCGGCTCCTTCGTGTTCTCTTTCCTCCCCTGCATTCGAGGTTCCAAATTTCACCTCTCTAATTGAATGAAAAATACTATCCCATATACGTGAACTTGTTGGTTATGGGAGGAAAACGCAACCAGGAGCCGTCTCGACCGTTCACTTCCCTGCGTTGAGAAAGAATGAAGTGCGAGTTTTACTCGATGACATCAAAGTGCCCGAGTATCCAGTTTGGGGTGGAAAACAAGATCATTATGAGAACTTGGAAGATGTTGGTAAAAATGGAATTATGTATTGGCTCGACGACCTTTGTCCTCCCATTGGTGACACCGACGAATGAATATAGGTATAAACACATTGATTAGACTCTCTTTCAATTTTAGCATTACTAATTAATATTCATCCATTAATATTTGTGTGTATGTATATATCTTTATGTCGGTTCTTCTTTATATGCAACAAATATGTTATTGTGAGCATATAGGCAACATATATGCTGTTGGTGCATATATGCAACTGTATGCATATATTTTGCATATATGTTGTTGCGTGCATATATTCTACTGCATATATGCATACAGTTGCATATATGCATACAGTTATTGCATATATGTTGCATATATGCTGCTGCGTGCATATATGCTACTGCATATATGCATACAGCTACTACATATATGCAACATTGCATATATGTTGCATATATGCATACAGTTATTGCATATATGCTACTATATGCATATATGCTACTGTATGCTGAAAATTACTATAGCGACTAATAATTTGGGACAGAGGATAAACAAAGCACAATTTAAAAAATAGTCAAATGGAGCCAATCTAACTGCCTTGGGTTGAACTTGTTTATGACTGATGAAAGATTCTGCATGCTAATATTATCAAATCTCCATTTGTTCCTTGTCTTCCAAATACCCCAATAAATGAAAGATGGGATCAACTTCAAGTATTTTTCCCATTGAGAAATATTAAAAGTAGACCACCAAGTTATTAATCTCCCTCTAATTTAAGAATTTAGCATAGACACGCCACAAATATTTTTAAAATGAAACTATACTGACATAGCAAATTCACTATTCCCAAAAAGATTATCTATTGATTCGATATTTGGAGAAGAGCAACATCCACATTTAGAAGGACCTCCCACCCCAAGTCTTTTAAGATGTTCATCTGCTGGAAGGCAGTCTTTTAGAAGTCTTAAAAGAAAGAAGGATATTTTGATAGGGATACTTTTATGCTATATAAATTTGTTAGTTCAAAAAGAAATTATATGTTTACCTCCGCATTTTCCATGCTAACCTCGTGTGCAATCAAGCAGATCAAATATGAAAAGAGAGTTTGGCATGTTGTTTGAGTTTATAGCAACCTCTCTAGACCAGTTATCCCATTTGGCATTGATTTCTCCCTTACCAATTAACCATTTACAATGTATCTCTGAATTTCTCTATGTTTAATAATTCTTTTCCAAACATGAGATCCTCTATTAGCCTTAGTTACTACTGGATGATGAATTCTGTAGTACTTAGCCTTTAAAAACTTAGACCATAAAGATTTTTTATTCTTGAAATTCCACAATAACTTTATACTAAAAGCATATACAAAGTCATTTAAAGCTCTTAAGCCTAAGCCCCTCTCTTCTATTGGCATGCATAAATCTTTCCAAGATATCCAATGATAATTTTTTGTGCCTTCATAATATCCCTATTGAAAATCAGCCATTATTTTTTCAATGATAGCAATGATTTTCTTTAGAGGTTGCATAAAATCTAGGGTGTAGATTGGGATTGATTGAATCACAATGCTTAATCAATGTAATCTTGCTTAATCAATGTAATCTTGCCCCAAACCCAAGGCATAAGAATAGTCAAAGGGTGAGAGTATGACGATAATTTGCAAAAATCACACTTAGAATTAAAAATAAGCCGTTAAAGAGTGAAAACCCAAACGACCCCGTAGGAGGCACGAACACCTCGCACGGGACCAATGTAACTTGTAGGAACTGACCGCATAGTCCCGGGTCTCCCGGTTTGATAGTATGACGATAATATGTAAAAATCACACTTAGACTTACAAACAAGTCGTTAGAGGGTGAAAATCCAAACCAGCACCCCAATAACTCCGTAGGAGGCACGAACACTTCGCACGGGACCAATGTAACTTGTAGGAACTGACCGTGTAGTCCCGAGTTTCACGGTTTGAGAATATGACGATAATTTGCAAAAATCACACTTAGACTTAAAAATAAGCCGTTAAAGGGTGAAAACCCAAACCAGCCCCTCAATGACCCCGTAGGAGGCACGAGCACCTCGCACGAGACCAATATAACTTGTACGAACTTACCGCGTAGTCCCGGGTCTCCCGATTTGAGAGTATGACCATAATTTGCAAAAATCACACTTAGACTTAAAAACAAGTCGTTAAAGGGTGAAAACCCAAACCAGCCCCCAAACGACCTCGTAGGAGGCACGAACACCTCGCACGGGACCAATGTAACTTGTAGGAACTGACCGCGTAGTCCCGGGTCTCCCGGTTTGAGAGTATGATAATAATTTGTAAAAATCACACTTGGACTTAAAAATAAGCCGTTAAAGGGTGAAAACCCAAACCAGCCCCCAAACGACCCCGTATGAGGCACGAACACCTCGCACGGGACCAATGTAACTTATAGGAACTGATCGCGTACTCTCGGGTCTCCCGGTTTGAGAGTATAATGATAATTTGAAAAAATCACACTTAGACTTAAAAACAAGCCGTTAAAGGGTGAATACCCAAACGACTCCGTAGGAGGCACGAACACCTCGCACGGGAAGAGTGTAACTTATAGGAACTGACCGCGTAGTCCCGAGTCTCCCGATTTGAGAGTATGACGATAATTTGCAAAAATCACACTTAGACTTAAAAATAAGTCGTTAAAGGGTGAAAACCCAAACCAGCCCCCAAACGACCCCATAGGAGGCACGAACACCTCACACGGGACCAATGTAACTTGTAGGAACTGATCGCGTAGTCCCGGTTCTCTCGGTTTGAGAGTATGACGATAATTTGCAAATATTACACTTAAACTTAAAAATAAGTGGTTAAAGGGTGAAAACCCAAACCAGCCCCCCAACGATCCCGTAGGAGGCATGAACACCTCGCACGGGACAAATGTAACTTGTAGGAACTGACCGCGTAGTCCCGGTTTGAGAGTATGACGATAATTTGTAAAAATTACACTTAGACTTAAAAATAAGCCGTTAAAGGGTGAAAATCCAAACCAACACCTGACCGAGCGTAAATTCTTCCGAATTTAGCCCCTTAAGTTAGTGATTTTAATATCTCGAACAAAGTAATTCAATCATTTTTAGTCCATATCACTCTATTGTTTGTTTCTAATAAAATTCCCTAGTTTTTGTGTAATTGTGATGAAGTTTTCAGGAATGGAATGCAATAAAAGAAAAGAAGAAAACTAGCAGAAATGTAAAAGGGCAAAAGTGTAAATTCCATTCAGAATTCAGAAGCAACGTCAAAATTGAAGTTGAAGAGAATGAGTTCACAAGAGCATAGGAAGAAACGACATTCAAATCGGAGTTCTAGATCATAAGATATGGTCAGTCAAAGTTTCAAGGAAAAAGTCAAATTAGAAGAATTTCGGACCGATCCGGTTTGGATCCGGATCCATCCGAATTGACAAAGTCCAGTAGCCCCCGGATTGATGACGAACCGATGAAAGCAAAAATTTCGGACCCATCCGACTAGGCCCGGACCGATCTAGTAAAAAGAAAAGAACCGATCCGGTGTATTCGGACCGATCCGAGGTTGATTCGGACCGGTCCGGTCGTGTGAAATGCTGACAATTAATTGTTCAATTAAAAGAGAGCAACTCTTGGAAAAACGTACCAACAAGCATTATTGGCTATCAATTTCGATACTTGGTGTTATAAAAGCTAGTGCCCTATATCATTTGAACAGACCAACCAAGAAAGTAGAGAGAGAATTGTAGCAAGTTGTTAGATTACAAATTAGCTAAAGAATTTGAGAGTTAGTTTTTGAGATAAACATTCAGAAATTCAAATTTCTTTCATAAGAACATTAATTTGTACTGCTGATTAAGGAGAAGTTATCTGGATTTCAATTTCAATTACTTTCCTGCTGCTGAATACAAGTAATATCATTCTATTCTCTGTTACTTTATCATTTGCAGATTTATTTCCCATGTCTTGTAGTTCCATAATTCTGACACTACACCAAAAACAGGAAACTGGCACGGTTTAAAACCGTGCCAGACGCAATCTGGCACGGTTCAAAACCGTGCCAGAATTAGGCGTGCCAGATTTTCTGGCGCGGTTTAAAATCGTGCCAGATTTTCCAATCTGGCACGCTTTTAAATTGTGCCAGTTTTTTAATCTGGCACGCTTTTGGCACGCTTTTAAACAGTGCCAGATGTTAAATCCGGCACGCTTTTGGCACACGCCAAAACCGTGCAAAATTATCTATTTTCTGGAACGCTTTTGGCACGGTTATAAAGCGTGCCAGATTGTTTTATAAGCGTTCTCATTTTTATGCATTGGCACGGTTTTGGCACGGTTTAAAATCGTGCCAGATTTTTCAGTTGATTAAAAAAATAATAATAGGAACCAAATCTGGAAAATCTGCAAATTCCAAATTCGGTAGGAAAAATATTTATTATTTGCAAAAACAAAATCAAGAAAATTCACAAATTATGAATATCGCAAGTTGTTGATAAGCTAATGTGCATACAAACTTCAAAAAATTACAAGAGATAATACCAATATAAACCAACACATGACCATAAAAGTCGACAATAACTTCAAAAAATTACAAAAGTTAATAGTTCTCATATCAAAAAAAAATTGGGCAGAGTTTCCTCTATTTTTTGAGCATTCCAAAACCTGCTAACATAAAATCTGCCCATATAAAGCCCGCACGGCCATAAAAGTCAACAATAAAACTACTATAGCCAGCACGACCATAAAAATAAACCATAAAACTACGGAAGCCTGCTCGGCCATAACACAAAAAATAGAATCCTGAATATTAACGACACTAAATACACAATCCCCCTGTTGTAAAGCATTGACTTCTACGTGCGTTCCAAGTGGATAAAAGCTAACGATTGAATGTCATCCTACAAAAAAAATAAGACACAAAAAAGATACAATATTAGTAACCAAGTCATTTTTAAAAAAATATTCAAGCAAAAAAATTGCATATACAAGAAGAAAAATTGCATATACGACTACGCGGTCAGTTCCTACAAGTTACATTGATACCGTGCGAGGTGTTTGTGCCTCCTACGGGGTCGTTTGGGGGCTGGTTCGGGTTTTCACCCCTTAACGTCCTGTCTTCAAGTCTAAGTGTGACTTTTGCAAATTATCGTCATATTCTCAAATCGGGAGTCCCGGGACTACGCGGTCAGTTCCTATAAGTTACATTGGTCCCGTGCGAGGTGTTCGTGCCTCCTACGGGGTCGTTTGGGGGCTGGTTCGGGTTTTCACCCCTTAATGGCCTGTTTTCAAGTCTAAGTGTGATTTTTGCAAATTATCGTCATACTCTCATACCGGGAGTCCCGGGACTACGCGGTCAGTTCCTAAAAGTTACATTGGTCCCCTACGAGGTGTTTGTGCCTCCTACGGGGTCGTTTGGGGGTTGGTTCGGATTTTCACCCCTTAACGGCATGTTTTCAACTCTAAGTGTGATTTTTGCAAATTCGGGTCATACTCTCAAACCGAGAGTCCCGGGACTACGCGGTCAGTTGCTACAAGTTACATTGGTCCCGTGTGAGGTGTTCGTGCCTCCTACGGGGTCGTTTGGGGGCTGGTTCGGGTTTTCACCCCTTAACGGCCTGTTTTCATGTCTAAGTGTGATTTTTCTAAATTCGGGTCATACTCTCATACCGGAAGTCCCGGGTCTACGCGGTCAGTTGTTAAAAGTTACATTGGTTCCGTGCGAGGTGTTCGTGCCTCCTACAGGGTCGTTTGGGGGCTGGTTTTGGTTTTCACCCCTTAACGACCTGTTTTCAAGTCTAAGTGTGATTTTTGCAAATTATCGTCATACTCTCAAACCGGAAGTCCCGGGACTACGCGATCAGTTCCTACGAGTTACATTGGTCCCGTGCGAGGGGTTCGTGCCTCCTACGGGGTCGTTTGGGGGCTGTTTTAAGTTTTCACCACTTAGCGGCATGTTTTCAAGTCTAAGTGTGATTTTTGTAAATTATTGCCATACTCTCAAACCGGGAGTCCCGGGAGTACGCGGTCAGTCCCTACAAGTTACATTGGTCTCGTGCGAGGTGTTCGTGCCTCCTACGAGATCGTTTGGGGGCTGGTTGGGGTTTTCATCCCTTAACGACCTGTTTTCAAGTCTAAGTGTGATTTTTGCAAATTATCGTCATACTCTCAAACCGGGAGACCCGGGACTACGCGATCAGTTCCTACAAGTTACATTGGTCCCATGCGAGGTGTTCGTGCCTCCTACGGGGTCGTTTGGGGGCTGGTTCGGGTTTTCACCCCTTAACGGCCTGTTTTCAAGTCTAAGTGTATTTTTGAAAATTATCGTCATACTCTCAAACCGGGAGTCCCGGGACTACGCGGTCAGTTCCTACGAGTTACATTGGTCCCGTGCGAGGTGTTCGTGCCTCTTACGGGGTCGTTTGGGGGTTGGTTCGGGTTTTCACCCCTTAACGGCCTGTTTTCAAGTCTAAGTGTGATTTTTGCAAATTATCGTCATACTATCATACCGAGAGTCCCGGGACTACGCGGTCAGTTCCTACAAGTTACATTGGTCCCATGTGAGGTGTTCGTGCCTCCTACGGGGTCGTTTGGGGGCTGGTTTTGGTTTTCACCCCTTAACGGCCTGTTTTCATGTCTAAGTGTGATTTTTGCAAATTCGGGTCATACTCTCAAACCGGAAGACCCGAGACTACGCGGTCAGTTCCTAAGAGTTACATTGGTCCCGTGCGAGGTGTTCGTGCCTCCTACGGGGTTGTTTGGGGGCTGGTTCAGGTTTTCACCCCGTAACGGCCTGTTTTCAAGTCTAAGTGTGATTTTTGCAAATTCGGGTCATACTCTCAAACTGGGAGTCCCGGGACTACGCGGTCAGTTCCTACAAGTTTCATTGGTCCCGTGCGAGGTGTTCGTGCCTCCTACGGGGTCGTTTGGGGGCTGGTTCGGGTTTTCACCCCTTAACGGCCTATTTTCAAGTCTAAGTGTGATTTTTGCAAATTATCGTCATACTCTCAAACCGGGAGACCCGGGACTACGCGGTCAGTTCCTACGAGTTACATTGGTCCCGTGCGAGGTGTTCGTGCTTCTTACGGGGTCGTTTGGGGGCTGGTTCGGGTTTTCACCCCTTAACGGCCTGTTTTCAAGTCTAAGTGTGATTTTTGCAAATTATCGTCATACTCTTAAACCGGGACTCCTGTGACTACGCGGTCAGTTCCTACGAGTTACATTGGTCCCGTGCGAGGTGTTCGTGCCTCCTACGGGGTCGTTTGGGGGCTGGTTCGGGTTTTCACCCCTTAACGGCCTGTTTTCAAGTCTAAGTGCGATTTTTGCGAATTATCGTCATACTCTCAAACCGGGACTCCCGTGACTACGCGGTCAGTTCCTACGAGTTACATTGGTCCCGTGCGAGCTGTTCGTGCCTCCTACGGGGTTGTTAAGGGGCTGGTTTGGGTTTTCACCCCTTAACGGTCTGTTTTCAAGTCTAAGTGTGATTTTTTCAAATTCGGGTCATACTCTCAAACCGGGAGTCCCGGGACTATGCGGTCAGTTCCTACGAGTTACATTGGTCCCGTGCGAAGTGTTCGTGCCTCCTACAGGGTCGTTTGGGGGCTGGTTCGGGTTTTCACCCCTTAACGGCCTGTTTTCAAGTCTAAGTGTGATTTTTGCAAATTATCGTCGTACTCTCAAACCGGGAGACCCGGGACTACGCGGTCAGTTCCTACGAGTTACATTGGTCCCGTGCGAGGTGTTCGTGCTTCTTATGGGATCGTTTGGGGGTTGGTTCGGGTTTTCACCCCTTAACGGCCTGTTTTCAAGTCTAAGTGTGATTTTTGCAAATTATCGTCATACTCTTAAACCGGGACTCCCGTGACTACGCGGTAAGTTCCTACGAGTTACATTGGTCCCGTGCGAGGTGTTCGTGCCTCCTACGGAGTCGTTTGGGGGCTGGTTTGGGTTTTCACCCCTTAACGGCCTGTTTTCAAGTCTAAGTGTGATTTTTGCGAATTATCGTCATACTCTCAAACCGGAAGACCCGGGACTACGCGGTCAGTTCCTACGAGTTACATGGGTCCCGTGCGAGGTGTTCGTGCCTCTAACGGGGACGTTTGGTGGCTGGTTTAGGTTTTCACCCTTTAACGACTTGTTTTTAAGTCTAAGTGTTGATTTTTGCAAATTATCGTCATATTCTCAAACCGGGAGACCCGGGACTACGCGATCAGTTCGTACAAGTTACATTGGTCCCGTGTGAGGTGTTCGTGCCTCTTACTGGACCGTTTGGTGGCTGGTTTAGGTTTTCACCCTTTAACCGCTTGTTTTTAAGTTTAAGTGTTTATTTTTGCAAATTATCGTCATATTCTCAAATCGGGAGACCCGTGACTACGCGGTAACTTCGTACAAGTTACATTGGTCCCGTGTGAGGTGTTCGTGCCTCTTACGGGACCGTTTGGTGACTGGTTTGGGTTTTTACCCTCAAACGACTTCTTTTTAAGCCTAATATAGATGTTTCCAAATTATCGTCATATTCTCAAATCGGGAGACCCACGAACACGCGATTATTTCTTATAAGTTACATTGGTCTGGTGCGAGGTATGTGTGACTCGTACGGGGCCGTTTGAGGACTGGTTTGAGTTTTCACCCTTTAACGGCTTTTTTTAAGCCTAAATCTAACTATGTTTTCTAATATTTCTAGCCGCTTTAATCAGACAACTATTACCACAAAATGAATCAATCAAACATGAACATAAGAAATTTACAAACCTGTGGAACCGGTGTGTCGATTTCACGAAAGCCTATAGATTCCATCGTCTTGCGTATCTCCGATACAATCTACACGAAGAAAACATTGATCAACATATGAATAATTTTTTTACTTTCACCCTCACTGTTATTTGAACTTTCAAATTACTCTCTGTATATAATATTATCATGCACTTTCATACCAAAGAAAACTATATACATACCCTTACTTTACGTCTAAGGTTTCATTTTTCTTCATCTTCCCATGAGTGATTTTAGCTACAATTTCGAATACAGCCTGCAGAACATGATTAGAATAATCATATTAGAACAAGAGAGATCATAGAAAAAACTAATATAGGAGTAGAACAACCGTTAGATTCGATTTAAACTTTATTTGTATCGAAGTAATACAAGCTCCAACTATTATTTTAAGAACTCGAGTAAGTCACATTTCAAACCCTCTCAAACAGTGCAAATAACACAATTAAAGGAATGCCTTAAACTATGGAAAGAAAGTAGAGACCAAATTTATTAAAACAAAAAAGAAGAGTGCAAGCGGACAAATAAACCCAAAATTAGAAAAGGAAATAAACCTAAAGCCTTATATTTCTAATGAGAAAATGCTCTTTCCCTGAAGATGAAGAACTCTACTTTTAGTTTACCAAATGTTTAGGTGTATTCGAGCAATGCCAACATTTAAATGTGTTCACTGCAAGTACGACTCGTTCACACATGTTCAAGCTTCTTAACACTTTGCCCCATTCCACCCCAACCAAACTTTAGGATGGTTTTCCTTCTTCACGGATCATATTTAAGAAAAAGTTGCCCATCCGAAACCCAATTTATTGCCATTTCAACTAGAAAATCTGGTCTCCCTGCAAATAATATGCTTACCAGTCGGTCTAAAAAGCCTTGATTCACCATATATTGTCGTGAACACAAAGGTTTCATTTGTTCCCTATTAGGAAAAAAATAATTTCCAAAGAGTTAAACCTTGGCACAACTGAATATAAAAAAACAAAGAAGGATGAGAAATGTGGAGTAATAGGCTTTTCGTGTACCAATTTTCTATACAAATTTCATAAAGACAATTGGAGACTTACTTGATACTTTCTCTTGGCAATAGGTTTTAGGGGGCACTCTAACAGCCCACCAAATGCAGCACCTTTCATATCTCCTGTGATCTAGGTGTACAATATGGTCCACATTAAAGAGTTAAAGAACACCAAAATTTTTAAAGGAGAAAATCAAAGAACATCCACATAAAAGCTCTTGTCGGAATATATATGTGAACGAGTTCACACGCGCTTTTCTAACTCAGACATGGATACAATTTCGCTAATGTGTGGTGCCTCGGATTAAAGGTTTAATTGATTACGACGGCAGATGAGAGCTAACACTGATCCTGGTTTGATCTCAAAATTAGAGACGAATTTTAGGTTAAATGGCAAATGGGGTTGTAATTTGGATTATGACGTGTTCAACTATTTTAATCCTAATCTGGTTAAGAATAATTTCGATTATAGTGAACGGTCGCAGAAACAGAAAGAGGGTTGTAGGATTCTTCCACCCTTACACCAACGACGGCGATGGAGGAGAGAGAGTTCTGTGGTGTGCAGTCAAAGCCATTCAGGAAGAAAGTTCGGATCTCGATTGCGTTGTGTACACAGGTGATCATGACGCTTCCCCTCACAATCTCATGGCTCGAGCACTCGATCACTTTGGGGTCAACTTAATTTACCCTCCTCAGGTGGTTCATCTATGTAAAAGGAAGTGGGTTAAAGAAACCACTTATCCTCGCTTCACCATGATTGGTCAAAGCCTTGGTTCTGTTTACCTCTCCTGGGAAGCTTTATGCAAGTTTGTTGCTGTATATTATTTTGATACTAGTGGATATGCTTTTACCTATCCTGTTGTGAGGATGTTTGGGTGAAAAGTTATTTGTTACAGGCACTACCCAACAATCAGTTTAGACATATTATCTCGAGTTCGTTCCCGGAGTTCAATGTACAATAATGATGCCTTGGTTGCTAAGAGCATTCTGCTCTCCCAGTGCAAAGTCATCTATTATGCATTTTTTAGTTGGATTTATGGGATTGTTGGTTCTTGTGCACACATTGTAATGGTAAATTCTTCATGAACACAATCTCATATTGAGAAGCTTTGGCGAATTCCAAGTCGTACCAAGAGAATCTATCCTCCTTGTGATACTTCAGGACTCCAGGCGATTCCATTGGAAAGGCTAGCACTACCTCCAAGAATTATTTTTGTGGCTCAATTTCGTCCCGAGAAGGCACACAGTCTTCAACTTGAAGCATTTGCAGTTGCCATCAAGAAATTAGATGTAGTCTTTCCTAGACCGAAACTCCAATTTGTGGGCAGTTGCCGGAATGAGGCAGATGAAAAGAGGTTGCAAAACTTGAAAGAACTAGATATCAGACTGAAGGTGGAAGAGGATGTGAAGTTCTACAAGAATCTCATGTACAGAGATTTGGTGAGACTTTTGGGTGGTGCTGTTGCTGGGATCCATTCCATGATAAATGAACATTTTGGGATAAATGTTGTTGAGTATATGGCTGCGGGTGCAATACCAATTGGTTGGCATTTCCAATGACCTATTTTACGTAATGGGCATGTGGCTTTTGACCTTTCAAACTTAATGTGAAACATGACTTTCAGCCCCACGGTTTTCACTCATAATTCTGCTGGGCCGGAGATGGACATTGTGTTAGCAGAAGATGGAAAGCAAACCGGATTTCTTGCCGAAAGCGTCTCAGAATACGCAGATGCGATTTTGCAGATTTTAAGGATGCCAGAAAATGAGAGACTTGAGATGGATGCAGCTGCAAGGAGACGGGCCGACAGGTTTTCCGAGCAGAAGTTTTATGAAGATTTCAAAGCTGCCATTAGACCAATTCTGTTCCATCGTCCAAATGATAATTAACTTACGATTCAGTTAAGTAAGAGGTGACGGATATTATTAGTGTCATTATTTTGGAAAGAAATACGAGTTGAAGTTTTTGTAATGGGAATGGTAGATGTTTATAATTGATTTAATTTTCATATATAGTATAACAAATCCTTTTTCCCCTTGGAAAAAAAATGTGAACATACCAGCAAACAAGGACCAAGAAGATCTGCACTCTTTCGAATAAGTGTGCGAAGTGATATACGGTGTTTCACGGTATTTCCCTTAACATCCAAATGCAAATATACAATATCTCTAAGTTGGTCACACTCCCAACTTTAAGAAGAAAAATAAGAAAAATGGGTTTTTTTGAAATGTTGAACATATGAATATAATCATAAACTCTAGTAAGATAAGCATAGATGCAAGCATAAGCCCAAGTGAAGCACATCATGTGAGGAAAACCATGTATATCAATAGTCTTCTACTTAGGTCTGATCAAAGTCCAAATACACCAACAAAACCAAACACTACAATGGAAAGTCCAAGACTTGATGATCATAAGAAGCAGCCCTATGGCATATGTGTAGAAACCATAACCTTGCAAAATAAAAACAAAGTTGCAAGCAGTAGCATATACCAAAGTACAGAGGTGACTGATACGGGAAACATAAAATAAACCATATAACCAAGTTATTAAAATTAAAGGCATCGCTATGACAACAAAAGTATCACCTATCGTTTTCATTGAAGCAACTCATGATTCCAAAAGAAATAGAGCTTCACTAAAGAGTTAAAGCAGGTTCTTTCAATCATATGTTGTAGCTTCACATTAGCACAGAGTTTTTGTCTTTATTAAACAATGCAACTTCTGTGTCAGGTGTCTTGATAAGCATAGAGGTGAGTTTATGCTGTGCTATTTATTCCATAGCTTACTTGTGCATTAGTAAAGTTCTTGAATAAAAAATGTCCATTGGTGTTACATGTGAAAACACTTTCATGCTATCTACTTTGTGTTTTGATTAATAGTGTTACATGTACGAGTATTTTGAGGGGCCTAGCCTTTAATGTACACTAGATTACTTAAGAAAATCATAATATGCTATACACATGATGTTAAGCGGACCTACATTTTTCAAGATATGATATTCCTTTCTTGAAAGTATTCACATGTGATGGGTTTTCTAACACACATACCGATAACATGTCAAGTAAGAATAAAATAATTGCATTTTCATAATAGTGTCACATAACGAAAGTATGAGGCTTTTGCCACTTATGATCAGTGTTCACAAGAGCGAGACGGTTCCATGTCTTACAATGTTCAAGTAGCATTCTTGTCGGAAGGATTTATTAGGAGGCCCGGACACCTACCGAACATCCCTGAAGGATGGAACAAGATAATGAAGAAGGCGGCGAAGGTATGGAGGAAAATCTGGGAAGAGAACAAGGAGTCAAAAGGGGGAGGCAAAGAAGTCGTAGAAATGTTGAAGAGGATACAACCCGCTCTTGGACTTAAGACTATGCGCGTCGCGTGCTCGATCTACCAATCTTGGATAATTCTTTTGATGAATTATCACTAAACTAAAAAAGAAAGAAGAGAAAGAGCTGGGAGTTGGCGCCTACATAACTGCTTGCTTGCTTACCAGGATATTCGGGAGCCTCTAGCTCGGGGGTGCCCGTAACCCCAGTGCCACTACTACCCGGTCCGGAGGGAGACCCGGGGTCCTCGTCTCATTCTAATTCTCTTGAGGGTCGTGCCTCAAGCTCAGAAAGCACAGAACGAGACTTTTTTTCAACTTCGTCCCAGTTTCCGTCCCCATCTACTTCCACCATGACTCCCAATAACCAATTCGATAGTTCTCCCAACACCGAGCAGAAGGAGAGCTCGGAATTTCTCTCGGAAGAACAGCGAAGCTTTTGGAAGAACGAAGTGATTAGAGCGTTCAATGACGGATTAGAGGACGTTGATCCACAAGGGAATATTGGGCCGATTCCCGAAAAATCGTTGAGTCTGATAGTAATTTTTCTTTTTATCATTATTTTTTTATATTCGGCTAAGGATCACCTCAACAATGTTTAAATGTTCACCCCAACACGGCACCTTTAGTGCATTCATATGAAAGTCAATTGTATTTAATTGCCCAAATTCAACGTGCTTGCATATTTCCATTTTGAAGTTAAAAAGGGCCCATGATCAATTGCATATGAGAGAGTGGAACATAGTAGACTAAGAATCAGTTGCATACATGTGATTGGGCATCTCAATTTGTTGGTGGGTTATTACGAAAATTCATTATTGATGTACTATGCATCCTACATCATGATTCATTCACAGAAATACATCAGTGTGTATGGTGGGGATGTTAGTAATTCTTACATCAGTGTGTTTTGTGTGGTTTGACAACAAAACACATAAAAACATGATATAATAAAAGGGGAAATGAAAAATTGAAAACAAAATACTGAATATAGCATCTATACGAAACTCAAAACATAGAGAAGCTATAATTTGTTTCGCTCTAAATTTCTCCGAGTCATTTCAACGAACACTACATATACAACACAACATAAAAAATGGGAAACTGACCTTTTCAGACCCTAACATATAATATATCCTTACCCTACACCTCAACTAAACCTTAACGTTAACCCTAATTCTAAATCCAAACCAAAGAAGAAGAAATTCCAAACAATCGAAAGGGTATTAGTAGATACCTATAGTGCCAAGTCTGCCACTATTTTTTCGGTGCTATCAATACCGGAGCAAAGGCCTAGAACAGTAGTTGGCGAGCGCGGAATTGCGACAAATCACCTCCCTTCTATGCATCCCCTATATCTCTGGTGTCGTCCATAACTCTGTTGAGCAGAGATCGTCAAAAATGGTGGAAGACGATCTCTATTCACCGGAACAAATTCCTTTATGTTCATCCCTGTACCATCATGAGCTTTAGCTTAGAAATCTGAGAAGAGATATCTGTTCGTCGAACAATCGAGATTGGGTGAAGAGAGGGAGAGGAGAATTCAGTGAATGGCGCGAGAGTGAGCAGGACCAAATCAAAATGAAAAGTGTTTGACTTTAATAATTTTGTTTATTTTATTTAACCTTATTAAATTTGGGACGATTTTGGCACGCTTTTAAACTGTCCCAAAATTTGGCACGGTTTAAAACGGTGCCAGATTTTTAAGAAACCGTGCCAAATTTTAGCACGGTTTAAAACCGTGCCAGATTCTCCTTGTCTAAGTGTGCCAGATTGACAGTTTTGGTGTGGTGTGAGTATGAATTTGTTCTTCAATCTAATCATGAGTAGCTAAATTTCCCGAGGGTTGGGGTATATGAACTCAATCCAAGGCAGATTATCTATGTAGAAAACAGAGGTTAAATTAAAATATTGATTGAATCATGAGAGAAAATTATACAAAAACTGTCAATCTTTTAATCTCTGTTGCCCTAGGTACTTGAGATGTTTAAGAAAGCTTTGCTAGTATAATTTATCATTCACCGCTTTATACCTATTTTTGATTTCATATGATGCGGGCTTGAACCTCATATATGTAATGCTTAGAAGTTATAAAGGTTGGATCTAATCAATTATTTTAATTTACAAATCTAGTATTCTCTATGATAATTTGCTAAGGATTGAGGGATTGTATTCTACCCTGTTTTCTCCCATTTGATTAAAAGTTTTTCCTGCAATTTTTAGACTGCTTTCATTAAAATTTCCAGTTTGCTTTTGTTAAGAAAAGTTTTATTTCGCTAGAAATCTTCCAAAATCATTAATCATCTTTTTGTTTATTTTAAGAAATCATTTTCAGATCTAATAAGTTTCCTGAATACTAGTTAACATTTCCATTCCCTGTGGATTCGATCCCGACTTACCGGGTTATTACTTGAGCGATAGGTTTGCACTTGAACCTAGAGTGAACGCACTTTTAAGACAAATTTTAAGTCGTGTCAACACCCCAACGACCCCGTAGGAGGCACGAACACCTCGCACGAGACCAATGTAACTTGTAGGAACTGACCGCGTAGTCCCGGGTCTCTTGGTTTGAGAGTATGACGGTAATTTGTAAAAATCACACTTAGACTTAAAAATAAGTCGTTAAAGGGTGAAAAGCCACCCCAACGACCCCTTAGGAGGCACGAACATCTCGCACGGGACCAATATAACTTATAGAAAGTGACCGCGTAGTCCCGGGTCTCCCGATTTGAGAGTATAGCGATAATTTACAAAAATCACACTTAGACATAAAACACAAGCCGTTAAAGGGTGAAAACCCAAACCAGCCCCCAAACGACCTCGTAAGAGGCACGAACACCTCGCACGGGACCAACGTAACTTGTAGGAACTGACCGCGTAGTCCCGAATCTCCCGATTTGAGAGTATGACGATAATTTACAAAAATCACACTTAGACTTAAAAACAAGCCGTTAAAAGGTGAAAACCCAAGCGACCCCATAGGAGGCACGAACACCTCGCACGGGACGAATGTAACTTGTAGGAACTGACCGCGTAGTCCCGAGTCTCTCGATTTGAGAGTATAACGATAATTTGCAAAAATCACACTTAGACTTAAAAACAAGCCGTTAAAGGGTGAAAACCCAAACCAGCCCTCAAACGACCCCGTAGGAGGCACGAACACCTCGCACGGGACCATTGTAACTTGTAGGAACAGACCACCTAGTCCCGGGTCTCCCAGTTTGAGAGTACGACGATAATTTGCAAAAATCAACTTAAACTTAAAAACAAGCCGTTAAAGGGTAAAAACCCAAACCAGCCCCCAAACGATCCTGTAGGAGGCACGAACACCTCGCACGGGACCAATGTAACTTGTAGGAACTGACCGCGTAGTCCCAGGTCTTTCGGTTTGAGAGTATGACGATAATTTGCAAAAAAATATACTTAGACTTAAAAAGAAGCCGTTAAAGGGTGAAAACCCAAACCAGCCCCCCAACGACCCCGTAGGAGGCACGAACACCTCGCACGGGACCAATCTAATTTGTAGGAACTGACCGCGTAGTCCCGGGTCTCCCGATTTGAGAGTATGAAGATAATTTGTAAAAATCACACTTAGACTTAAAAACAAGTCGTTAAAGGGTGAAAACCCAAACCAACAACCCAACAACCCAACGACCCCGTAGGAAGCACGAACACCTCGCACGGGACCAATGTAACTTGTAGGAACTGACCGCGTAGTCCCGGGTCTCCAGGTTTGAGAGTATGATGATAATTTATAAAAATCACACTTACGCTTAAAAACAAGCCGTTAAAGGGTGAAAACCCAAACCAGCCCCCCAACGACCCCGTAGGAGGCACGAACACCTCGTACGGGACAAATGTAACTTGTAGGAACTGATCGCGTAGTCCCGGGTCTCCCGGTTTGAGAGTATGACGATAATTTTCAAAAATTACACTTAGACTTAAAAATAAGACGTTAAAGGGTGAAAATCCAAACCAGCCCCCCAAAGACCCCGTAGGAGGTACGAACACCTCGCACGGGACCAATGTAACTTGTAGGAACTAACCGCGTAGTCCTGGGTCTCCCGGTTTGAGAGTATGACGATAATTTGCAAAAATCACACTTAGACTTAAAAACAAGCCGTTAAAGGGTGAAAACCCAAACCAGCCCCCAAACGACCCCGTATGAGAAACGAACACCTCGCATGGGACCAATGTAACTTGTAGGAACAGACCACGTAGTCCCGAGTCTCCCGATTTGAGAGTACGATTATAATTTGTAAAAATCACACTTGGACTTAAAAATAAACCGTTAAAGGTTGAAAACCCAAACCAGCCCCCAAATGACCCCATAGGAAGCACGAACACCTCGCACGAGACCAATGTAACTTGTAGGAACTGACCGCGTAGTTTCGGGTCTCCCGGTTTGAGAGTATGACGATAATTTATAAAAATCATACTTAGACTTAAAAACAAGATGTTAAAGGGTGAAAACCCAAACCAGCCCCCAAACGACCCCGTAGGAGGCATGAACACCTCTCACGGGACCAATGTAACTTGTAGGAACTGATCGCGTAGTCCCGGGTCTCCCGGTTTGAGAGTATGACGCTAATTTGTAAAAATCACACTTACACTTAAAAACAAGCCGTTAAAGGGTGAAAACTCAAACCATCCCCCCAACGATCTCGTAGGAGGCACGAACACCTCGCACGGGACCAATGTAACTTGTAGGAACTGACCGCGTAGTCCCGGGTCTCCCGATTTGAAATTATGACGATAATTTGTAAAAATCACACTTAGACTTAAAAACATGCCGTTAAAGGGTGAAAACCCAAACCAACCCCCCAACGACCCCATAGGAGGCACGAACACCTCGCATGGGACCAATGTAACTTGTAGGAACTGACCGCGTAGTCCCGGGTCTCCAGGTTTGAGAGTATGACGATAATTTATAAAAATCACACTTAGACTTAAAAATAAGCCGTTAGAGGGTGAAAACCCAAACCAACCGCCCAACGATCCCGTAGGAGGCACGAACACCTCGCACGGGACCAATGTAACTTGTAGGAAGTGATCGCGTAGTCCCGGGTCTCCCGATTTGAGAGTATGACGATAATTTGCAAAAATCACCCTTAGAGTTAAAAACAAGTCGTCAAAGGGTGAAAACCCAAACCATCCCCCAAACGACCCCGTAGGAGGCACGAACACCTCGCACGGGACCAATGTAACTTGTAGGAACTGACCGCGTAGTCCTGGGTCTCACGGTTTGAGAATATGATGAAAATTTCCACTCATATATGTAATTTTTTAGTTTGAGTAAATTTTTTTTTTGTAAATTATTGGGTTACTAATATCGTATCTTTTTTGTATCCTATTTTTTTTTGCAGGATAACAGTTTATCGTTGGCATTTATTCGCGTGGAACACACAGAGAACTCAATGGTTTACAATAAGGGGTTTATTCATGATTCCATTTTTTTGTGTTAAGGCCGTGCGGTCTTTTGTTGTTTTTGACTTTTATGATTGTGCAGGCTTTTGTAAGTTAATTGTTATATTTTGTGGCCATGCGGGCTTTATGTTAGGCAAGTTTTGTATTAACAGGTTTTGGAATGTCCAGAAAATCGAGGAAACACTGCCCAATTTTTTTTTGGGCATGTGAAATGTTAAAGACTTGTAATATTTTGAAGTTTGTATGTACATTAGTTTATTAACAACGTGCAATATTATTAATTTGTGAATTTTGTGCTTTCAAATAATTTTTTTTATATAAAAAATTTGGCACAGTTTTAAACCGTGGCAAAAGTGTATCATATTTTGGCACGGTTTTGAACTGTGCCAAAGTTTTTTAAACTGTGCCAAAAATATCAAATTCTGGCACGGTTTAAAAGTGTGCTAGAAGTGTTCCTGTTTAGCCAACTGTGCCAAAAGTGTGCCAGAAATATCAAATTCTGGCACGGTTTAAGGTGTGTTCCTATTTGGCCAAATCTAGCACAGTTAAAAAGTGTGCCAAAAATATCAAATTCTGGCACGGTTTAATAGTGTACCAGAAGTGTTCATATTTGACCAAATCTGGCACACTTTTGAGCCGTGCCAGAAAAAAATTGCCATTTTGGAACACCTGATTCTGGCACAGTTCAAACCGTGCCAGATTCCTATTTTTGGTGTAGTGAATTATGTAACGACCCGGACAATTAAAGAATGACCCTCGTCGTCTTATCCCCAAAGAAATCATATTTTGTAATAGCATTACATTCTACGCCCATGCCCGCTTGCCCGCTGCCCTCCCTAAATTTCATCAAATACCATACATTCATGCCAAAGAACTAGAAAATCCTTAAATACTATCTTAAATGCTCTTTTAGTATGCAAACAATTCAATAAAATGAAAGAAATTATAATGAGTATTGGCCATTATGTCTGCCCTAATGTGTGTACTTATAATATATAAGGGGCTTTGTAAATTTAGGACCTATTGTAATATTTATTTTGGAAATAGGACAACAAACATTTTATATATAGTTTTAGTCCCTATTTTTGAATAAAGCCGCTGGCGCGGACCCATATTCATAAAACGTCAACCAATCACAGCATTTCACGTGTCCTTTTAATTTAAAAATAGGGACTAAAAATGGAAACAAAATGTTTGTTTTCCTATATCCATAATCAATATTATTTTAAGTCCTAAAAGTACACAATCTATATGAGCTAGATAGATCTAAACAACGCTACTTATTATATCCACTTATCTTTCAAGAGTACATTTATGCACTTGCTTGGTCATGGTTTAAATAGAGCACTTTTGTAGTGCTAGTTATGTGTGTTATGATTTAGAAAATGCATGGAAATTGTTTGATGAAATGCAGTGGAAGGGGATTTAACCCAATGTAGTGGCATTTGGGACTTTGGTTAATGATATCTATGTGAATTAGAATTCAAGTTTGGATGAAGTTTTCGTATTGAAAGAGGAGATGGGGAGAGTTTTTTATGTGAGACCTACTGGTTTTATTTATGTATCATTGATTAAAGGGTTTTCTAGTGTTAATAAGGTGGATAAGGCTTTTAATAAGCTTAAGGATGAGATGTTGGGGAATAAAAAGGTATTGGATTATGCAGTTTATTGTACTTTGATTAGTGGGCTTTTTTAAGGTTGGTCGAAAAGGAGAGGTTAACGGTTTTTTTTTTGGAGAACATGAGAAAAAATGGTTGTACACCTGATTTTGTAACTTATAATGAAATGATATGAGGGTTTTGTAAGTAGAAAGATTTTGATTTGGCATTTGGTGTTTTGAATGAGATGGAGAAGAAAAGTGTGTAAGGCGGATGTCATTAGTTTTAATGTGATAATTGGTAAGCTCTCTAGAGAGGGAAAATCCAGATATATGAAAGAGTTGCCAACCATAATTAACATATTTGCCATTTTGAGCCAAAATATGAGTTATTCAATTACCAACCCTATTATTGTTGAATCATAATCAAATCAGTCTTGAGAGTTTTTTCTTGTTGGTGTATGTGTCTGTGTTTGAATAATATGAATATGCGAGATTATGAGATGGATATGTTATAGTGTTTGTGTGTATAAAATAATGTGTTTGTGTAAATGAAAATGAGAAATGAGAGATAATAAGAAAAAAGCGGAGTATGGGTGGAGTTTATGGTGGAAGGGAAAAGATTGCTAAATGTGGGAAGTATAGTGTATTTAAAGTTATCTGCAGTGTGTATGTTAAATTGTATGTGCGTGTAGAGCGTATTTAAAACTTTTTGTTTATTAGTGTGTGAAATTTTGTGTGCATGCAGGCACGTGTTCAGTGTGTGAAACTCTGTGTGTGTGCGTATTTCTTGAAAGCATGTGAAATTTGTGCGTTCAGTGTTTGAAACTGTGTGCATGTGTTTATAACTGGGTGCAACATTGTGTTTAGTAGTGTGTGAAATTTTTGTGTGTGCAGGCGTGTGTGTTCATAGTGTAAACGACAATTACTAGAGCCCCCACCCCCCCACCCACACAACAACCCGATCCCCCCAAAAAAATCATTAATATATATATATATATATACATGATCAGATATGCAGAGGCTTCTTGGCAATGCACCTACACATCTATATATAATAAGATATGTAAAGTGAAATGAAGTTCAGTTCATGATATAGACTCAATGTTTGGGGGTCTCAATTTTTGTGGATCTATTGAATCTAAGTTTTTCAAACTTTGATTCTGCTTACTATCACGAGTTAATTCCATTTTAGTTTAGGCCCAATTTCTACCTTGATCCTGTTTTTATACTTGACCCCCACCCCTCGCATAAAAAAATCGTTAATAGCTCCAACTTAACACCCCCCCCGCTCGTTGAGATGAATGTACTAATGTTGAACTAGAATGTGGTTTATAAATATGTGCACATGAATCTAGAGATAAATGTGTACACACTGATAAGAAATTGAAAAGTAAAAGTTTTGACTTCAAGATAATTATTCATAACCATTTTGAAGTTCTACTAAAATTTCTTTTAATTTGACTTCAATGTTTTAATCTACTATTACATAAATCAAGGACCAATGAAGCTCAGTCACATTTTTTGTTCCAAATTTGTTTCTCCCAAATTTATCTGTATTGTATTTGTTTTTGCATAGGGCTGTGTTTTTTTTTCGAACTTCATATTTTTTTTTATTTTCGATCCGATTTATTTCGAATTTGGAATGAAATTTTAGTCTGCCAATTTTCGATTTTCATATTTCCAATTTTTTTCGAAAAAATTGGATCTAAAATCAAATATATTTCTGGATTTTTTATGTATACGGGACCATGCTAATTCATTGGTGAGTATATGGTCGTACAAATCTATTTTGTAAGCTATTTTCATTGTCAAGACCTTTTTAGTTTTTAGGGAAGACAGTTTTAAACTCTGTTGGGACATATTCATTTTCATAAACCATGAGGGTACCGGTTGGTGTTTGCTAAAATGCTTAAAAGAGTTGTATTGCAATTATTTCTCTTTCCAACTATGTGTCTAATTTAAAATGAATGCTAATTATTTCCCCTTGCTTTACAAATTATTAAAAGTGTCTTTATTATTATAAGTTGTTAAAATTATGATATGTGTGGTTTCATGGTATGTTATAATATTTGTTTGCCTTTTGTCTACCTAAATTTGTACAATTGCATAACACACAACACTAAAGCTCTATTTTCAGCTGTGATAATCGCTTGTTCATGGAGGAAATGGAATTTATTATACATTTTCCAGTCCTATGGATGATAATGAAGATGATGAAGATGATAGTGCGCACCCTGATTTTGGACCACCTGATTTTGACATGCCAGAGAGTACATCTCCTATTATATAAAGCCAAGAATCACTTCGATGTAAGTGAAGTTGTGCCACATTTTTTATTCCAATATTAACCCCAGTTTGGCCTTAAATGTGTGCAATGCAGTCACATGGCATAAGGACTTAAAGTGAGAAATACTAATATGGAGACTTCAACTGACTATGTTTTTTCATAATTGCACACAACCCCCACGATTTTTGTCAGTTTCCTATGATCGGCTATACTCTGTAGCAATATATAGTACGCAATTGTTATACAGACCAAAACAGGTTTCTCTATTCTTTTGATTTATAACCTAATATTACTTGCTAATATGAGTTTGTTCCTTCAGGATGTAAGTTACTTCTCTAGCAAACTAACCAAGCGTTCATCACATGCTCGATAATCCAGGACCTCGTCTATCTGCATAACATCATGGTTATAAATTAAATTCTCGGAACCTACAACCACCTTAACATGGTTGGGATCAATGATTTTATGTTGATCCTAAGTGGTTAACATAAAGGTTTTTCAGATATAATATTTTAGTTTCTCTGCACTTAGGTTCCCTCCAGATTCACCTACCATGAATTTGATCCATAGCAAAACTTCCTAATTAGTCAGACCATGAAGAGGTACAGCTAAACCGTTAATGCTGCTGCAAATGAAAAGTAAGGATCAGAAAGGGTACTAGCAACCAGATGACTGTTGTGAGCACTTATGTCCCCACCTTCATGGTCAGTATGAATGGTAACATAAAGCCTCATAAGCTCTTGCATGTTGGGACTCTCGGAACCAAGTATGTGTGCAAAATTTCCTCCATAATCTAGGGAGTCATCCATTGGTATAATTTCTCCATTCTTGTACATACTATGGTAGGCATAAGAAGATATAACTGGTACTTGAGGTATTGTTATCCTTTATAGTTATTGACTATATTTTATGTTTTACATTTTACATAACCTACAACACGATCCCTTCCGCGTTATATCTTTGTTGATAATGTTGACTATATACAATTGTTTACCACATTTTTTGGAGTGCTCCACTCCACTCAATTTGTCTGGTCTATTACAATTTTACAGATGAAAACTCATGAACAAAAGTTAAATAAAAGAAGAGTGTTAGTTGCCTATGTAATGTAACGATGTTGGTAGTGGAGTGCCTATGGAATAAATTCATTAAAGTATCAGGATTAGATTGTATTGAATGAGTTGATAAATTCAATAATTCGTTAGCAGACACCGAGTTGGGTCCACTCGGCAGTAGAGGATTTGAGGTCCCAGAAATTGCGATGGAGTTTGAATCGGAGAAATTTTTTGCTGAAGAAGCTTCAGATTAAATTTTCTATTTTTAAGGTAATGGAATTGTTCAAATACAATTAAAATAGCTAGAAGAGAGAATATTTGGGTTAAAAGATAAAGAAGGTAATGACGTGTATTTTAGGTGCATATTGATACAAGTCACTTCCTTTTATAACATTTTACATTTCTCTCTCAAGAAGCATAAAACCTCCATTGGGATGGGATTTTTCTCTGCTGAAGAAGCTGCATCAGTGGCCAAAAGATATCCAACCTGTGGAATCCTCGTGGAGCCTCTTTGATTAAGCGATCTCATATGCTGTCTGAATGGCTTTCCATCACATCCTTAAATATGGTTAAGTCCAATCGTTGCATTACTTCAGCCATATCTATGAAATGTCATTGATCATTACACAACATATCTATTAGCAAGTGCCCATGGTATTCAAGATATTTCACAACTATGGGGCTTATTTGTCCACTAACCAATTTAAAAGCCTAACTTGTCCCATTATGACACCCGCATATAGTTTCACTTGGTTTCAAATTCTTCATCCCAGCTACCTTGTGATGAACTAACTATCTCAACTTATCAGCTTGATCAATAACATTTTTTAAAACCAGCATGTTCTTTACAGTTCGATCTATGATATGATGATCATCATGTGCCTTACAGTTGCGTGTCACGTGATCTAGGCCTCTGTTAATCACCTGGTTTGGCCATTCTTTTGTTGGCACTAAATAGTTTTGATCCCTTCTTAGGGCGCCAGTAGCTATAAAGCCTTTTCTTTCGTTCTTCCTCAATTAATGCACTCCCGCTCTCAAATAAAGAACCTGAAGGTGAAGAATTACTATTATCATTTCTGTCCAGATCAACAACTGCATATGTCACACAGCTTAGTGAGAATTTATCCTCTTTTCCCATAGTACTTCTATTGGATTTACTCTCTGTTACAGATCAGACCTGAGCTGCTATGTGCATACACGCCGAACGTGTTAAAAAAATTATTGGTATGTCCCATTAAAGAATGTCCAAGAGCTTTGTGAAGCTCAGTCTCTGGGAAAGCTTAAGAATGTGCTTTCACTATCATTTATATTATTAGTATCCTTCTCTACTAATGGTTGCTCTATCATAGGTAATATTAATTCTTCTTCCAGATAAGAAATACTAAATGCTTTTCTCTTTGTAATCTGTAACTTGCTACAATTTAATGATTGATAAAGTGGTTCTGGTACTTCAGTCAAACCCATTAATTCGATACTAGGAGTTGTCATCATATATTTTTCTAGAAAATGTACATTGAGTTCTTAATCATGATGAATGGTGGCGTGAATTGATGCGTAGTTGACAATTTGCATTGTGTTGGGCTTAAATCTTCATCTTTCATTTTCTTCATTGTAAGGGCTAACAAATGATTTAGATTCTCCATGAGGGCAACGTTATTGATGATGATGATGACTGAGGAATAAATTGATTGGTTTATCCACATATTTTGATGTCGTTAAGAGGTTTTTGAATTGTGGATTTGCTTACTACGATTCTTTGATTTGTGTAATTATTATCTAGGAATGTTCTTACTACCACGTTAGCCTTTAGATGTCTACCAAGTATAGTTCCATACAGTAATAAGCATTGACTCGCGATTTGGTAGATTTGAACTCGTGGATACTTATAAAATACGTCTTTCTAAGTTTAGTATAAGTGGATTAATAAAGTTAACTTTGTGATTCTCTCTCACTTAAAGGCATATGTCTTTCGTTTTTCTCAAGTAAACATTCTTGTTCTCTTCTTATTTCATTTATATATTCTCGCAGATTTGATGACATTATTCTCGGAGAGAAAGCTTGAGAATGGTCAGCGCTTTGCTTGTTTACGAAACTCGATGACATTTTTAGTTAAAGAGCATCATTTTATAGAAAATGGCAGTTATCTCATCTGTCTACTTTTTATTTATGTTAATTTTAAAGATGGGATGTTTACTTTGTAGGGGACCACAAGACCCTCACACAATCATGTTCTGTTAGATGAAGTGGGTTTCTCAGAAGATGATCTGTAAGATCTCGTGCACTCATTGTCCTACGAGTACCAACGAAGCACCATTGCTATTTCTATAGTGGACCCAATTTTCTATGCTCACTTGGCAGCCTCTCAGATGGGGGGCAGTTTATGAAATTTGAGGATATGTCAGAGACATCATCGAGTCACGGTGGGGTGACATCTGTTGGGCCAGTTTCGATCCCTCAACTGCCTAAATTGAAGGACAACATGGCCAACTCTTTATTTTTCGGTTGAAGGCTCGTAAGCCTTTTTCTCCTTGCTTATTTAAAATAGTAGCAACTCAGATAGTTTTGGTATCTGTCTTTTGGTGGAACTTAGTCTGAAGGTTGGTTGAAACTTGTTGTGAACCTAGTACAGTTAATTTTATTTATTTATTTCTGTTGTTGTTCAGTTTTGGATGCTATCCATCATCCCCCAGGTGCAGTTGTGATGGGCTATTTTGGAATTATGATGTGGCTATAGCCCGCTATTTTGTATCCGCTTAGTTGTGCATGGGGGTAATAGGGGTTTTAAAAATGTCTCTTGATATCAAAAAAAAGAAAGAAAGGACAATTGCGGTGTTATAACTGATTTATGTGATCTATTTTTGTTTGTCACGAAAAAGCTCCATATGAAGCCAAAGTTGTAAAAAGGAAGGTTGATCATGAAAAGCTAATGGACGCTTAAAACAAGAAGCAGGTGGCCACCCACTACCAATATTTTAGAGTGTTAGTATTAACATCGGAAGTTTTGCATAAGAAGCCTTATTTAGTCTCTAACTTCTCTATTTCAACTATAGGAAAGCACAACTGACGATGGTGATGAGGAATATGACAGACCAAAATCTGAAATTAATCATGAAGACGATGAGAAAAACGGTCAGGTATTCCTACTCCATGCAATTGGTAAATTAACTGTATGGTATTTTTTATATAATGATGAGATCTTGAGTGAGACAAATTTTTATTACTATTATTTTAAGATACGACTTCGTTTTTCTCATTTCTCCATCCTCATCCACACTTCATTTTCTGCCCAGGCATTGTTGGAGATCCAAGAGAGAATATGGGTTCTTTTTTCTTTGACTTCCATTTGAAGTGAACATTGGTTCTTAAATAAAAAATTAAAAACATAGCAACATTTTACGAAGTTACAATCTTTCATTGTCTACTAACTCAGTTCATATCTGACTTATATTTCTATTACTATCTTTTAAAACCCACCCATTTCAAGAGGCATTTTTTTTGTTACTATGGTTTTGTAAATTTTTGAATTCTGGTTGTGTCTTTCATTTGGATGAGATTGTAGAAGGGAAAGTTGTGGCTTATAGTAATTAAGAATTGTGTATAATGTAGATATTTGCATACTGAATTGAAGTCCGTCTTCAGGAAAAATATAGGCTTAAGAATCAGAAGAAATATGATCCCAAAGTACTCTTGAGGCGTCCTTTTACACGAAGGTAAATTCCAGCTCTCTTATATGCACTCCTCGTAAGATAATAAAAAATTAGTCTTCTTGTTTTAACAATTTATAAAATTATAAATGATGTATGTGGAATCATTTTGACAGTAACATTTGAAATAATATGTTTTTCTCTCTCATTCGTTCATCTCTAAAAGTAAAGTGGTTATAATGAATGATCAATGACATTATTATAAGTATGTAAAATGACTAGAGAGGGCACACTAAATACATTTCAAGATAAATCCTAATAAAACATGAGTAAAAATACACAAAAACTACAAATAAATCAAGGTATATATTACTCTTCCCAATTGAGAAAAGCTCGCCTCACCCACAAGGGTGAAAATATGAGAGGTGACCAAGACATTCAAACACACTGACATTATCCCCAACTGAGATAGGAAGCCATCCACATAAACTCCCGACATATTGACGTGTAAACAGGTGGGGGCGAATAATCATAAATTCCAATAATGGGCATTGGGGGAGAGTGAAAAGTTAAGAAAACGACCTAGCATCCTAGAAATAGGTACAAACACATCAAGCGATACAAAAGTAACTGGTCAAAATTATCCATGCTCTCATCGTATTCTCGGTTGACCAAATTAAATAGCATACGCTTCTTTTCAGGGTTAAAAATAGGAGTAGGGGGAAAAAATTGAAAACAACAGTCTAGCAGCCTAAAAAAGGTATAAACACATCAAGCGATATCCAAGTAACTTGTCTAAACTAACCCCGTCCTCATCGGACTCTTGGTTGGCCAAATTGACTAGTACACTCTTCTTTTGGGGTTAAAAATAGGCGTTGGGGGGCGAAAACTGTAAACAACAACCTAGTTGCCTAGATTTAGGTGTGAACACATCAAGAGGTACCAAAGTAAATTGTCTAAACTAACCGTATCCTCATCGGACTCTCGGTTTCCCAAATTGACTAGTATACGCTTCTTTTGGGGGTTAAAAATGGGCTTTGGGGGGACGAAAACTAAAAACAACCCTCTAGTGGCCTAGGTTTAGGTACAAACACATTAAGAGATACTAAAGTAACTTGTCTAAACTAATCGCGTTTTCATCAAACTCTCGATTGGCCTAAGTGACTAGTATACGCTTCTTTTTAGGAGTAAAAAGGCGGGGGGGGGGGGGGGGGGACTTAAAAACAACAACCTAACAACCTAGATTTATGTACAAACACATCAAACGATACCAAAGTAACTATGGTCATATGCTGTGTATCGATTATTCTCCAATAATATTACATGTGTGTCAATGGCATAATAATGTACTAGTTTTTTGTGTTATTTACTCATTTATGATTACACATTTACTAAGGTTGATTTTGTTCAACAGGTTCTTATTGGAAAATATGAAGATTAATTTTGGAATAATGAAGTCTACTTTTGCGAGGAATATAATGAAGACTACTTTTGGGAGAATAATAACTTTAATGATGTTAGACTTCATTTCAATTTTGTGGTTAAAAGCTAGATTGTTTATCTTTTACTACATTTTGTTTTGGGAATTTTGATGGTTATGAATGAAATATAGTTTTAGATTGGTTTAATATCATCGAAATTTAGTGTCATTCATTTTGCCACGTGAGTTTTGGAATTATGTTTTGAGTGAAATTTGTGGTCATTAGTTATGCATTGCCATTGGTTGAGCACGCGAGTTATTACTAGTGTATTCATATCTATTTGTTTAATGAGAAACTAATATTTTTTTTAAAATATAATGATATTGTTAACGGACTTTAACCGTTACAAATAAAGACATTCGTTACAAATGACACTCCCAATCCGTTACAATGTATTTTGTAACGGTTTTACCGGTTACAAATTCTATATTTGTAACGGGTCAAAACCGTTACAATTTAGGAAATCTGTTACTAATATATGTAATGTGTACCAACGTCAAATCCATTACAAAATAAATTGCAATGGTTTTAATCCGTTATAAATATTTTCGTTAGTAAAATAAATAACGCCATTTTTCTAACGGATTTAATCTGTTACAAATATTTTTGTAACGGTTTTTGCCCGTTACAATTGAGTTGTTTTGGTGTAGTGGTGATCAATCTTTGGAAGGGATTCAGCAGTACTTGGAATCCCTTCCTTTGATGTTAACTCCCAAAAAAGAAAAATATTTATACCTTTACTTAGCTATTTCAGGGCATGCAACTAGTGTGACGTTGATCTGTCTACATGATGGAGAGCAAAGACTAATCTATTACATGAGCCCCACCCTTCTTAAAGCAGAAACTAGGTACATGCCCATAAAAAAGGATGGTTTTGGCACTGGTGAGCATCGTAAAGAAGTTGAGGCACTACTTTGATGATCATACGGTAATCGTCCTAACAACGTACCCCCTGAGGGACACTCTCAAGAAGGTCGAGCTCTCCAACAAAATGAAGAAATGGTCCTTCGAGCTACACTACACCAAAAATAGGAATCTGACACGGTTTAAAACTGTGCCAGATCAAATCTGGCACGGTTTTGAACTGTGCCAGAATCAGGTATTCCAAAATAGCCATTTTTTTTGGCACGACTTAAAAATGTGTCAAATTTAACCAAACAGGAACACTTTTGGCACACTTTTAAACCGTGCCAGAATTTGATATTTCTGGCACAGTTTTGAACTATGCCAGATTGATCACATTTTGATAAACTTTTGTCACAGTTCAAAACCGTGCCTAAATTTGATACACTTTTGGCACGGTTTTGAACTGTGCCAAAATTTTTGACAAAAGAAAAAAAAATAGTTATTTAAAAACAAGAAAATTCACAAATTCCAAATCTTACACGTTATTGATAAACTATTGTACATACAAACTTCAAAATATTACAAGTCTTTAGTAGTTCACAGACCAAAAAAAAATTAGCCAGAGTTTTCTCTATTTTTCGGACATTCTAAAACCTGCTAATATAAAACATGTGTAATATAAATCCCGCATGGTCACAAAATATAACAATAAACTTACAAAAGCCCGCACGGCCATAAAAGTTAACAATAAAACTACAAAAGCCCGTACGGCCATACCACAAAAAAAATAGAATCATGAATATTAACGACATTAAATAAATATAACCTTTTTTGTAAACCATTGACTTCGCTGTGTGTTCCACGTGAATAAATGCTAACGCTAAAATGTTATCCTGCAAAAAAATATATGATACAAACAAGAAACGATATTAGTAACCAAGTAATTTATAAAAAAAAGCTTACTCAAGCTAAAAAATTACATATAGGAGTTGCAATTATTATTATATTCTAAAATTGAAAATCTTACGCAAGTTATGACTACCTGATCAGTTCCTACGAGTTACATTGGTCTCGTGTGAGGTGTTAGTGCTTCTTACGGGATCGTTTGGGGGCTAGTTTGGATTTTCACCCTTCAACGGCTTGTTTCTAAGCCTAATCCATATATTATCAAATTATCGTCATATTCTCAAATCGGGAGGCCTGCGACTATACAGTCAGTTCCTACGAGTTACATTGGTCCCGTGCGAGGTGTTATTGCCTCTTACGGGGTCGTTTGTGAGCTGATTTGGATCCTCAAACGGCTTGCTTTTAAGCCTAATCTAGATATTTCCAAATTATCATCATATTCTTAAACTGGGAGACCCGTGACTACGCGGTCAGTTCCTATAAGTTACATTGGTCCCGTACGAGGTGTTCGTGCCTCTTACGGGGCCGTTTGGAGGCTGATTTGAATTTCCACCCTCCAACGACTTATTTTTAAGCCTAATCTAGATATTTCTAAATTATCGTTATATTCTCAAATCGGGAGGCCCGCAACTATGCAGTCAGTTCCTATGAGTTACATTGGTCCCGTGCGAGGTGTTATTGCCTCTTACGGGGTCGTTTAGGGGTTGATTTGGATTTTCACCCTCAAACGACATGTTTTTAATCCTAATCTAAATATTTCCAAATTATCGTCATATTCTCAAACCGAGAGACCCGTGACTACGCGGTCAGTTCCTACAAGTTACATTGGTCCCGTGCGAGGTGTTCGTGCCTCTTGCGGGGCCGTTTCGGGGCTGATTTGAGTTTTCACCCTTCAACGGCTTGTTTCGAAGCCTAAGCTATATATTTTCAAATTATGGACATATTATCAAATCGAGAGGCCCGTGGCTACGTGGTCAGTTCCTACGAGTTATATTGGTCCCGTGCGAGGTGTTATTGCCTCTTACGGGGTCGTTTGGGGGCTGATTTGGATTTTCACCCTCAAACGGCTTATTTTTAAGCCTAATCTATATATTTTCAAATTATCTTCATATTCTCAAACCAGGAGACCCGTGACTACGCGATCAGTTCCTACGAGTTACGTTGGTCCCGTGCGAGGTGTTAGTGCCTCTTGCGGGGCCGTTTGGGGGCTGATATGGGTTTTCACCCTTCAATGGCTTGTTTCGAAGCCTAAGCTATATATTTTCAAATTATCATCATATTCTCAAACCGAGAGGCCCATGACTATGCGATCAGTTCCTACGAGTTACATTGGTCCCGTGTGAGGTGCTATTGCCTCTTACGGGGCGTTTGGGGGCTGGTTTGGATTTTCACCCTCAAACGGCTTGTTTTTAAGCCTAATCTAGATATTTCCAAATTATCATCATATTCTCAAACCGAGAGACCCGTGACTACGCGATCAGTTTCTATAAGTTACATTGGTCCCATGCGAGGTGTTTGTGCCTCTTATAGGACTGTTTGGCAGCTAGTTTGGGTTTTAACCCTCCAACGGCTTATTTTTAAGCCTAATCTAGATATTTCTAAATTATCGTCAGATTCTCAAATTGGGAGACCCGCGACTACGCGATCAATTCCTACGAGTTATATTGGTCCCGTGCGAGGTGTCCGTGCCTCTTAAGGGGCCGTTTGGCGGCTGGTTTGAGTTTTCACCCTTTAACTGCTTATTTTTAAGCCTAATTTAGATATTTTCATCAGACTTCTATAGATCATTCTCTCGAGTTTTCTCCATCTCCATCCTCTACAGGATAAATTTCTCCATTTTTATATATTGATGAGAGGTCTTCATCTTGGACAACTCGGTATCCATTCGATTGAACTCATTTTGAGTTCGTTAAACTTCATCCACCACCTTTGTCTTGGCAATGGTCTTAACCTTCAACTATTAGCCTAGATCTCTATTTTTCTTGGTAAGTTGGTCCTTGGGGGTAAGGTTCTCCTTGGAGGATGACTCAAGGCCCTTCCAGTAACAGTCAACTCTACAAGTGAGATCATGTGTAACCTACATGCTTTATACAAAGGAAGAAAATAGAAGTCAGTAATAAACGTGGCCATATAAATTGACCGAATAAAAAATACGTGACTTACAAGCACGATATGGCACAGACCCTCCTTGTGGAGCCTCTCCAGGGTGAATCCCCTAAGATCCATCATGTCAGACGGTAACATGGTCGTCTGATTGATGGAGTAGGCAATTTAGATTTCCCTACGGACAAAATTGGGACCAGTCACAGGCTCCTTCCCCTTGTGGAAAGAGATCTCCCAGCACCCATTGTGTCTCCCCTAGGGAGGAGGGTTTTTTGATCGTTTCCCCTACCTTTGTTGGGTATCATTAAAAATAATCAGTTGATTAGAATAATTAGAGGAGTTTTTTTAGCCACCACTAATCGGTGTTTTATCGGCCTTCCTCTTTTTGGTATGTTCATCCTCCACACAACGGCGTTCCAACTCCGAGGATTATTTATCCTCGAGGGTAATTAAGTTTCTCTTTCGCTGCTCTTAGGTGGCAGCGACTTAACCAGCCCTTGTGTTAATGGCCGATTGCTTCTTCAACTTTTCCCTGGCAGTTGCTTAGTCAACCTATCTCCTTAATCAATCAATTATCTCCTTGAAGTTAATGGATATCGATGGGAGTGAGAAGTCCTCTTCGACCTCTACCTCCTCCTAAGGATGACCAAAAACACTGGCCTCGTAGGAGAAGAGTGGGTCAAGGTCGTCCAAAAATGTGTCAAGATCTTCCCCCCTTCTCTTCTTTTTTTCTCCTTCCTCCTCTTCCTCTTCCTCTTCTCCTTGGTCGGAGTCAACGTCTGTTGAGATCACGTATGGGGAAGATTCTCTATGTAGACCCATCTCTCAATTTGGCTAAGGACATGGGTGGTAGTTGGGATGGAATCATCATTGACTATGGTATAATCAACGAGCTGAATGTCAAGGATGACTGTGAAGTTGGTAAAAGAATGATAGGTGAGGTCGTGACTGAGTAAGACGTGGGCTGCTCTCCAGTGGGGGTGAACTCTTGGGGGTCTGTCTTTTCCAATTTGTTTCCAAATCGCCAAGGTTGACCTGGTAATAGGACGATTTCATATTCAGAAAGAAATCTACAATTGGTCAATAAATAACAATTAATACTCAAAATAAAATTATTTGAGAGACTTACGAGGTGCCCTATTAGTTGTAGGAACCCCAAGTCCATCATAACATTCATCATATATGTCTCTAGAAACCACAGGTATATTTTCCTCAATATCCTTTTGAGCTCTGGTAAAATAGGTGACCAAATCATGGGACTTATCCCTGGCTTGGGATTGGTACAATTCGGTGCTTAGGTAACCCCTCAAGTCGTAACAGTACCTAATCTCCTCATAGCTTAAGTTCGTCCCACATATTTGGTTAATGGCCACAATTCCCTTCATAATTGGGTAGAAACTACTATTTTCTTGGATAAGGTGTATTCCGTAGTAATATAGCCCTTACCAATAATGGGTGAAGGGGAAAACGAATTCCCCCTTTCTAGTATGACTACTGCCAAGAAGGCAACTTCCCCAAAAGGAAGATAAAAAATATATTCTTCCCCTGGGGAAACCCTCAAGTTAACATTATCAGAAATTTCATATCGATTACGAAATATCTGAAAGTTATTAAGTGTTGAGACTTCGTATTTCCTTGCACGTCTAGACATGGAAAGAAAAATAAAGAAGATAAAGAAGAACATAAGTAAGAGATTGTTAAAAGCGAGAGAGAGAGACAGAGAGAGAGAGAGAGAGAGAGAGAGAGAAAGTGAAAAGTACCTTAACAAATGGCAAGAATGCCAAGGTATAAGTCTTGGAAAGCCTTATACCTTCTGCTACTCCACATCACTTCAGTCGCCATCCCAACGCTTGGGAAAAAGCACTACGCGATGATACGCTATCATTTCTCTGGGTAATGACGCTAGACACGTAGCTCTAAGATAAGGATACGTGTAGAATCATTACTCTAGTAATGATTATTATTCCATGACAAATGTGTGTAAACCACAACGTTAGATTTAATGGGCATGTGGCAGGCAAATGATAGATAAGTCATGTGGCAGGCAAATGATAGATAAGGCATGGTCAATTGACGTGTTGGTCGATCACACGTGATATGAAGATTACAGACATGGTATGGCCAACCAGGGTGATTGACCGATCACCCCATCTTGGGGGTAATTGAAGGGGATATGGCCAAACTGGTGCCACATGGACGAACACATGAAACATCGCGTAAGAGACACATGGTGGGCGAATAAGCTCAGAGAGATCATGGATCTTAAATGGATATAAACAAAACTTGAGGATCATATCAACAAATTAAAAGACCATCACCAATGGGACTCTATAGCTTAGTCATGATATAAACACAAAGAGGCCCAAAGATGTAGGATGCCTAGGTCTATAAATAAGGATGATCTAGCTTATATTATACTAATCGTAGCTTGAGTGTGACAACTTGGACTCTCATCTAGAACCCCTAGCACTCCAATTGTTATCATTCCTTTGAAAGTTAATAAATCTATCTCCCTTTCTTTCCTTATAAACGTAGGTCGACTTCACGGTTGAACCACGTATATCCTGTCTACTTGTTATTATTTTTGTACTCTAATCTTTCGGGGGATAATTTGCAATTCTATCTTTTATTGTGGCTCAATAACCCCTATAATTACGTATACATATTAACAAAATTGATTCTAATGAAATTTAAACTACCTTAAAAGGACAATATATCATTTTTGAGTTTATAACTCAACCGTGCATAAGAAAAAATAATTATTTGAAAGACAATATTTTCGTAAAAGAAAATAAATTTAACTTCTTACAAAAAGAAACATCTTATCTAGCTATATCTTAAAAATTAGATCAACCAATGGTTAAACAAAAAATTAATGTCATTAAAAATCAATTATAGCCGAAATTTGTAATGATATTTCAAATATTGTTTGGTATATAAAGAAACATATTATTTCCATTCCTTATAAAAAAATATTTTAATGAAAAATCTATTTATACAAAATCTAGACCCGATAAGACAAAAAATGATTATCTTGAACTTTGTAAAAATGAAATTCAAAACTTTTTGGTTAAAAAAAATAATATTTAAAAGTTACTCCCCGAGGAATTCCACAGCTTTTATGTAAATAAAGTTTATGAAAAGGAACATGGTTTTCTCAGATTTAAAATTAATCATAAACTATTAATTAAAATCTTACAATGGATAAGATATGCAACCACTAATAGAAAACATTCACTGGAAACACTTAATTCAGTCATCATATCTTCAAAATTTGATCTAAAATCAAGATATTCGCATATATAAAATACCCCCAAGATAGATATAAAGCTATTTTTTTGAATGGGGTGGACGTTTGACCTACAAGATAAACATTTAAGCACATAAGACCCATATTGTCGAGAATTAGCAACTAAAGTACGTCTATTCGGGGTATAAAATGTACCATTTTGGGTGTTTAATATAGATATAAAGCTATTTATTTGTACCTTTTGGTCATTTCTAATGGAATGTTATGCCATTCGGTCTGAAAAATGCTCCGTGATAATTTCAAAATATAATGAATGAAATTTTTAATCCTTACAATGAATTTTTAATTATATATGTAAGTGATATTCTCATCTTTTCTGGTTCAATAGAATAACATTTCAAATAACTAAAAATTCTAAAATATGTAATCAAACATAATGGTTTAGTAGTTATCGCTCCAAAAATAAAACACTTTCAAACTAATATCATATTTTTAAGCCACAATATTAGTGAAGGAAACATAATTCCAATAGACAACACTATTGAACTTGTTCTAAATTTTGTAATGAATTAAAAAATAAAACTCAGTTGCAAAGATCTTTTAGCACACTCAATTACATTGGCGACTATTATAAAAATCTTACTCAACATTCTGCAATCTAATACACCAGATTAAAGAAAAATCATTCTCCCTAGACTAATGACCATACTATAGCTATTAAAAAAATAAATTAAAAGTTTAACAATTATCATGTCTTTCTTAAGCTAATCCCAACTTTTTAAAATTGTTTAAACAAATGGTAATAATTTCGGATATGGAGGAATCTTAAAACAAAAGAATCCTCAAAATAATAACGAATAGCCAATTTGTTTCACTTCAGAAATATAGAAATATTCTCAGAAAAATTATTATACTAATAGAAAAGAAGTTTTTTCCATCGTAAAATGTATTTCTAAATTCCAGGATGATTTATTAAATCATATTTTTTTACTCAGAATTGATTGCAGTGCAAAAAAATAAGTTTTATAAAAATATGTAAAAAATATTGTCTACAAACAAATATTTGCTAGATTGCATGCCAATTTATCTGCATTTGATTTTGATAATCGAATATATTAAAGGTGAAAATAATTCACTTTTCCAATTTCTAACTCGGGATTTTTTACAGAATCCATGAATGTCCCTTTCTAGGGGACGATGTTGCTGAAATTCTTAACTATCACGAAAAGCCATGGTGGTGGATGAGTATTAATATCCTCCTTTATAAGATTTGCAAAATTTCTGAGAATGAAAACTGAGCAGCATAAAGGGAAAACTACCTCCCATGTATGTGAAAATTTCATACTATTAAAACAGTGTTGCATAAATGTGCTCTTGATGTCATACCTAATACGAGGACTATTGAATTAGTAATGATCCTCAATGAAAAGAATGAACAATGGATGGTACATCCATGGGAAATTAAGTCCTGATACTTTGATTCACATAATTATATAGCATCAGGTGACAAATGAAGATATATTTATGAAGAAATGCTCCTTGAGACTCGTTTTGAGGAAATTACCCACACTAATAATCAAAGGAACTAACAAAAAACTCTCATTTTCTACAACAAAGTTATTCTAAAAAAAAATTATCTCTACAATGAAATGAGAAATTAACCATAATAAATCTCGACATTTAACCTCAATTAAAGGGGTATCTTATAATAATTGGAATTATGTCGATGCATCAAATCGTGCCTTTTATTATAAAAATCCCGACCACAAACATATGTTGTTCTTTAGATTATGTACCCAGTCAATCATAATTGATTACCCATGACGGATATTCCAATGGTGAGACAAATTTGGTCATAATGTAGACATTTTTCCAAAAGAAATTTCTAAGGAAAATTTATTCCTTACTTGGACACAATTTCATACAAATCTACAAGGGAAAAATAATCTTTCCATTGGGTTATCTACCCTCGTATACTTTTTTGAATCCGAAATTCCATGGATATGAAAATGAGATTTATAATTCAAAATGAACCAATTAAGGGTTCCTGTCATTTAAAGATTTTTTTCGTATAGATGGTGGCCTCGTATTGATAATGCAAAAACCATTTCCTTAATAAAAGATAAAGTACAATGTTACTCAGATCAAATTCTAAGAATTGACCCGGAGAACAATCTGTGTCTAATCTTATTGAAGCTCTCATTCAAAAAATTAGGAAGGCTCACCTGAAATTAACTAGCAACCAAATAATGGTTCATGAAATGGAAAACATGAAACATTATTTCATTTCGACCTTTAAATCTCATGTATTATCATCCAAAAACTTTGATGATGTATCAATAACCTCTAGCACAAATGAATTTGAATGCCTAACTTGAGAATCCCAAGATCTAGATTTGGACCTTAATATAACCACTCCTACCATGAAGGATTGTTGGGATGCCATGACTACCCAAGCATAACAAAAGAAGACGGGATAATTAAAAATCAATTTAATAAATTCCATTTTTAACCGGCTCAAAAATTCAAATTACTATTGTAATAGCTGACAAAATTTATTGGTGGAAGTCATCATCAACTTTGGTAGACAAATTTAATAAAGACAAACCCAATAGTGCCCCACTCTAACCAGTCATCATAAGAAGACAACCAACTGTCCCAACATCGAAACCCATGCCGACGCGAGAAGAAAAACTTATTGGCCAGACACTGAATAATGGTGGGACCTATTATCCAATTTAGGAATAAATTATTCCGTTTCTTTCCTTATTTAAGGTATAACTCAGCTTTTGTTCAACATAAATTTCTTTTCTCTCTCTCTAAAAACTTTCATTACTATCCCTTCTCCCATTCGCCAGGCACCGAGAATAACTGTTTCGGCTATAAGTTTTCTTATTTTTTTTTAATTTCAAATCTTATACTTTATCTTGTATTATTATAATAAGCTAAATAAAATATTCTTTAGTTTTCCCATACTATATAATCCTTTCCCCTTTATGGCATAAACTTTATGTTGATGGCTTGGATTTTCTGCTAATGCTTTAATAGTAATAGTAAATATTAATGGCATAAATCTTATACCATAATAATAAGTTAATATTCATTAGCGTGAATATTAAATCACAATTCACTATAGAATGTATATAAAATAAATATGTATGATTAAAAGGCTTAATAATAAAAAGATAGGTAAAGTTTTCATGAAAAAATCAATGATTAAATTCCTTATAAATATTCATTACACTATACTCTTATGATTCTTTATTATGATATGGGACTTCGCCCAAGTCGTGTAGGTTTTTTTTTTGCCGTTTTGTCGCTAGATCGATGTTGTAGGCTTTTGTGTCCCTCTAAATCATTGGTAGACGTGCATCAATATTCAAAATCATATTTTATAATGTAACTTATGTAATCAATGCTTCTTACTTATTTAATTAATTTTATTTTAATATAACAGACTTATGCTAAATTTATTTACATCTAATTGGGTTGATTATTTATCTTTAAATTATATACTTTTTTAGCATAAAAAATATATAGACCATTTACTTTGCTTATTCACTATTTACGCCTTAACACTTTTCAAAATGAATATTCAAGACACCCAGCCCTTCTCTAATGATTATGAGTTATTTAAAAACTCATCTTTAATTGAATATGATGTTCAAGAACAATTAAATAAACGGACAACCCCTAAAGTCCAGCCCAAAACCATATATCAAATAAACTCATATAATTTTCGAAATAAAATAGCATTTAAAACCATGGAGTAGAAAATTATGAGTCTGGATAACAATGATGTTATTATGGAACTTTCGCATCCTAATGATCTAAGAGATCGTAGTAAGGATAGAAATTATAAATTTATTTGCATAGGTTTAATCCAAATAAATTCAAAGCGTTTAACTCTTTTAGTCATGAATGCTTTTGTACAAGCTACACTTAGAGATGCTACGTGTATGGATTACCGTCCATCTCCAATGAGAGCTATAGAAACTAGTATATGCAACGTACCAGTCTATTTTGATGTTTATCCTAACATCACTCTATCTTTATCTAACAAAAGCATATATAAGGCAATTAACCTTAGGGTTTAAACTTAAGGGTGTAATTTCCTACCAAGATTTGAAATAATTGGAGTAGTTTACAATATATATTATAAAGTCATGAATAGCATGACATAAAATATTAAATAACTTAGTCCTGGAGGAAAAACTATGTTAATTAACACTCATCTCTTAAGATCTAATGTTAAGACTCCAAGGATGATATATTAGGAAGAAATGAACATTTCAGAAAGATAAAATAACATAAACCAAAAGATAAACACATATATTCCAATCATATATAAAATTACGATACATACACATGCATAATATCCACGAAAATTGAATTGTGTATATTAACGCAAATTGCGATCACTAAAATTTTTTGAATCTCCACCACAAATACAAAGACAATTATCTATACAAACAAGCTACGAAACCTAATTTTTCGTGATTTCATTGCCCTAACAAAACCCTTCCCAATGAAAAAAAAACGAAAAGGGTATAATTGACATTTTACGACAAAATCAAATCTCTTAACATGGAAGGAAAAAAGTAAATTCACAAATACTATTAATTCCATATAAATTCAACTCTAATTAAAACAAGGACTAACTCTATAAAGATAAATGGTGAAATTTTACAATACAAAACTAGAGATCAAAACTATAAGAAAAAAGATGGATTTCTCATATGAATTATCAACATGATTAATAGACCATTTAGTAGAAAAATGCTACTTAAATTGAAATAATGGAACCTAGGGGTGGTAAATAGTCACACGCCCCGATAACATGACATGATCCACATGACTTTTTAGCGGGTTTGAATGAAGCCTTAACGAATACGAGCCCTAACGGGTGAACCCGCTGAATACGACAACTTAGTGAATCGGGTTTGTGTTTAACCATTTAGTGCAAATACACTGACATGACTCGTTAAGGAATGACTTGAACATGATCCAAACATGGCACAAACCCGATAAGACACGACACGGTACACACGAAATACTTAACGGGTCGGGTTTGGATAGAGGTGGTTTTGACAAGAATATAATTAGACCCGACACGAAATTGACCCGACACGACCCATTGTTACCCCTAATGGAATACCTTATCCATGGTCTAGAACTTAAATGTGTATAATCTATGGTCCTGCTTGATATGAGGTATTTGTCTTGGAAAATGTCTTATTCCACCCTCAATTTCTTATTTTGCCACGTTTGATACTGCTAATTTTTCTAGGAATTGAATTGTTGGTTTGGGATCACGTGATCTTATTTGCCTCAAATATAAGGAATTCATTTCTCCCCCCCCCCCCAAAGAAATGAATGGTTGTTAATTAAAAACTAGCCATTTGTGTTTACCGAGGCGAGTTGACAGATCAGATGGGAGAGTAGGAGCATGTTATCTTCTACCAGATGAAGGGCATAACAAATGAAAGAAACACAACTCAAGATATCTCATAAGAGATTTTGCTATTTCAAACCCCGGTATGTTCTTCTTTATCTATCTTCATTTTTTCTTCCTCTTTCTCCATCCATGGACTGCGTAGAATAAAGCTTAGTTGGTAAATAATAGGGTTTGCACCATTTTTTTCAACCAAAGACTTCCATTGATGCCCCGCTTTTTTTTATTTTTTTTCCTTCCTGATCAATCTGTGGTATGCAACGAGTTTTTTCTTTTTTCTTCCTCATGTTCAGTTATTTTTATATTTTATCAATATTTTTCTTTTGCACTGTATATTCGGACGATCCAAAATAGTTTATTCTATTTTTTTCATTTTTATTCATCTTATTCAATACCTTTTTCTACTTTTGCAATTTTTTTCATTTTCCCCTATATAATTAGATGATCCCAAATAATTGTGTTTATTAAGAAACCCTAGTAATAAAAGTTGCACTGCATATTTTTGTTGTGGTGGTTAATATGATTATAATTCAATTTCATAAAGTTCTGGTGCAAATAACAAGTTTGTTCGGAAATAAATTCTTCAGAATGCTTCTCATAAGGTACATGACTTTCCTTCTATATATTTGTTTTTTTATGACTCATATGATTATTAAATAGATGAGACCATGTTACTTGATGTTGGGTTTTATAAAGTTTTATTATCAAATATTTAGTTTTGGTAAAAAAGTAGACGTTGTTAACTAAAATGGGCATAAAGCTTTATTTAATTTTGGTTGATATAGGATTTAAATATATTAATGCCAAGCATTGTCTGAAAGCGATTGCGACACCAATGAGGGTTGTTTTGGACCCGGGCAATGCGAGCAATTGTAATTTTCCAATACATGAGGAGTCGTGACCATCTTCTTCATAGGGCTCCCCATAAAAACTGGGATGCTGATCGCAAAACAATATTATATCATTTATTTAAAATGAATGATCGGGTAAGCCACTCACAACTTCGAATGAACATAGCCTCATTTGAAAGACTTTGTGCTAGGCTGCACACAAATGAACTAAGTGACAATCGATCAGTTAATGTTGAGGAACAAGTTTCTATGTTCCTCAACACCGTGGGACATGACGAGCGATATGTTTTCGAGTTGTTGATTTTCTTTAGATGTGGTCAAACCATTTGTTACTACTTCCATAGAGTTTTACAAGCATTTCTTAATTTGTTTAATGATCTCTTTGGTAATACCACCCCTATAAATTCCCCTTACGACAATGGTAAGGACCTACCATGGTATCATTACTTTGACGTTAGGATAGTTTCATTAATTAATTTTATTTATTAAGCAATGACTTTCCCCTTACTAAATTCATTTCAACCGGCTTAGGATGCCGTAGGTGCAATTGATGGTACGCACATATCTACTTTGGTTCCTACTGCTGACCAAGAAAGGTATCGCAACAGGAAAGGGGAAATTTCTCAAAATGTTTTGATCTCGTGTACATTTGATATGCGATTCTCCTATGTCCTCGCTGGTTGGGAGGGATCATCGCATAATGGTCGCTTACTTCGAAGTGCGATGCAACGACAATGCCATAAGTTGATCTTTCCATTGGGTATGTTGAAATATGATAACTTTCATTGATGTTTATAGTAAATATATAAATAGGTTTAGTAACATTTTTATTTAAATTATGCATACGTAAATACTATCTCACAGATGTTGGTTTCTCGTTGGTACCTAACTTTCTCTCCCCGTATCGAAAAACTCGTTATCATTGTAGGGACGTTGATGGGCAATGACCTGAGAATAGTTAGGAGTTATTTAAGTTTAGACATTCATCTCTTAGAAATGTAATGGAGAGGTCAATTGGGTTATTGAAAAAAAATATTTGTGTATATAAGGCATCAACCATCCCACACAATTGAAATTCAAGCAAAGATTATTGTGGCTTATTGTGCCCTTCATAATTTTTTTAGGATTATTAATGTTGAGGATGAATGCGTGGGGGATGAGGAAAGTGATGATGATGACATTACTCCTCCTCCCTTAAGTGTGCCAGAAACACCAATGAATGAGCATATAACGTTGAAGAGTGCGTGTGCGTTCAAATACATAAATTATTTAATTAAATTCATTTTTTCAATTAAATCCTAAAATCATGCATCTAGGTGTGATTGAAATCAATATGAACATGCAAAAACAATCAATCACAAACGAAACACACAAATGAGAAAAAATCCCCCAAATGGGCAAAAACCTTTTTATTTTCACTATAATTTGTAAAAACGGTTACACGGATTACAATAAAAATAAGAGCAACATACGAAATACCCTCAGGCGTCAATTTTAATGTCTTGGCTGGAATATCTGGCAAGAACTCCAGATGGGCGGCAATGAAGAAGAGAACGACTTCTCCATAAATTATTCTAGAGGAGTATAAACGATCCTCATGGAGGTTTAACAATTCACATACATAGATGGGAGTGTTTATGTGAATAAAGAAGGCATAAAACCTTAAAAAGTGAAGTCTATTTTCTGGGCTATTTTTCGCAGAAATCTTGTTGGAAAAAGACTTAAAAACATGTAGAAGGAACGTTGGTATTTATACGAAAATCGAGCCGGCGACGGGGCTAGAACGAGATAGGCATCTCGCTTAAACGAAGGACACGTGTCGTTCAAACGACTTCGCGCGAGATCCTTATCTCACTCGAACGACAGTGCTAAATCATTTGAATGAGCTCGTCGATCGAGGCACTCCGCTTTTACACTTAGAAAAAATTCTGCTTTTGATAAAAATAAATCAGACTTCAAAAAAACATTTTCTGAAAAATTTCCCATATATTTATGCAAATATAAATAACTCCATTAAATCATTTTACCAATAATGCATCGTGGAGTAGTGGGAAACATTCGAGCAGCACGTCGCATGTAGCATGATGCACATGTGAAGATAATGGATGCATGGATTCGGATAAAGACCATCGTGGATGATCGTGATGACGTGCCGAATGTAGCGGTATCAGACATACAAATTGTGATCTAGGAAAAATGGAAAATTCCTAAATTCTACCCCAGACATTTATAAAATTATGTCCTTACGAATCTCTCCCTATGTCTATGCCAGTACATACATAAAAAAATCCGAATTATGCAATCTCCCTAAAACAAATGACATACAATATAATATCCCCCAAACTGAGAATACTAAATGACATGTCTTTAATCAAACTTCAACATCTTCAAATTTTTAGCTCTTCAGAAACTCCCAAAGCATTTCTCATCAGGGCATGCAATCCAATAAATATCACTTTTGTACCTACAGACATGAAATAAATCAAATACTCGTGACACGCAACAGTTTGAAATATAATGATATGCTAAAATCAAGGATCAATTAAGATTAAGCAAATCATTGATAAATCAACAAAAATTGTCCCCCAGAATTCATTCTCCCCCTTTTTATGATGTCCCCAAATAGACAGATATGAGAAGCATAAATATGAAAAATATCACACGGTAATAAACTTTCTATTTTTGAATTTTTCAAAATTTTTCATACAAAATATACAACAAAGAATCACACCATGAACAAACACAGAAACAACCAAGTCGATGATAGCGTAAATGTAGGTGTGTGATCAAATTCGATGGGAAAATCAATGCATACAAGAAAGATATATTTGCACGATGAATATCAGATACTCCTAAAGAATGAACTCAACATCTTCCTTAGGTGTAAAAAGATGGAAATATGAGACAATGACTCAATCAAATCAACAAATCAAAGCTCAAAGTGATTTCCACACCAATAACGTTCAAAACGATGTAATGTTTTTTCAGGACTTTCAAGGAAGTGCAAACCCGTTTAAATTCTCCAACCAAACTCCCTCATTATTTATATTTTGAATAGAGGTGATCTAAATTCTCAAACTTTAGAGAATTGATGGTGAAACCTAATGGCCCATATTTGGCATGTATTGCATGTTATTTCCTTTAAAAAATTTCGGGCTCTTTTAACCTCTTTGGATCCCAGATAATAAAATTCCTCAATTTTTTAGGTCCGATTTAACGGTGGCTTAATTGCAAAGGCTAGATAAGAACCTTTCGTAGCCTTTCACCATTTTTTTTAAAACACAATCTCACCAAATGTTTTTTTACATGTATTTCAATCTTGTCAGGTTTTATCGCATATGGTTCGTTGTATAGACAAAATTGAGATGGAAACACTCAAGCCAATATGTGATAGACAAGTGCAATAATCAAATAAAATCGTGCATGTGTGCAATAAAGGAGATAAGGAGCCAAACATGTAGAAAGATATCACTAATCACATCTCAAAAACTCCAAACAATGTAAAGCACATCGATGCAATGATGTAGCGTCTCAAATCACTATCAAACAGTCACGTGGATAAATGGAATGAAGTTTGTGACTCGTCTATCTTAAATGCTCATCCATAAAAGGTGCAAATAAAATACAAAAATCTTTTTGTGCTTTTCTAAAATTTTTATAAAACGAATATCTTTTTGGATTTTTCAAAAAATATAAAAGAACAAAAAAATAATAATACAAATTATACAACTTAGGAATAGGAATCATATGATATGAACATGAAAATGCATCATATCCTAGACATGAACCAACCCCTCAGTCAACTGTGCAAATCCCCAAAGACTTCCTAAAACTCTAAAATCTAAGGACATATAAAGGCTTCGTGAAAATATCGGCCAACTGACGGTCGGTGGGTACGAAACTCAGGGATATGACTTTCTCCTCAACTAACTGTCGTATAAAGTGATCGCGTATCCTGATGTGCTTTGTGCGCGAATGCTGGACTAGATTGCGGGATATGTGTATTGCGCTCGTGTTATCACAGGAAATTGTCATAGCGTCCTGTGAAATCCCATAATCCTCCAGCATTTGCTTCATCGACAAAAGTTACGGGCAACAACTCCCGGTGGCGATGTACTCAGCCTCCGCAGTGGACAAAGAGATGGAGTTTTACTTCTTGCTCAACCAGGAGACAAGAGTAGAACCAAAATAGAAGCACCCACCAGAAGTGCTCTTACAACCATCTACATCCCCGGCCCAATCGATATCCGAATAGGCAGACAAACGGTTATCGGTATCAAAGGAATACCAAATACCGCATGAGAGAGTCCCATTCACATATTTGATAATACGTTTTAGATAGAGTAAGTGTGAATCTTTCGGGGACGCCTGATATCGTGCACAGACTCCAACACTAAAGGCTATATCGTGACGACTGGCAATCAAGTTGAGAAGACTACCTATCATACTCTGATACAAGGTTTGCTCTACGTCCTTATCGGAAGTGTTCTTATTAAGCTTGATAGAAGTACTCATAGGTGTACGTGCATGCTTAGCGGAGTCTAAACCAAATTTCTTCACTAGGTCTATAGCATACTTGGACTGAGAGATGAACATCCCATCCTCTAGCTGACGAACCTGGAGACCAAGGAAGAAAGTAAGCTCACCTACCATGCTCATCTCAAACTCATTTTTCATCTCCTCCTCAAAGTTGTGAGCATGCTGGGAGCACGTGGATCCAAAAACTATATCGTCCACATAGACCTGGGCAACCAAAATAGCATCGTCATCTCTCCTAACGAACAACGTCATATCAACTCCCCCTCTCTTGAAGCCACGGGCTAAGAGATAGGAAGTAAGCCTCTCGTATCAAACACGAGGTGCTTGCTTCAAACCATAGAAGGCTTTCCTCAGATAATAGACGTGCTCTGGATGCTTAGGGCCTTCAAACCCTTTTGGTTGTTCCACCTAAATCTCCTCCTATAGAATGCCATTTAAAAAGGCACTCTTGACATCTATCTGATATAACTTGAAACGCATATGACATGCGATGGCGAGTAGTAGGCGGATGGACTCAAGCCTCACAACAGGAGAAAATGTCTCCCCAAAGTCTACACCCTCTATCTGTGTGTAGCCTTGAGCGACCAACCTAGCCTTATTTCTGATTATGGTACCATTTTCATCCATTTTATTCTTGAAAATCCACTTGGTACCTATCGCATTAGTCTCACTAGGTCGGGGGACAAGTTCCCAGACATTGTTCTTTTTAAACTGAAGCAACTCATCCTGCATGGCAGATATCCAGTGTTCATCCTTGAATGCTTCTTTATGATTCTTGGGCTTGACTGTGGACGTGTAGCAGAAATAACCAACAAAGTTCTCTAGCTGAGCACGAGTCTTGACCCTTAAAGTGGGATCGCCAACAACGGTAGAGGGATCATTACTCTTGCGAACCCAAGAAGGTGTGTCCCCTAACACAGGAGTGGGGTCCATAGGGTGTGGGTGAGGGACAAGTAAATCGCTGCCAGAAAAGTCCTCATCCTCATACTGAAGGCTAGGATCAATAAATGTCGAAGGTTAGTCATCTTGCACAGTGACGTTTATTGACTCCATAACCTTAGATCTCTTCAGGTTAAAAACCCGGTACACTCTACTATTTGATGAATATCCTAGCAATATTCTCTCATCGCTCCAGGAATCAAATTTTCCTAATTACTCTCTATCTCGTAGGATGTAACATTTACTCCCAAAGACACGGAAGTATGCAAGATTGGGTTTCTTGCCAGTCCATAATTCATGAAGCGTCTTAAATATGTGTGGACGCGGGTAAACCCTATTCACCGTGTGGTATGTAGTAGACACTGCCTCTGCCCAAAATCTCCTAGCAACCTTACGACCTAGAAGCATAGATCTAGCCATTTCCTGAATCGTCCTATTCTTTCTCTCAATAATCCCATTTTGCTGAGGAGTCTTCACAGTAGAAAACTCATGTTTGATTCCAAGGCTGTTACAGTAAAGATCTACCTTTGCTTCCTTAAATTCGGTGTCGTTGTCACTACGCATACTGTTAGTAGTGACTCCATGTTGATTTTATAGGATACGGCACTTAGTCATTAAAAACTCTACAACATCGGATTTCTCTCTCAGAAAACCTACAATCGAATATCTGGAGAAATCATCCACCATCACGAGGATATACCTCTTACCACCCAGACTCTCAGTACGAGTAGGACCCATAAGATCCATTTGAATCAACTCAAGTACACGGGAGGTGGTAATGGAATGCAACTTCCTATGGGGGCTACGGATTTGCTTTCCCAATTGACAGGGTCCACAAAACGTAGAAGTTGGCTTTCCAAGAGATGGTAAGCCACGTACTAGGTCCTTTTTAGCTAAGCATGTCAAATCTCTAACGTTCACATGAACTAGACATTGGTGCCACAGATCCATAGGAGTGATCGTGGCGCTATTACAGACAAGTGTGGATGTGGGCACAGTCCCATAGCAATGATCCTCTGTCCTCACCCCTTGCACTAAAAGTTTACCGGATTGATTATAGACATTACACGTGTCCCGATAAAACTTTATGGCAAATTCAGCATCGCACAGCTGGCTAATGCTGAGAAGGTTTACTTTTAAACCTTTGACGTACAAAATATTCTCAAGCTTAGGAAATCCTGGTAACTCTACTGTACCTCGTCCTACAATGCTAGACTTTCTCTCATCTCCAAAGGTGACTCTACCTTCCTTATACTCCTCTAGGTAGGTAAAAAATGAGACATCACCTGTCATATGTCTGGAGCACCCACTATCAAAATACCACTGTGAGGTATTATGTGCTTTGAGAGCGACATGAACAATAAGGGACTTTTCATCTTTCTTAGGTACCCAAGAAGTGGTAACCTTTTGTTTACCCTTGCTGTTGTTGGTTTTAACCGGGATGCGGGAAGCATTCACCGACGGCAAAGACATTCGTTAGAATTCCTCCATCAAACTCTGTCATGTAGCAGCTAAAAACTCAACACGCTCTCTCAGACTGGAAAAATCATCAGTATGATGTGGTGGAGCAGTAGTACGTCGTGTCCGACCCAAACTATGGCAAAACTCTATGAAATGGCCTTTTCTTTTGCAGTACGTACAAAAGAACACAGTCTTAGGTGGACCTGTGTTTGCTTTTCTTGGTCGAACTCTTCTTCATGGTTTTTAACGATGGCCATATTGAGTAGTAGTAAACTCAAGAACTGGTCCAGGTATAATTTGGTATATGGAGGCACCATCATAACCTATTCCCTGCCTATCACCAAAACCTAAAGTGGGGCCTCAGGAGCATCTTTCCTGATATATCCTCGATTTGAACCTTGACTTCCCGTGCTCTCTCAAGATCATGAGTAAGCTGGGCAACAAGGGCTTCAAGTTTCTTCCGAGTCTCCAGGGAGGAATGAAGCTCACTCGTAAGACTAGCCACTTGTTTAGTCAAGTCCCCTTTCTCTTTCTCAAAACCACTCTCTCTCTCTCCAAACAGTCTCTCTCTCTCTCTAAACAAAATTTCTTTCTCAATATTGGCAGACTCTCTCTCTCAAGGTAGTGCAGGTGGAGGACTCTCTCTCTCTCTCTCGCTTCTTTTAAATCTTCCTCTAATGCGATGATATTAAGAACTAAAGCTTTGTTACGCTTTTTGATTTTAAATTACTCAGTATATAACTCAGTATTGGCGCGTTGAAGATTACTCTCGCTCTCACTGTCGAGGTGTCCCTGTGAAGCAGCATCCTCATCGTCGTGAGGAGCACTAAAAGTACTCACATGACTAGCCATGAATATAGTGAAGTTACACTCATGCGGTGACTCGTCTCCAGAGTCTACCAACTCGACCTCACTATCGTCACTAAGGGTAGCAGTAAGGACAACTTTGCCCTTTTCTTTGGCAAGTCTGTTCAGCCTAGTAGCACACACAAAAGATCTATGTCCCTTACCGTTGCACTCATAACATCTCTCACTGTCTTTCTTAGGAGGGACTTTAAAATCTTTTTCATTTTTTTTTTGAATTTGAGAATTTTCTTGAAATCTTTAACAAATAGGGCCAAATCATCTAAATCAAAGTCACACTCAGAATCTGGCGTTTCTATCTCTCATTTTCTAGACGACTCTACCCTCTTTCTTGTCGACCCCTCACTCTTTCTATCATGGGCATTAAGTGCAATCTTCTTATCTTTAGGTATGACAGATTTAGAAAACATATCAATTTCATACGTTTGTAAGTCTCCTACAAGTTCCTCCAATTTAAGCGTGTTTAAATTACCCATTGAATTTAGTGTGACACACCGCCTAATTAAATACCGGGCGATCACTCCTTTATTAAATTAAAATCAAGGTGAACAGTTGGTTCATTCTTAGCATCACTGTCGAAAAATAACTTTTCCAATTTAAACACCCTAAATAATTAAGCTAAGTGTCAAAACCATTTTTTTTAGACATTACTTTCCAAATTTTATTTTATAACCAATGATTTAAAACTTTTCATAATTCAATATTGAAGAATCACACCACAATTATCCTGGAACATACAATCCAAATAATTTAAACATTCAACAACTAAATCCCAACATTTAAAACTTAAAGTAAAACATCCAAACATTAATAAATCCCAAAGTGACGATACTAGAAATAAATGAATCACAATGTCCAATAAAACAACTGGATAATGGAAATGGACGACACATGCCCAACTGAATAAATGTGCTAGGAGTGGAATCAAATAAATGAAGTCGTCTAATCAAGAGGCCTGCAACTCCCACCTAAGCTGCAGCGAATTCCTTCCAAAGGATCCTATGCAAGACGCCCCTGTGGCTGGGCACCTGTAATATATACATATATATACAAGAGAGAAAGGAAGATAGAAACGGGTCAGAGCCCGATAGTGTAAATGATTTAAAATTTGTTTAGCAAGTATTTAAAATGTTTACAGGCCAATGCAACAACATATTAGTGCGGCACTTCCTTGAGAAATTCTCACCTCTCTTATAATGTGAACGCCTATCGTACTAACCTTCCCAACGGTTTAACTTATCTTAGGTTACTCGTAAGATTTAAAACTGAACAATTTAATTGTTTAAGAGGATAATTTCATTTGATCAAAAAGTTCTCATTTAAACCTTATTTGCTAATAAAGTTTCAAATTACACTTTTCAAAGCAAGTATTTCCAAATTGAAGTCATTATTCATTTCTTACTTTCCATAAACACAATAGGAAGTTCCAAATTTCAGAAGTTCATATATATATTAAATACTCGTATAATATATATATATTCTAACAGCACCCCACATAAAAATTATGGTGCGGGCATACTCTGCTATCCAATCCCCGCATCACTCGTACTAAGGGAAATACAAGTTCGGAATCACTCTCGAACTGCATTAATACATACACAAACAATATTGAGGCGAAGCATAGATTCCAAGTCTCTAAGAGGTAAGTACATACCCTCACGTCTCTTAGGACCGTCTGACTATCGATCAGATAGCCTGTACCAAGGATATCTATCTTCCAGGGTACGAGTCAATATTCCCCATAAAGGTCCCATCGAGATAAGATTGTCCCAGCGCGGTAACCTCAGGGATAGCAAGTAGCGCGGGCATGATTTTCACACGTATAGAATATATGCATTCACACAGTCGTATAAATATACTACTTTTATCATATCAATTTAGGTTCATCTCGTAACCCATAATTACGACATTTATCCTTATTTTCCCATTACTAGTTATCACGTATAATGGTTCGTCTCTAACTTTAATTTGAGGGATTATTCCAACTTACTAAGTAACACTCATGGACTCTATCCTCCCAAATGTAAAATTCAGTAGATATTCATCTATTTTCCATCGTAACTATTTTACGTGTCTCTCCCTTTAATGCAAAATTCCATCGTCTTTTATATATAAACACTCCAAAAATGCAAATCTCGCCTTACATTAAAGGTCTCATAATCATTAATGAGTCCTACTGGTCATCTATATCTCCCAAAATATTTTAATAAGGTTGTCTAAGGATTTTTTATTCATATAGAATTAATTCAACTATTTAAAAAGAGGGAAATATAAGTCTGCCAGAAGGGGTCGATCGATCGAGGGCTGGGGCTCGATCGATGGAAGCTCTTGGCTCGATCGATCGATCAAGCAGGTATGGCGAATTCTGCAGGAAACCAGTTACGGGTTCTATCACACAACCTCATCCAAATCCAGATTTTTCATTCCCAACCGCCCAAAAATTTGTACTACTAACAGTATAAACCCATATTATACATCTTCTACGTAAAACATGCAAATTTTCATCAACAACCATGGATTAATAGGCCAAAAACTCATATTAATCTCAAGAACCCTAGAATTTCTTTAACCTTGTTCTAATCAATCTTTTCCAGAATTTTCTTCTTCTAAAACATCATAAATTCGTGGTTTAACCTCTACATATGCAGGGGGATTTCCAGATTTACATTTATATCATTACTACATGCAATTTTCTATCTCCAACTTGGGTTTTCTTCCATAAAACTCATCCTAATCAACCCTAGACTAACATGAGTGATGCATTAACGAAAATAAGCAAGATAAATACTTGCCTGGAGATTTAGTCTCTGATTTGTGGAAGAAAAGGTGTGGTTGTGATCCCCTTCGCGCGATCTACGATTTAGCGATGACGGCGGTGCAATCGGAGGTGTTCTTGGCCTAGAACCCTTAGAAAGCTCCTCCCCTTTCTCTCCAATAGTCGTCATTAGTTTCATGTTGTGTTAACCCTAAAAGATAGCACCTAACATCTGATATAACCCTTGAAAATTCGTGGGTTTAATTACCCATAATTACGAAATGTCTAAAATGCCCTCCCGGGGTGCTAATTAAGCCTAAAAATGCCCCGAGACCCAAACTAAACCCCCGGGTACACTTTTCTGACTATCTCGACCCTTTCGAACACTTTGACGCACTCAAAACGACCATATGAGCAACTTATAATTTATTCACTTTTATTTATCGACATTTAGTCCCGACACGATACGGGCGCGTCCCGACTTAAATTTTTATAATTGTCATTTTATTCACACGTGACAATTTTATAAAAATAAATCTCATATATTACTATACTCATCCAGTAACATTCATCAAATAACAAATTTCCAATAATTACTAACTCTCGTCACGCTAGTAAATATTTAAAACAACATTTCGAATTTAAAATTAATTTAATTTATCTCAATTAAATTTAATAAATCCCTAAATTTAAAAGCCATAAAAATACGGGGTATTACATACTACCCCCCTAATAACGGAATTTCGTCCCGAAATTCGGAAAATAAGGCCTACCAGGTAGCACAATTCTGGATACCCTTGTCAGTACGCAAACTAATTACATATTACGGCGCTCAATCACTATAGTCCTTTCCTCACAGTAAGTTTGTTTAACATTCTCATTGGAGACACTTCACATGGTGTTTTCAACCGACAACATTCGCATAGGTCACGCCTATACGTTATAAATTTCCATTATCTCACTATCATTAGGAGGTCGCACTTCACTACATGACAACTTCTCGGATTTATTCATATACAAAACTCCCATTCTGAGAAAATCATACGAACATTTGACCACTCTTGTTCGCCTAAAACAGTCGTGGAATTCTACCATAGTTATCGGATATATTCTCGACCGATCCAAAAATTTTGATTATCTACTCACCTCTAAACATACGGAAAGGAGAATAGTCGAGGTTCTTCCATAACAAAACCTTAACAAGAACCTCGTACGCGACAAACAAGTGCGAGTGCTTCTACAGAGCATTCCTGAAATCATCGTACCAAGATTCCAAAATCTCCTTCACGTGGCTCCACTAATCTTTAATCACCGTGCACCTATTCCCTGGCTAAGGGTGATACATCCTACTTGAAATGAAACCTTATCTCTGTTGGTTCCTGAAATCCCATATCAAAGGTGGGATTCACCAATCTCATCTTGATTCAGAAATTTATACTGCTCCGGATCACGCACTGGCGCGATCCTTCCTTTCAAAGGAAGTCTGGGGCATACTAGTTAATATTGTAAACCAGCCCAAAGGAATATCAATCACTTCCTTCTCGGTGACTTAATTCACATGTTTGGGATGAACCCTTGATCTTGTTTTGAAGGTGGCAACCCATCCAAAACTTTATCGACCTTTCCCAATTTCAGGAATTGTCGATAAACACAAAATTCTCTGGTTGATTCTCCTCTTTCAACCAAACCTTACCTATGGGCGGTGCATGTAGAGACTACTCACTACGTCCCGCTAAACATCGATTTTCCCTTGAAATGTCTCACATTAAGTGACACTTAATACTCCCCTTCCTTCCTTGGAGTATGCCGAAAGTTCTGACCCGTGCTCTTTCCTCCGCGAAGCGCACTTCTGGATCTCTTATACCATACGAACATCATCACTATTTGTACGCTCAAGTCGCTCTCACACTTGACTACTAATAACTCCGCTCTGAGTGTTCTTCATAATAATTTAATTATGCTCCATTCAAGGAATACCCCTTCTTAAATGGCTTCCCATAGCCTTCCAATCAAATTAGGGTGTGCTATTCTAATTGCACACTTATGTATGGATTATCGTCCCTCATGTGACGTTTAATCCACTCTATCACTTCTACTTCGTTATACTAGTCCCACAAACGTATATTTCACACGTCTATTACCACGTCCCTTCGACTCGAACGATTTGATTATCAAATAACCGGGATGCCCACACACCCTATAAACGGTGCATACTAGCGTAAGTATCACACACGCTACACACCTAACGCCCAATTCTTTATTTTCTCTAGTGCTCGTAACGTGATTACAACACTTGGGTACTCTCAATCACCCTACAAATCAAAATTTTAAATCCTCTTTATCATCATTCCACCCCTTAACTCGGGGTGATGAAACAAAACTTCCAATACTTCCTTATCACACAGTCCGGCCCTAGTGCTTTTAAATTAGAGTTCTACTTCCAACTTACATATGTAATTACTTGCTCCCATTTCGACCGGGGTACCGAACTCATGGAATAGTGACCAAACGTCTTCTTATTTCCAACCTTACGCTAAGTTTCATGCGTGGGATGTCTCGCAAAGCGAAATCCAAACAAGGAACCCCCCCGATACACTACTACCTAGCATTGTCGGTCATCGAAATCCGTTAGGTCCTCCGTTCATAGCATGTACCCCTTTATTCCGTCTCTTGACAGAAAAGTTACATTTCCTCTTGTGATTACACTTAACAAAGAACATCTCACCATTTGCACTATCGTCCCGTATTGGTTGGTGGTAAGTGCATTCCATGAATCTAGAATACAAAAAAAAAATCGGAATTCTCAAAATCCCTTTCCCTAATCATAGGGTATCACTCTTAATTCTTACATCTCTAGAGTCTAGATATAACAATGCACTCTTCCTAACACTAAGTCCGGAGTGTTAAACATAATATTGAGTTAAATCTTTTCGCTCAACAGTAAACCCGATACATACTGAATCATAATGACAAAGTCTATACATACATCGGCATCGAATATCTCGAGCCTACTGTCCCCTCCGAAGTCTCTATGATAGATAATATAAGTGCGAGTCCAACCTTCTTACAGGTAAGTCCTCGCCACAATAAAACATGCTGCACTAATGCAACTACTCCAATACCCTTGCAATAAATGCCCACTATTGTACTAACCATTTCTATAGCGTTTTATCAAAGAGAATATCATACTTTCATATCGCATCACTACAACGGGTAACCTCAATAAGGTACATAATACTGTTAGTATACTCATTCATCCCGCTACACTAGGGGAAAATATTCACATAATGGTAACGTTTATAATTATATGCATTAAACTCGTCTCACATGTTAATCTAGCAATGAACAAAATATGGTGACTCGCTCGTGTCACATAAACACGCCGTATCCTCTGAGGATACAACTTATACTTCCACCCTGGGCAATCGTCTTAACTGCACAAATGGTTTTTGGACGTAACACGTCTGCCCAAACCAAAACAAAACTACTTTAATCATTGTCATTTACTAGGCACCGTATTCCTGTCCTTTTTACTCACTTTGGAACATATTATCGCGAGCGATTTCACTCCGCACAAAATACCTCAACACATAATCCACTTATTACCTGTCTTACTAACCAGATTAGGATTGTCCTTCTCTCGGTCTTTAGTAGACTCGATTCCTGTTAGCTACCCTGATTATACCCTTAGTCTTTTAGGCCCTAAAGAACATGTCACTGGCTATAATAGTCCTTACTGGATTTACCATCTCTTGGTAAGAATCTAACTATCTGAAGCATTTAAATGGGTCCCCTGATGTATATCCACACCCTTTTGTGGTGCTACACCACCACCGCTGTATTCAGTCTTATTCTCGACTAAATTCTTTGATTCTTTAGCTTCCCCCACAAAGAAGTGTTATCATCTATATTGAAAAAATATGACATTGTCAACCTTTAAATCGGCCGTCCATCAGAATTTCCTCTTTGAGTGTTATCAAATACTATTACGAGTTGGTCTCCCACTTGGAGTCGTTTCCCCCACTTGTATCTACATCTTTCGATACAAAATTCGCTAACGGTTAAGATTCATATTCACTAATGGGCCCTTGTCATGCCCTTCCGCGACGAGTTCAGAACCACGTTCACTTCTAATCCCGAACAGTTGAGGAAAGAACATACGGTCAACATTGTACCTAAGGTTCTCCTTTAGACATAGCGTTCCACTTCTAAAATTGGTGGTTAACTCCCATCATTATAACTTCGTCCCGAAAGTCAAGAAAAATTTTCTCTAAATTTTCACTTTCAGTTAGCCACACTCCGTCCTATATCTAAACCTTTGGATACTTTACCTCCTTTGGTAAACACACACAATTCCCGCATTTCTAAAATTTCCACAGACAGTTCTCTACACGTTTTGAAATACGTTGGGTGAGTTTACTCTCGCACCTCATTCGATCATAGCAGCACTTGGAAATCATTGTTGCGCCTTAGTCGCCTTTCTAGTCTTGGCTTCTCATGCCATAATGGAGGTGACCTCGACTACGGTCATCATCCTCGGATATATTTTACCACCTCAACTGAGCCCGGCCTCCTAATGTCCGCTTAACGGTCCTCTTCTGACATCCGTCATCGCTCGGCACACGCACACATCCGAACTAAATTAGAATTCACTAATGTATACACATTATAGCAGGAGAATGAAATCTCATCAAGGAAATCGACAATCCTAATCATAGGGCTCTATATCGAACAAAGCAACGCTGAAAGCGAAGTAAGCCGCACAGATCCTAAAGGACACTAGAACCTGATGCTCTGATACCACCTGTAACACCCCGCCTAATTAAATACTGGGCGATCACTCCTTTATTAAATTAAAATCAAGGTGAACAGTTGGTTCATTCTTAGCATCACTGTCGAAAAATAACTTTTTCAATTTAAACACCCTAAATAATTAAGCTAAGTGTCAAAATCATTTTTTTTTTAGACATTACTTTCCAAATTTTATTTTATAACCAATGATTTAAAACTTTTCATAATTCAATATTGAAGAATCACACCACAATTATCCTGGAACATACAATCCAAATAATTTAAACATTCAACAACTTAAGCCCAACATTTAAAACTTAAAGTAAAACATCCGGACAGTAATAAATCCCAAAGTGACGATACTAGAAATAAATGAATCACAATGTCCAATAAAACAACTGGATAATGGAAATGGGCGACACATGCCCAACTGAATAAATGTGCTAGGAGTGGAATCAAATAAATGAAGTCGTCTAAGTAAGAGGCCTGCAACTCCCACCTAAGCTGCAGCGCGTTCCTTCCAAAGGATCCTATGCAAGACGCCCCTGTGGCTGGGCACCTGTAATATATACGTATATATACAAGAGAGAAAGGAAGATAGAAACGGGTCAGAGCCCGATAGTGTAAATGATTTAAAATTTGTTTAGCAAGTATTTAAAATGTTTACAGGCCAATGCAACAACATATTAGTGCGACACTCCCTTGAGAAATTCTCACCTCTCTTCTAATGTGCACGCCTATCGTACTAACCTTCCCAACGGTTTAACTTATCTTAGGTTACTCGTAAGATTTAAAACTGAACAATTTAATTGTTTAAGAGGATAATTTCATTTGATCACAAAGTTCTCATTTAAACCTTATTTGCTAATAAAGTTTCACATTACACTTTTCAAAGAAAGTATTTCCAAATTGAAGTCATTATTCATTTCTTACTTTCCATAAACACAATAGGAAGTTCCAAATTTCAGAAGTTCATATATATATTAAATACTCGTATAATATATATATATTCTAACAGCACCCCACATAAAAATTATGGTGCGGGCATACTCTGCTATCCAATCCCCGTATCACTCGTACTAAGGGAAATACAAGTTCGGAATCACTCTCGAACTGTATTAATACATACACAAATAATATTGAGGCGAAGCATAGATTCCAAGTCTCTAAGAGGTAAGTACATACCCTCACGTCTCTTAGGACCGTCTGACTATCGATCAGATAGCCTGTACCAAGGATATCTATCTTCCAGGGTACGAGTTAATATTCCCCATAAAGGTCCCATCGAGATAAGACTGTCCCAGCGCGGTAACCTCAGGGATAGCAAGTAGCGCGGGTATGATTTTCACACGTATAGAATATATGCATTCACATAGTCATATAAATATACTACTTTTATCATATCAATTTAGGTTCATCTCGTAACCCATAATTACGACATTTATCCTTATTTTCCCATTACTAGTTATCACGTATAACGGTTCGTCTCTAACTTTAATTTGAGGGATTATTCCAACTTACTAAGTAACACTCATGGACTCTATCCTCCCAAATGTAAAATTCAGTAGATATTCATCTATTTTCCATCGTAACTATTTTACGTGTCTCTCCCTTTAATGCAAAATTCCATCGTCTTTTATATATAAACACTCCAAAAATGCAAATCTCGCCTTACATTAAAGGTCTCATAATCATTAATGAGTCCTACTGGTCATCTATATCTCCCAAAATATTTTAATAAGGTTGTCTAAGGATTTTTTATTCATATAGAATTAATTCAACTATTTAAAAAGAGGGAAATATAAGTTTGCGAGAAGGGGTCGATCGATCGAGGACTGGGGCTCGATCGATGGAAGCTCTTGGCTCGATCGATCGATCAAGCAGATATGGCGAATTCTGCAGGAAACCAGTTACGGGTTCTATCACACAACCTCATCCAAATCCAAATTTTTCATTCCCAATCGCCCAAAAATTTGTACTACTAACAGTATAAACCCATATTATACATCTTCTACGTAAAACATGCAAATTTTCATCAACAACCATGGATTAATAGGCCAAAAACTCATATTAATCTCAAGAACCCTAGAATTTCTTTAACCTTGTTCTAATCAATCTTTTCCAGAATTTTCTTCATCTAAAACATCATAAATTCGTGGTTTAACCTCTACATATGCAGGGGGATTTCCAGATTTACATTTATATCATTACTACATGCAATTTTCTATCTCCAACTTGGGTTTTCTTCCATGAAACTCATCCTAATCAACCCTAGACTAATATGAGTGATGCATTAACGAAAATAAGCAAGATAAATACTTGCCTGGAGATTTAGTCTCTGATTTGTGGAAGAAAAGATGTGGTTGTGATCCCCTTCGCGCGATCTACGATTTAGCGATGACGGCGGTGCAATCGGAGGTGTTCTTGGCCTAGAACCCTTAGAAAGCTCCTCCCCTTTCTCTCCAATAGCCGTCATTAGTTTCATGTTGTGTTAACCCTAAAAGATAGCACCTAACATCTTATATAACCCTTGAAAATTCGTGGGTTTAATTACCCATAATTACGAAATGTCTAAAACGCCCTCCCGGGGTGCTAATTAAGCCTAAAAATGCCCCGAGACCCAAACTAAACTCCCGGGTACACTTTTCTGACTATCTCGATCCTTTCGAACACTTTGGCGCACTCAAAACGATCATACGGGCAACTTATAATTTATTCACTTTTATTTATCGATATTTAGTCCCGACACGATACGGGCGCGTCCCGACTTAAATTTTTATAATTGTCATTTTATTCACACGTGACAATTTTATAAAAATAAATCTCATATATTACTATACTCATCCAGTAACATTCATCAAATAACAAATTTCTAATAATTACTAACTCTCGTCACGCTAGTAAATATTTAAAACAACATTCCGAATTTAAAATTAAATTAATTTATCTCAATTAAATTTAATAAATCCCTAAATTTAAAAGCCATAAAAATACGGGGTATTACATTTAGCACAGTGACTTTAGGGATAAAATGCTTAGGCAATGATCTAAGAATCTTTTTAACAGCTCTAGCATTAGGAATGTGTTCACAAAGATTAAAGCTAGTGTTTACAATATCATATAATCTAGCATATAATTCATCAAAACATTCAGACTCAAGCATGGTGATTGTTTCAAATTGAGTTGTTAAATTTTACCGTTTAGACTCTTTCACAGCATTAGTTCCTTCATGGGAAAGTTGCAAAACATCCCATGCCTCTTTTGACATGGTGCACATCATTATGCGTCAGAACTCGTCATGTGTGACGGATCCGAAAATAGCACTTAAACCCTTTGAATTAAAAGATGACCATTTAAATTCTTCTTCAGTCCAAGCAGTGACAAATTTTAAACTAGTCACGTTCTCAACAGTGATGGAGGGAGGTGTCCGCCCTCTTTCAACCAAAATCCAGACTCTTTCATCAATGGACTTTAAAGCATATTTCATGCGGGCTTTCTAGTAAGCATAATTAGTCCCGTGAAAAACTGGCAATTTATTATATAATTTCTCCATTGAAGACGCCCTTTTTCAAAAATAGATTTTTTTTCAAAAAATTGATATCTTAGAAAAATTTTGCAAAAAATTACATGGTATAATTATGTAATTGGCTCTGATACCAATTTGAAGAGTGCGCTGAAATCAATATGAACATGCAAGAACAGTCAATGACAAACGAAACACACAAATGAGGAAAAATCCCCCAAAGGGTCAAAACCTTTTTATTTTCACTATAATTTGTAAAAATGGTTACCCGGATTAAAATGAAAATAAGAGCGACATACGAAATGCCCTCAGGCGTCGATTTCTATGTCTCGGCTGGAATCTCCCGCAAGAACTCCAGGTGGGCAGCAATGAAGAAGAGAACGACTTCTCCACAAATTACTCCAGATGAGTAAAAACGATCCTCATGGAGTTTTAACAATTCACATAAATAGATGGAGTGTTTACGTGAATAAAGAAGGCATAAAACTTTAAAAAGTGAAGTCTGTTTTCTAAGCTATTTTTCGCAAAAATCGTGTTAGAAAAAGACTTAAAAAACGTGTAGAAGCAACACTGGTATTTATAAGAAAATCGAGGCGGCGACAGCGCTCGAACGAGATAGGCATCTCGCTCGAACGAAGGACACATGTCGTTCGAATGACTTCACGCGAGATGCTTATCTCGCTCGAATGACAGTGCTAACTCATTTAAACGAGCTCGTCGATTGAGGCACTCCGCTTCTACACTTAGAAAAAATTCTGCTTTTGATAAAAATAAATCAGACTTCGAAAAAACATTTTCTGAAAAATTTCCCATATATTTATGCAAATATAAACAACTCCATTAAATCATTTTACCAATAATGCGTCGTGGAGTAGTGGGAAATAGTTGAGCAGCACGTCGCATGTAGCATGATGCACGTGTGAAGATGATGGATGCATGGATGCAGATAAAGGCCGTCGTGGATTATCGTGATGACGTGACGAATGTAGCGGTATCAGACATACAAACTGTAATCTAGGAAAAATAGAAAATTCCTAGATTCTACCCCGAACATTTACAAAATCATGTCCTTACAAACGTTTACAATTGAGAGTGCATGGATCGAGAAAGGAAATGCAATGGATAATTTGATGTGGGAAGAATAAGATGCGAATCACGCTAATACTTTATACTATGATGATTGAGTAATAAAAATATTCTTCTTATGATAATTTATATCTTTAATAATTTTAGGTAGGTGGATTTTTCAAATATGCCATCATCAAATCAATCAGAACTTCTCCTACTACGGTATGAAATAAAGAAATGCTCTTATGGTGTTGTATCTAAAGTGAAGGTTACATTGACTGACAAAAACCACAACAAGGTCGATTGTATTACACTTGTCCCCAATGTCACAGATTTTTGGGATGGACAAAGCCTTCCATTGAAGGCATGGATACTAACTACGCAACCTTTCATCCGTATAGTGAACAAACTGCATCGAGTATGCTCGTTCAATCATCACTTCTTGTACGAGAACCCCATAGTGGCCATGAACATGACGTTTCTGTGTACCTTGGTGACTGTGAAAAAACTTCAAGTTCTAACTATATTGCTGCTCGTTGCTTCCAGTATTTTCATTACTCTTATTGTAATGTAATGGTGTTGAATCATCTCGAATATGATATGTTTATGTCCTTGGATTATGTAATGTAATGGTGTGTAATTTTCACGAATATTTTCTTAATTGAATTCGGGTATTATATGTTTATGTCATAATGATTCTGGATGTTTTAAAATTATGTAACTCTATAGCAGTGCCAATGTTATAGAACTGTATGTTGTAGTGCTTATGTAGCAATAACATCAGGTTATTCTTGTTTATGGTACTGCTTTTTTAGCAATTATTTTTTTGCAAGATTCGTTATGAAAATGGTGATATACTAAATTTTACTTAATTGGTTAGGAACTTTAATGGTACTGAATTGTTGCTGCTATAATTGTTATTGTTGCTACCTTTAATTATCATTGTTGTTGCTATAATATTTGAACTTTAAATATATTTAATTGGTACTGAATTGATCAAGCATTAAATATTCTGATTAGGAATTGTTGGTTAAGTATTGGATATAATGAATAATTATTGTTGCTAAAGTGTATACTGTATAATTGCCGATTAAACATACTGTATAATTATTACTGCTAAAGTGTTCTGGATATACTGAATTGGTTATACCCATTTTTTAGTTATACTGGTTATACTGATTACCTGAATTACATTGGTTGTGATTTTTTTTGTTATACTAAATTGAATTGGTTATATTTCTATAATATTGAACCGAATTAGTTGTGAATTATACTGCTATACTGTTAATTATACTGCTATAATACTGAACCGAACTGTATATATTGATATAATAATGTTATACCGATATAATACTGAACTGTTATTATAATGAATCGATTATACTGAATTGATTAATTATACTAAATTGAATTGATTATGACCAGGCATGCAGAATCGAAATTGCACTCCATTCTTCCCACCTAAACCGCATATGACAAATGTGGAGCGAGTATATGTGCGATCTTATCAACTTGAAGGAAATCAAAAGAATTCCCATATGCGATGGAGCGAGCTGATGTATGGGTTCCTAATCCATTCTCTTTGTGCCTAGGTGCTCGGGAGGCATCAGAGGGTTGACAATGGATTCACTGCCGCCCAAATTAAAGTCGCAATAAATACTGTTGAAGATGGATATCATATTCGCGTGGCGAAAAAGAATGTCAGGTCCAGGTTGAAAACATTGAAAAAGGATTACGTTGAATTTCATGAGCAGTTGCAGGTAAGTGGTTTTGGTTATGACACAAATAGGGGTGGCGTAACGGCAGATGCAAGTGTATGGGGTGACTAGATGGCGGTGAGTACAACACTTTTTTGTGAAATTTACTCCTCCAATTTACTTTTCATATATAAAAAATTTACTTCTCAAATATGGTTATTGTAGGGTAAACCAGATGGTGGGACAATAAGAGGAAATATGTATATACAATGACGAGTTCCAAATAATCTTTGGCAATGACACAATTACGGGTGATAATGCTATCTCAGGTGCATATCAGTTCTCACCCATGAATGGTACACATAATTTTACATTACTATGTGTAATGCATCTAGTTAGGTTGTTGTTTTATTGGTACTTTATTAATGATCATTTACTTTTACAGTGATAAAAGAAGTAAAAGTAGAAGTGGAGGTAAATAATTAACCGTACGTGGAGACCGAGACTCAAACGACGTCTGGTCAGGAGATGGAAATTCAAACGACGGCTGGTCAGGAGACTGACACCCAAACATTAGTTGGGAACACCATAAGGCGCAAGGGTCAAATACCTAAAACAAAGTCTCGTCGTCATCGTGTAAACCTTTAGGAAGAAAGTGACCAAGCACTCACTGTCATTGATGAATCGTCGAAGCAAATTGCCACCCCAATGGAGCTTCAGGTTGCCGTGGACTCTCAAGCTCACGTGAATTGGCAGGGTATTCTTGAAAGGCTAGTATGTATGGATATGGATGATGAAAACATCATACGCATGATGTCGTTGTTTGAGGATGACAATGGACTAGGTTGACTCTTCGTGGATTTCTCTATCTTTACTTTCTCACGTACATGGGCTTACAACAAGCTCCGTAATCTCCCTTGATCAATTCAGTTGATAACTAATCTAATATTTTGCGTAAAAATTACACATAGTTACTATCGGATCTAATGTTGTGTAAACATCCTTTCTGTAGGTGGTGGCCTTTTTGTTAATTATCTCATTACGTATATTGGATGTAACCGTAGTGGGTTAGCACATTACGTATTTTTTATGCAGTCGTAATGGTACTTATGGTATTAATGGTATTATGGCATTTTTATCAATAGTTTTAAATATGTCAGGATGGGATTTGACCACACACTGTCTTAGCCATGTATTTTTCGGTCATTATTTTTCTCAGAAAATCAGATACGATTTGACCATACATTGTCTCTGTTAGTCATTACTTTACAGCAAAAAAGTAGTTGGTATTTGATGTTACACTATTCGATAATATTTTTAAACATTTGTGTATTCCTCCATTTTTTGCCCTATAAATATATTGTCTCTTTATTAGTTATTAGAGCATCAGTAACTGAGTTCATTTTTCCATACATATATACCACAACACTAGTTATACTTCCTCATATCATAAACTTCACAATGCATAACCATGTCTATATGCCCGATGAAGATTCACTCTTCTTAACTCATGTTCCCAAAAAAACTCTGTCCGGGCAAAAACTTACATGTTATAACTCATCAGCGCCTAAAAGAGTAGTGCGATGTGATTACCTCTTAACAGGGGGGCAAGCAGGATATAACAGGCCGTGAAAACAAAGTGTAAGTCGAAAGCATCAACATCATTTGGTGTCAAACATGTTGAGGCAACGCGCAGTAATGTTGAACGAGTGTTGACTAACCCAGGGATCTACCAAGATCCCCATAGAGGTAGTTGGTATGGTGAGAAAAGGGTTTTTGAAAGCATCCCTATATGCACACTCCATTATTTAGGCGATGTTAATCATATGATGAAATGGTTAACACCAACAAAAGGAAATATTTCATGGGATGCCTACGTTATTTGATAGACGTTGTGATTTGGAGTGCTATTGTCATTGTCATTGTTTACCCGTGCCACATGCAAAATTTGCAAGATATTGCAAAGATCCAAACAAAGATAATGAAAAATATATAAGTTTATTGCAACGCGAAATTGCACAGATGGAGAAAATGCTAGAGCATTGGCATACTAAATATTTTATAAATACTGAACTTGACGATCCAATATATGCATCGAATTTGGACCTGTCGGATTACAAAGAGGTCGATTCGGACATGGATTTAGTACATCATCTACCTAACATGTTGATGGGGGATGTGAATGTCTTATGTTGTGTTCCGTGGTTGCCTAGGAAATCTAGACGATAAAATTATGTAACTTTTGTATGTTTTTTGTATGTTTCCAACCACGTTTTGAATCACGATGATAGATGGGATTGCGTTATATTGTGATGCGTTTTGTTTTCAATTATTATTAATAAAAAAATTTGGTATTAATGGTATCATGGACTTTTCGTCTACGTTTTTCAATATCCATGATTGTAAAATAAAATAGTTAATGGTATTAACTAGACAAATCAATCATTATTAATATGAAATAAACTACAAAATAAATCAAATATAATATGACAAAGTTTTCATTTACCAATAAAAAATTTAGCTATCAAACAATATAAGTAGAAAAATAATGGATCAAATACCAAAAAGTCCCTCAAACATTTTTTAATACACACTTATACAAGCGTTTTATTTTGTACCAAAAAGTCTCTTATTCTCTTATCTTGAAAGGTCCGCATCTAGGGGTGAAAATGAGGCGAGCCGAGCCGAGCCGAGCCGAGCATAAGATTGCTCAAGCTTGGTTTGTAAATGTAAACGAGCCTAAAAGTATGTTCAAGCTTGGTTCATTTATCCTACGATCAAAGCTCGAACGAGCTTCTAAGCAAGCGAATACGAGCCGAGCTCGAGTAGCTTGGTTATTTTACACTAGTTTAATATGGGTATCGATGATCGAGCCGAATTCGAGCCGAGCTCAATAAGATAACGAGCTTAAATTTTTGCTCAAGCTTGGCTAATTTATTTTACGAGCTAGTCTCGAACGAGCTTTTTTCCGAACGAACACGATCCAAGCTCGAGTAGCTTGGTTCATTTTGCAGCCCTATCCGCACCAGCCGCATGGTAAAGCTTTTTTGGCATGGTGAAGGACTTTTTGGTGCAAAATGAAAAGACTTGGACTAAACGTGTATTAAAAAAAGTTCGAGGGACTATTTAGTATATGCCCCAAAAATAATTCCAGTAAAAAAAATATGTCTATCAAACATAAAAACAAAACAAATATAAAATTTATTAGCATGCAAAAATAACCAATCAAACAATATAAAATTATATTTTTCGGGCCAAAATTTACTTTCCCAAAATTTCTCTTGCCATTCCAAGTCAATTCACGCCTTTCTACCTAGAGTACTTCTATTGTAACATAATTTTTTATATAATTTTTGACCGAAATTACACGTGGTAGCGTGTTATTCGTCTATTCTTTGATCTCACTGACGTGGACCCTACAAAAAAACCAATAGAAACCCCAAGGGCTCGTTTGGTTCGAGGTTTGGAAAGGGAATTTAGAATTCCTGGAATTTAAAATTCATCTCATTTAGAATTACAGTGTTTGGTTGGAGATTTAAGGGGGAACTTAGAATTCCTGGAATTTAAAATTCCCACGAAATTGGATTCTCCTTTCCTCTCTAAATTGGGGGTAATTCTATATTTTCGGACATATTACCTTACTTTTGTGGTGAGACAAAAATACCATCTCACATAAACTCATACGTACACACTCTCTCTCTCTCTCTCTCTCTCTCACACACACACACACATACACACTCTCTCTTGCACACACATACATACACACACTCTCTTTCTCTCTCACTCACACATGCTCTCTCTATCTCTCTCACACACACAAACATATATTTTAAATGTTTCTTTAAACTGATTTTTTTAAAATAAAATGTTAATATATATTTCTAATATATAAAAAACAGTTTTTTTAATGTTTTTTCGCCATTCAAAAAACAGTTTTTGTACAACAACAAAAAATGCAAAAAAATAAACTATTTAATATGTTAATATATAAACACATTTTTATTTATATAGACACATTTTTTAATGTTTAATAAACACATTTTTTAATGTTTTAAATATGTACTATTTGTTTAAAACGTTAAAAAATGTGTTTTGTTAAACAGTTTTTATATATAAACAGTTTTTTTTTGCATTTTTTTTGTTGTACAAAAATAGTTTTTTGAATGTTTTTATATTTCTAATAAAAACATAAAAAAACTGTTTTTTATATATTAGAAATATAAAAACATTCAAAAAATATTTTTTTACAAAAAAAAAAATGAAAAAAAAAAACAGTTTTTTACAACTTTATTTTTCAGGAAAGATTTTACAACTTTATTTTTTAGTAAAGAATTAAAAAAAAGTTACTAAAAACTGTTTATATTTAAATAAAAGTGTAACAAAACACGTTTTTTTAAACTTTTTCGAAAAATAGTATACATTTAATACATTTTTAACAGTTTATATAGAAGAGATTTTTTAACCTTTTTATAAATAAAAAAGTTTATATATTAACAATTTATTTTAATGTCTTTTTAACAGCTTATATAGATAGGGATTTTTTTATCCTTTTTATACATAAAAAACTGTTAAATGATATTTTAACACACACACACACACACACACGGACACACACACTCAAATCAAGTAGAATGATATTTTAGTTAAATGATATTTATTTATAATTTGGAAAAATAATTTTAGATGCCGAAAAAAAAGAATTTCTGTTTGAACCAAACAATAAAAAGAAATTGAAGATTCCAGAAACTTAGGGCCTGTTTGGTTTGCAACTATAATTCTGTTTTCTGTGTTTAAATACAATTCTGATAAAAATCTTCGTTTGACAACCTGTTTTTAAACACAGAATTATAATATTCCTGTGTTATAATCAAGTTTTTCAGAAAACAGATTTTGGGTGTTTTATAACATCTGTTTTTTTTTTATTTTTCAACTCAGAATTATTCATTCTTAATATTTTAAAGCAATTATACCTTAATATATAATATACATACATAATACATTAATGTGTGTACTTCTTATAAATAAAAAATATATATGTACATATACACAAAATTACGTATGGAATAATATAAAGTTAAATAATATTATCAATAGATACATGATACTTATATATAGTTTTATACATATATTATTAATGTATGGAATAATATAAAATATACATATAGTACATATGTATTAAAAAATATTACCAATTCATGTATGTATATAATTTTATAGTGAATTATATATGCGACATCATTATAAATATATATATATATATATATATATATATATATATATATATATATAGAGAGAGAGAGAGAGAGAGAGAGAGAGAGAGTTAAACTCCCTAACATACCTCATTAAATATACCTAAAAATAAATGATATTAAATGTACGTGTATATAATTTATGATGTATGTATGTATGTATGTATATGTATACATTCATGTATCATGTATGTATGAAAGTTTTATATATATATATATATATATATATATATATATATATATATATATACTAGGGTATGCCCGTGCCTGAAGGCACGCTGATAATTTTAAAAAGCATAGAGTTGTGCCTTGGTACGATGGCAAGTGCCCTCGCCAAAGCTACTGTTGGTCTCGGGTTCAAAAAACGGGAGAGGCCCGAAGGCACGATGCTAATTTTTGAAAGTGTATGTCATTGATAGGACCATACATCATATATAGCTCGAAACAGATAAACCATTTTTTAAATAACCTATTGTTCGGGCCTATTGGCTTAAAGCAATTGGGCAATTTTTGAATCGTGTATAAAAAAGTCAAACATGGCAAATTAAAAATAAAACACGTCGGGATAGCACGATAAGATATGGCCCAACACGACATGATGGGAACGATTAAACCATATGTTGAGGAATTAAAAAAAATAATGGATCGAAATAGTGGATTGATAATGAGTCTAAATTTGGTCGATAGTGAATCTCCATAAAATCTATATCGTGATCTTAATTGGGTCACTATCGTGTCCTTATCGGGTCAATTCATGGCATAAATTGGACACGAACACGACGCGACTTAATAACAGGTCCGAAAGCACAGATCTTAACACAACTTGAACACGAAAGACCGTGTCAATTTCATTCCGTATCGCGTCATGTTATCATTTCATGTCGTATTATCGTTCCGTGTCGTGTTATCGCGTCGTGTCGTATGCCCGTGCCTGAAGGCACGTTTTTAAAAAAATTCAAAGTACGTAATCATGAAACGACAAAATTTTCAAAGTACAGAGTTACAAAACGACGAAAATTTTGTTCCCGACAAAACAAAGTGTAATTTAAAAAATAATGGCCTTAATATCCTTTATTATATGACTATCCGGCAAAACGGTAGTGTTCGTGATTGGTAATAAAATCTCATGTCGTGTTTATTTTGGTCAAGTTCGTTTTTGGTTAAAAACATTGGGTCGCGTTCGAGATATGTAAACATTAATAAATCATGTCGTGTCGTGTATATTTTGGACGACATCATTTTTAGTTTGTTCAACACTATAACTTATTTTATTTACAACACAACCTTGTTAAACACGACCTCATTAAACACAAAAAAAATTATGCCAAAATAATAAATGTTTTTATCAAAACAAACAAAACACTTGCACCACAAAAAATCAATATAAAATATCGCGTTTGATAAAAAACTATTAAATGACAAACTAACCTTAATCCCATAATAAGAGCCCTCTCCATCTTTCTCCAACACTCGAGCAAAAAAATGTTAACAAAAACACTACCGAATTAAAAATAATAATTTTCAACAAAAAAATATATTTCCAAAAAGTGTTTATAAAAAAAAGATTTCACAACATGATTTTAATTTGGTCCCGTTGTGAAATCTTTTTTTTTGGTCTATTAATGCATATTTGGTCTATTAACACTCGTCTATTCATGCATGACATGTTCATGATCAGGGAGGTTTCAACTGAACACAGTTTACAACAGAACATACAACTGAACATAAAACGTTTACTGGTAAAAGAAACAAAACACAGTTTTTATAGAGGATATCATACACTACATCATTTTCACATGGCATTGAGGATATAATACACTACATCATTGATAAAAAAAATCCTTTTATATCAACAAAGTTTAAATAATTGTAGAGGAATGAATAGATGGAGTAGCGTTCAAATGGTAGGAGAAATTAAGAATCATAATTTTAAATATGCATCACCATAGGAGAAATTAAGAATCACACTGTTAAATATGCGTCACCGTAAGAGAAATTAAGAATCAAAAATTAAGAATTACCCATCTAGAACATATTAATGTGATCCATATGCTTTCACCAATTGAATCAAATCCGAAAACCCACACATCATTGAATTATATCCCAACATGTGCGAGCAGAAACTATTTACAACTCTCATTCTTCTCAGAAGCATGTGATCCATACGCTTACAACTCGCATTCTTCTCAGAAGCAGAAACTGTGACACAGGGCCAACCATGGTACATATGCGAGCAACATGTTTCATCATTGAACTGCTGGTATGCATACCCTTTTTAGAGGACCTTCATTCTCAACATCTCCATTCGGATCACTCTCATTCTTAAGATCGTGACACCGATCCTCTGTTTGTGTGCTCTCTTGAGACTCTGGGGAGAAACTGTAATTGTTTGGGTCCAGACATCACCATGCTTCAAAACAGATTCTAAAAGAAGTAATGTTTTGGCTTTAATCCAAACATCCTCATGACAATTACTGTTGGGAATGCCATCAATAAACTTGAAATCATCAAGATACTATCATTTATATAACCTCGACTCATGATGCAATAGAAGTGTCAAGCGTTCAGGACCACTATTAGTTGGGAAGCAAACCACTAATAAAATTAATAACAAATATTTATTGAGGAATCAAAAAGGCTTGAAATACACTTTTTTGTATAGAATCCATGCTAGAACGATGACTTGTAGTCAAAGAGGGGAATAAAATGACATAAATAAACAACAAATGTAGGTCCAAATAGGGTAATCTTGAACGTGCTTTTTAAGCTGGAGTATCAATTCCTCACACATGCGTGCCATGAATGTGCTTTTTAAGTTGGAGTATCAGAAATTGGTGATATATTAAATGCAAGGATGCAACAAAGACACAAACACAATAGAAATTGTTAAGCTAGTCTGCACCCATATATGAATAATACATAGAAAAATGAAACAAATATTGATTAAGTCGTGTTCATCAGGTTATAATAATTAATGTTCTAAACATTAAAAAAAGTTGAATCAAAATTCCCTCTTGGCAGACCAAATTTCCCCTTTGCTGGCAGAAGCCTCATAAACTCAGTTCCATCCTCTATCCCAAATTCCCAATCCACATCCTAGCATCCCTGAGCCCTCCCGAAAAAACCATCCATATTATTCATTAATTTTCTGCAATTTCTTATGGGGTTCCTCCAAAGAAAATATATCAAAATACCATTGGATAAAGTGGACTGACCTATGCCATCCGGTGTGGTCTGGGGTTTAAGCCTTTAGAAGATCTGTTCAGTGCTCCTAGTCTCAAAATTTGTTGGAATCTCAAAACTAATCACAATCTCTGGGCAGAATTTTTTTGGAATAAGTACAAAAACCTCAAAGCCTTTTTTATAGAGCTTTCTCTCGTTTTCCACTCTTTAAGCCCGAATCGATGCCTCAGCTTTCACGTCCACGTACCTTGCAATGCTTAAACATAAGAAAATATTTCATGATAATCTGCTCATCCTATCATAATCTGAAAATAGAATTGATAATATTTAATTTCAACCAATGTGTATAGAAGTTGGAAAATGGCATCTGAGGCTAGAAAAATGACAAATGTTTTCATTTTCGAGGCTAGAAAAATGGAAAAAACAAATGTTTTCACTGCCAAGCCCAGAGAAAACCAACTTAGACCATGCGAAGTTCAACTACTCGTACAAACACTGATCATGGGTCAATGATTTGAGTTTCCATCTTGTTTCTAAAGTATGAACATGAATTTAATACTTGAAATTTTAATGTACCAATTTAGATTATTATAAAGCATAAAAACAAACCAAATGAGCATTAAAAGTGATCAACAAAATACTGATCAGTGTTTTTTTTTTCTTAAGAAGATTGATTGGCCATTTGTATATATGGAAAATGTCAAGAATCGTGTTATAAAAAACAGACTGAATCAGTTGAATTCTCACTGCAAGAGATTGCAATTTTCCTTTCCAAATTGAAAGGTTTCAATGGCTTTGTCAACTATAAATGGCAAATAAGTTGCTTTTCGCCTTCCAGTCCATATAGGAACTCGTATATAATTAATGGGGGAAAGTTCCCTCTCTAATACTTGCGTAGGTGTATATGAAGAATATTTATTTATACATTCTTTTAGCAAATTTTTATTTCTCATATTAAAAAGATAAATATTAACCAAAAAATAAATTCGTGGATCAGTCCATGTCCACACACTTTTATAAACCTTTTACATGGTATTGTCTCTTCATGGTGGTATGAGTTGCCTCTCGAGGAGATGATCTCGACTATCATTGACCCTATCGTCGAGTGTGTTGTTCACCAAAACTGATCAGTGTTCAAAAGATGAAAATATTATGGGCTCTGGCTTACATATGACATCAACCTCTCATGATTAAAAGGTTTGTGCACACTTATGGTCTATGTGCATAATACTCACAAATAGCTAAGGAAATTTATGCGCACTTATGGTTGTATCAAAGTCGGTTTAAACTAATAGGCTATATATATATATATATGCTATATTAGAAATAGAAAATTCCCCATTTCTTAGCATGATAAAAATCAAAATCTCATGTATATTTTTTATCCAAGTAAAGAAATAAACAATTGACCGGTTAATATTTTTAACCCAATTTCAAATAAAGAAATAAACAGTTGACCGGTGCCCCATGTATGTCCTCCAAATAAAGCTTAAAACTGAAACCCGATAGCTTGAGCATTATTAGAGGACGCAAGAGCAACGATGCGCAACATGATGGAGTCCTCCGATTTTCAAAATCAAGTAAAGATATCATGTGATTGACTACACCTTTCTTTCAATATGATGGATTAAACTTTGATAAATAACTAAGAGAAAAGCTATAATATATGCTGAAAAATTAAACAAATGAAACAATCCAGTAAGAGTGAAAATTTAGCACCACTTTGAGCAACTGCCATCCAATTTCAGCCTCAATGCCATCCAATTCCAGTAACTGCCTCTAAAGCATCTCCGATGGAAAAATAATATCCTTCAACCACAATAGCAACATACAATCAGTAGCATATGATCAGTAGCAGCATACAATCAATAATAGATGCATAAAAGTCGATCACAATCAAAGTAACATCATACAATCAGTAACAACATAGAAAAGTTTTGGGGAAGCATACAATCAGTAACAACATACAAAACTTCATCAGTAGCAGCATACAAAAGTTTTTGAAGAAACTTCTACTGATTTAACTTTGTTTTTCAAAAGGTATAGTAACAAAGTATCACATGGCTGGAAGAGAATTACTAAAACAATGAAATAAATACACATGCATAAATTGAAGAGATGTGGACATAAATACACAAAAGAATTGAAATTTGAAGATAAATGCACATTTAATACTAATCTAAGGAAAATCGTCACCTAATAAATCTGTATCGAATCTTAAAAATGCATAATGATGTTAGGGAGACATTTTTGGGGTGCATTCGTCAGCACCCAATGAAAATTGTATTAGCAGCTAAACCTGCAACACTTGAAGGAAAAGGACAATGGTACAAAAAATCCAACTAACGTATTGAACCTATAAAACATTAGACATGCATTTAAGTGCCAACACATTCATACACATTCAAAAGTTCCATCCATACACATTCAAAAGTTCCATTACACATTCATAACATAAATCAAATTAAAAAATGTTTTAATATACATTAGGCATTACACATTCAAAAGTTCCATTACACATTCAAAGTTCAAGAAGCGTGCATTTAAGTGCCAATAAAATTGAGTACCTCTTATACCATATTGGGTACTTTGGTGCATAGATGAATGCCAAACAACCAACGACACACAAAACTTCATATGGCCCTATGAGACTACCAAGAATTGGAAAATAAAATACGTGAGTAAGTATCGCATATCACCAATACACCGGCATGTGTATAGAACAAATAATCATTCTATACACTGGAGTATGTATTAGTAACACCGAATTATGTACACCGAAATATGTATACCACAAATAAGCAATCTATACACCACAAATAAGAAATCTATACACCACAAATAAGCAATATATACACCGAAATATGTGAACCACAAAAATATCTATACAAACAGTGTAATACGAACAATCAAAAAACAAAAGAAACAGCAGTCTATACACGCCGGAATCGTCCACACCACACCGAAATCGTCCACATCACAAATTAATACACACCACACACGGAAATATGTATACCACAATGGTACAAAATCACAAATCGAAACTCCTAAAATGCAAAATGCAAAAATCAACCTTCTAACCTAAAATCTAAAAATAAACACGCAATAAAAATGAAAAAGAGTATACCTGTTTAGAGTTTTGAAGTATAATTTGGTCTTAATCTGCAAAAGAAGAAATAAACAACAAAACACAAACAACGATTAGATCCCAAAAGAGAAAATAAATAGACACGCAATAAAAATGAAAAGAAGTATACATGTTTATGGTGTTCATGTATAATCAAGTCACCTACAATAGAAAAAATAAACAAATCCCAAAATATAAACACACATAGAAACAGATCTAAAAGAAAAGGAACAAAATCAAAATATATTTTAACTAAACTAAACCGTCCAAAATCAAGCCCTAATTTCATACCGGCAACTGATGAACCAAAATCGAATCCCTAAGACAATATCTCAAAGCCCTAATCCCCCAAACCCATAATCGAAGCACTACAACTGATGATGGAGGCAATGCGAAAGATCGGGTAGGGAGATGCGCTACAGCTGATCAAGCCCTAATTTTTGGGAGAGCTTTGTTTTTTGAGGCAGATCGGCGATGAGGGAGGAAGAAGGGAAAAAGGATATGTTTGAGAAGGGAGGTCGTGGGGGTTTGGGTGAGTGTATGGGAGAGAGTGCTGAGAAGTTGTGCTTTTGGTGTGTGTTTACCAAATTATCCTTGTATTTGAATTAAAGTAAAATAGGGGACTAATTAGTGAGAAAGAAGAGAGGGGGAAATCAAAGATTTGAGGGGTAAAATAGAAAGTGCAGGAATAACTCATATAGATGACATCATTGATCAAACTTATGACATACATAAGTTTCTTACTTTATTATATAGATATATAAACTCCACAACATACCTCATTAAATATACCTAAAAATACATGTTATTAAATGTACATGTATATAATTTATGATGTATGTATGTATATATACATTCATGTATCATGTATGTATGAAAGTTTTATGTATGTTTATATGTACATACATATATATATATACACACACAAACACACACACGCATATGTATGATATAAATATACATATTTGTCAATTTTGTCAAATTTTCAAAAAAATGTATTTAAAAATAACTTTACCAAACGCACACCAATAATTATAAACAAAAAAAACTGAATTTTAAAATTGTATTTAAAAACAGTGTTTAAATCGAATTTTCTGAATAGAGAACCAAACAGGCCTTTAGAATTTCTGAAATTATGAATTCCCATTCCCTTTTCAAACCTCGAACCAAACGAGTCCTAAACCTCATTCACTAATTCCACTCTCCATAAAAAAATTCGCTCCCAATATCATTTTTGTTCTACCTAATGGAGCTACATGCAAAATCGGGAACATTTTGACGAAGTTGAAACAAATCTGAATGTGAGCCCTGAAAAATCGAGTTTATTCCGGCACAGGCTGATTGCCGCCTCTAAACACTTTGGGAAGGCTAGATGTCCTTCAGCGTTTCGACGCCGGTACCCGTCGACTTAGAAGATCAACCCTTTCTCCCTCGTATAAACCGTAACATTTCTTATTCACCCCTTCACACTATTACGTATCAGATACTATTTCACGTTATATTCTATCCTCTTCAAAACAACTTTATTACTAATATCTCATTTATCATTTCACCCATATAATTGCTATTTGTTTCTCATTCAGCGCTTTAGATTTTGGAATTCCTACTCAATGACTAATAGTCTAGATATGGTAAACATTATTTATTGGTTTTGCTGGTTTAATGAGCGGGATTGGCACCCAGACAAGGGCTGAGCTAGGATTCCTTAAAGGAGTGGGCTAAAATTAGTAACGGACCCGAGAATTTTTGTCAATGGGGCGGAAGTCCGGGCCAAAGTCCGGGGTTCAGGGTGATTTCCCAATAGGAGAAATTTATAAAGTTTTTGTATCTATTTATCTATATTATTTTTTATTTTTCAGCAATTTTTAACCTTACAAATTTTGGGATTATTTTTCAATAATATTTTAACTTCAAATAGCAATTTTTAACCCTTACAGATTTTTTTTTTTCAATTTGGGAGGGGTGGGCTACAGCCCTGGTGGGCCCACCCCTGGATCCACCCTTGCACCTAGATGTGGTGGACGTTTAATGGGCTGGCCCTATTGGCCTTTAAATGAATCATAAACATTTTTCTATATTTCAACTTTAATTCTACAAACTTACAAAATCACCAATTGAGATAAGATCACTTCACTAATTGGACTACAAATATAGGAGTGCTTCCCTCAACTTTTTGCTGCCTTTGATCTACTAAATTTTAGTCCTTTCGACGATACGCTATACATTTCGTACGATACAATACCATATAACACCAAAAAGATATGTATTGCATGATTGTATTGCAAGTAGCACAGTATCATATGTAACACCTTGTAGATTTTAAACAGGAATTAATTTAAATTTATTCGGAATTCGAAAAAATAAATTTTTTAGATTTAATTATTTTTAGTAATTTAAAATGTTGGATTTTATCTATGAAAAGTAAGATTTTAATCGGAATTGAAATCGGGTTTTAATTCGAGAAATTTTAACTTTGTAGTTAAAAAATAGAGATTTTCGATTTTGTCAGAAAACAGAATCGGTTCGGTTTTAAAATAGAACCGGTTCGGGTTGTCAGTTTTACAAAACTAAAACTCTTTCTATTAGAAGTTATGTTGGACTCAAATTCTTTTTGGTATATAAACACAAAGTGACGGGTTTAGGGTTTTTAAAACACTTTTTAACCTTCTCCAAAAGCAAGAACCTCCCATAATATTCATCCTCTCTTTTCTTCCAAACCTAAACCCTTTAAACTCAATTTTCAACTCAAAATTTGAAGATCTAAATCAAGATTTCTCAAGAACAACTAAGAGCGTGTCTTTGTTATTTTCGCGAGAGAGACGCAACGGTGTAATCAGAATTTCGAGGAAGAATTTTATGAGTTTTCAAGTGGTGACTTTGAGGTACAGGGGTTACACAATATGCTCCTCTGAATCTCTCGAAAGTATTTTCATATTTCTCAGTTATTTGTACTCCTTTTGAGATGTTGTGGTATTCATTGCAATCCTATGTGTTATTCGATTGAGATATTGTATTTTTGTTTATGTGGGCATGGTGCCATAAAATTTTAATATGGCACAGAGAATGGTCACCCGCCAAAAGTCCAATAGCTAGAATGAGGCTTTACGAAGCCTAGGTGAGGTGAGGTGAGGTTAGGCCCGGTGACCTATTGACGTGTTATTGAAAATTAAATTGGTAAAATGCTTGGGTGTTGCATTGGACTCTTATACAGTTTCCTATTGTTGCATTTTATTTACCGTTATCGTATTGAGCATTTATTCTTGTTATATTGTGTACTTCCTCGTCTTTTTTTTAGTGGCATGTGATGATGGATTTGGGATGTTATCGGTCAAGAAGATATCTGGTTGACTCGTGAGATACAAATTATTATATTGGCAAAGTGTATAATTTTGGAGCTTTTTATTATTCTGTAGAATAACATAATTTTTGTAATTATTTGGAGATGAACAATTATAAAATTATGTATTATTGAGAGACACTAGATTTTGGTGTAATTATTTTATTTTGTATTATTTCGGTGACTCGCTTTAGTTTATTGGTGGAATTTTGATGCTCTGTTTACTTTATTGAGGATTTTAGTTTAAAATTTAAGTATAGTAGCGACTCGAACTTTTTCGGGTTGTTACAGATGATATCAGAGCGTAGTTATACGACAACCCTCGAGTCTTTGGGTTTAAGTCTAGTATACGTGTTAGCGTCGCTTTTTGGAGATAGGGAGTTTCGTGATAAGGCATTGTAGGCATTGAGGTTAGGCCTATTAATCTTGATGTGAGGTACTTAGAATTGAGTTTGGGAGACGAGATGTATTTTGGATAATCGTTAGCAGCGCAGATGTTTGGTATTGTAGGTATCAATTTGATGTTGTGATTTGATTTGAGGACTTAAGTTTTGCAATGGCTTTTAGAGAGTGAATCGAGTGGTGATTCGCGGGGTAGGTGCGTGTAGGATTGGGTGTATGGGCGCCCAATCATGACATTCTACGGGTAGGCATATGTGAGCCTTATTTGATTACATTTACGCTTTGTCGAATTTCGAGGACGAAATTCCTGTGCTAGTGGGGAAGTATGTAACACCCCGTAGATTTTAAACCGGAATTAATTTAAATTTATTTGGAATTTAGAAAAATAAATTTTTTAGATTTAATTATTTTTAGTAATTTAAAATGTTGAATTTTATCTACTTTCAGAATTGAAATCGGGTTTTAATTCGAGAAATTTTAGCTTTGTAGTTAAAAAAATAGAGATTTTCGATTTTGCCTGAAACAAAACCGGTTCGGTTTTAAAGTAGAACCGGTTTGGGTTGTCAGTTTTACAAAAATAAAACTCTTTCTATTAGAAGTTGTGTAGGACTCAAATTATTTTTGGTATATAAAGACAAACTGACGGGTTTAGGGTTTTTAAAGCACATTTTAGCTTTCTCCAAAGGCAAGAACCTCTCATAATTTCCATCATCTCTTTTCTTCCAAACCTAAACCCTTTAAACTCAATTTTCAACTCAAGATTTGAAGATCTAAATCAAGATTTCTCAAGAACAACTAAGAGCGTGTCTTTGTTATTTTTGCGAGAGAAACGCAACGGTGTAATCAGAATTTTGAGGAAGAATTTTATGAGTTTTCAAGTGATGACTTTGAGGTACGACAATATGCTCCTCTAAATCTGTCGAGAGTATTTTCTTGTTCCTTAGTTATTTGTACTCTTTTTGAGATGTTGTGGTATTCATTGGAATTTTATGTGTTATTCGATTGAGATATTGTGTTTTTTGTTTATGTGGACATGGTGCCATGAAATTTTAATATGGCACTGAGAATGATCACCCGCCAAAAGTCCAAAAGTCCAATAGCCAGAATGAGGATTTACGAAGCCTAGGTGAGGTAAGGTGAGGCCCGGTGACCTATTGACATGTTATTGAGAAATAAATTGGTAAAATGCTTGGGTGTTGCATTGGACTCTTATACAGTTTCGTGTTGTTGCATTTAATTTTCCGGAATCTTATTGAAGATCTATTCTTGTCATATTTTGTACTTCCCCATCTTTTTTTAGTGGTAGGTGATGATGGATTTGGGATGTTATCGGTCAAGAAGATATGACTTCGTGAGATACATATTATTATTGGTAAAGTGTATATTTTTGGAGCTTTTTATTATTCTGTAGAATAATGGAAATTGTGTAATTATTTGGAGATGAACAATTATAAAATTGTGTATTATTGAGCGACACTAGATTTTGGTGTAATTATTTTGTTTTGTATTATTTTGGTGACTCGCTTTAGTTTATTGGTGGAATTTAGATGCTCTGTTCACATTATCGAGGATTTTCGTTTAAAATTTAAGTATAGTAGCGACTCGAACTTTTTTTTGGGTTGTTACATCATATTTGTATATAATACGATACGATAGATGATAAATAGGTTTTCGATATGTGTTGTGATTTGACAACTGTTCAGACATATCCAATACACACATTATTTATTATAATGCTTTCTATCCACATTTATTTATGTTTTTACTGTAAGTTTTACATTTTTCGTAATGTTATCTGATATAATACATTATACTTAGGTTTTTGATATGTAATACGATACGCGATTTGACAACAATTAAGGCAGCCACGTTACCACAATTAAGCTTAGGCTGAGTGGGTATTAAAATCGACCAAGGCCCTCTTCATTATTATCGGGTCTCCCATGGATGGATGGACATATAGCATAGTAGGATTGGACAAATCCTATAGGACTTCTGGGCCGACGCCATTGGCAGAGCCTTTCATTAGGGGTGTGGCATGAATCTAGAGAACTGGATTAATAGTGAAGGGGTTTGAAATCTTACTTATGATTAGACATTGAGTTGTAACCCTAGTATTGCATTTTTTTGCCAACCTAGGTTAGGGTCCATAGACCATAGCTTGCAATGGGTTACAATTGAGGTTGGGGGATTAAAACTACGGAGTGCTAAGGGCCCTATTCAATTGACCACTTTTTGCGTGTAGGTACGGGATGTAAGAATTCTATTATTGTTTGGTGCAAACAGTTTGTACCGCAATAATTTATTAGATTAGATGGCACATTGATGTTCTTCGAGGTTTGAAAATGTTATTTTAGACGGATCCTTGATAGGGTACAATCCCACTAGATAATTTGAAAGGGTGCAGAGCATTATTGTTAAAGGCTCACCTAAGCTATGGATTGGCGCCTTGACTCACTCGGGCAAGGCTCCTTCAATAAGGCGCACACCTTGTATGCATAAGCTCCAGGCTCAGGGCATGGCTCAGGCGCGCCTCGTTCAAATTTTTTGGATAACACCACTAATGCGAAAATGGACCAATTGATATGCTGATTTTACATATTTTCTCATAGAATTTGGAAGATTAGACGATTTCTTAACCCAAAACTAATCGAAGTGTAAGTCCTTCATTCCTAGTGACATTTTATCTTTCTCACTAGTCCTAGGGCAAAAGAAACAAATAAAATTTAATTCCATGAGTGTTGTATCATAGATGTGGATTTTGAATTTTCTTTTCATACATCGGAGTGTCGTTTTTTTTCCCTGTATATATCAATATATTTTCTTTTGTTGATTATTGGATAATTAAATTGTAAAATAAATTTGATATTTAAATATATATATATATATATATATATATATATATATATTTTCATATGGTGGTACTCATGTGTCTCTTCATATCCGTGTATAATAGTAATATATCCTATATATTTCTAATTTTAGTTTATAAATGATCTTATTATTATAAATATATAGTTTTTTCATGTTTTTATAGACTTTGCGCCTCACTTCAATCAGGGGCGCGCCTTGTCTTTCGCCTTAACCTTACGCTCCATGGCGACCTTGACCCCTTGATGTGCCTTTCGCCTCTGACAGATATAGTGCTGAGTTTACTTTTTAAAACTAATAATACACAGGATCAAAGTGAAATAGTCATTTGGCGTAACTAACACAAACATGTGTTATGTGATTCAATGTGTGCAATTTTACAAACCAAGATTTAACATGTATGAATGCATTCAAGCGCAGAATCTTTTAATAAAATTTACGTAGTCGGAGTTATCACTGCCCGTGAGACCCTCCCTCATTCGGGGTAACGTTGACACCTTGTTATGATGTATCCGGATATTTAATAAAAATATAATAAACTTATTATTTTAGTTATTTAGATATTAGATTATTTATTTAGATATTGTTTAGATTATTATTAGGATTATCTTTTAATTAGTTATTGATTTTAATTAGGTTATTTAGTTCCAATTGGGAGCTCCCCAAATTTAGGATTAGTATATATGAGGAATTTGGCCCTCTCTTGTAATCAGAATTATTACGGAGAATTTATTTTATTAATGAAATTTGAGAGAATTTGGTTTGATTATTATTATATCTTCACAAGTACAACTTCTCTCTCTCTCTGTTTAATCCAGGTGCAGGAGAAGAGGATTTTCTGATAATCAATGCAGAAAAAGAGACATGCTCCTCTAGTAAAAGTGCTCCATCGAAGAATAGATATTCTGTCAATGGTCTTAAATGTTTTGGGGTGGACCTAACCCCAGATACTATTGCAGTTGCTATGGTATATTTTGTCCAAGGTGTTTTGGGCCTTGCTAGGCTTGCTGTCAGTTTTTACATGAAAGATGATCTTCACCTAGATCCTGCTGAGGTATGTTGTAGAGTTTCTTTGTTCACATATACATCATACATTTTCTCTTCTGATACTTCAGATATTTCAACCAGTTGAAAATGCCATCAGTATTTTATAGAATGACATTCTTATTGATTATTTTGGTATCTTACTGCTGATGCGGCAGTTGCATTTTTCCTATGGTCTTTAAATTCAATGTATAAATCACTGAATGTTGCATTTTGTCCTACGTATTACAGCTACTTGCGCTAGTGAATTAATGTCCCTGATTTAAATAAACGAGGACTGACAAGTTATGTGTGATTTACTAGACAGCTTTAATATCCGGTTTCTCAGCATTACCATGGCTTATCAAGCCTTTATATGGTTTTATCAGGTGCTTATCAATTTATCATCTCCCTCTCTCTTTCTCTCTCTAGTTTTGCGTCAACTGATATGTTTCTTTGTAAAAATGGGCTTTCTATTATAGCGATTCCTTCCCACTTTTTGGGTACCGAAGAAGGTCATACCTGGTTCTATCTGGACTTCTTGGAGCGCTTTCATGGAGTTTTATGGCGACATTTGTTGAGAGCAAGTATGGTGTTGCTTTCTGCATACTTATTGGATCTCTTTCTGTTGCCTTCTCAGATGTTGTGAGTATCTGTGGTTACTTGATAGATTGTTGACTGCTGGTAACTTACAGTTTAATTGCACTGTCGATTGTCTAAGGCATTGATTTAAATCAGAAAAACTATTCTTTGTACACCTAACTGGAATTATGCTGCTTATAAGTAAACTGTACCGTGTTCATTTTGGTGATCTTCTATTAAATGACATTTAAGTTCAGGTAGTGAGAATTGTTATTAGCATAACTATTGTATGGAAAGTGATTATAGTACAATCTCCGATCTTGATTAGTAGTGATGAAGTCTGTCGAACGAGGGAAAGAATATGTACTTCTATGACTTCTAAATATATGAAAAGTTGTGTACATGTGTGTGTGTGTGTCTATATAATATAGAGAGGAGGGATTAATTTTTATTTTTTATTTTCTTCCAATCTTCTTTTCATTTTCTTTCTTGTCCTGGAGTTTAATCCTGTTTTTTTTACTCGCGGCGCTTATAAATGTCCTTGAACCCTTAAAATAAAAAACCGCTCAATGCTCATCCTACCCTGTATGGTAACAAATAATGATCAACAAACTATGCCCGATTTTTCACTTTGGCTATCGAACTTTTTTTTCCCCTAACGTTGTAGACATTGATTTTTCATTTTGTTTTCACCGTCATTTTTTCCGTTAAATATGTGGTATTTGTTCATATTTTTTAGAAGTTAAATAAAGTTAAAATTATACTTAGACCCCCCAAAGAAAAACATTGGGGTCAAACTCAATATAAACAAACAATGACAACAACACCCACCGTCACTTCTGTCAAAACCCGCACCCTCCCACCACCAACAACCACATCATTACATACCCAAACAGCAGCAACAACAAAGTGGATTCAACTAACAGTCCGTTACTTTAAAGACCTAATGACTTTCTTGCGATTTCATGCTTCGATTCTAATGTGTCCGATCTTGCTTTGATTCCATGATTTGTGTGCGTGCGTTCGTGCATGCAAAATATCACATTAATTTGATATTCATGAGGATTCAATGTGAATGCTCACTTTTTTCTGAACTTCGTTATAGTTTAAAGGTTTATTTACGCAAATGACCAACAAACTTTGCCCGATTTTCCACTTTGGCCCTCGAACATTTTTGCTGACGTTTCAGATACTGAACTTTCATTTTGTTTTCACCGTCAAGTTTTCAATTAAATACACTTAACGAATTGCTGATGCGGTATTAGTTCATATATTTTAAAAGTCAAATAAAGACAGAATTATACTTAGACAACCCCCCCCCCCCCCCCCCCCCCCCCCCCACACACACACACACACACACACAAATCCCCACAAAGAAACTTTGGGATCAAATTCAATATGAACAAAAAAAACAGCAACACCCACTGTCAATTCCATCAAAACCCACACCCTCCCACCACCTCATCATCACCAACAATCACCTTCATTGCATAACCCAAACAACAACAACAAAATGGATTCAACCAACAATCCGTTACTTTAAAAGCCTAAATGTCTTTCTTGCGATTTCATACTTTGATTTTTATGTGTCCGATCTTGTTTTGATTCCGTGATTTGTGTTTGTGTGTGCATGCGTGCATGTGTGTGTTGTTGAGATGAAATAGAGACCCAACCCTTGGTGGTCGACAATGGTGGCCACAACCAGAGAAGAAAGATCTCAACACCCTCAGCCGGACCCAAAAATCATTTGAATTATCTGATTAATTTAGTTGAAATTGATTGGCAGAGATCAATTTGTTGGTTTGTTGGTTGAATAGAGATCAATTTGAAATTGATTTCTTTAATTTTCAAAGCAACGGATTGTTGGTTGAATCAATTTTTTTGTTTTCGTTTGGGTGATGCGATGATGGTGGCCGGGTGTCTGGGATGATGGTGATTGCTGGTGGTGGTGAGGTGGTGGGATGATGTGGGTTTCGATGGAGGTGGGGTGGATATTGCTGTTTTTTTTTGTCAAATTTAACCCCAATGTTTTTCTTTTGGGGCAAGTATAATTTTAACTTTAAAAAAGTGAACTAATGCCACATCAGCCACCGGCGACGAAAACTTAATGGTGAAAACAAAATGAAAGTTCAGTATCTAAAGCGCCAGAAAAAGTTCGATGGCCAAAGTGGAAAATCGAGCAAAGTTCGTTGGTCATGTGTAAATAACCCTTTTGTTAAAATTAGAAAATCATGATGAGGCACCTATTGAGAAAGGCCTCATCTTGCATTCTCTTTCCTTAACTTTCAAACCTAGTTGAGGAAATTAAAAGAAAACTTCTTGCCTTCTCCTTCCCTGTCTTTCGAATCAATGGTGAGGATCACACATTAACTGAATTCGCTCGTCCCCTTTCATTTGAGTTTCATGATGTCAGTTGTAGTTAGCAGACTCACTTAAGTCAATGAGAGTACATGGTTTATCTCTGATTAGTGTGGTTTTGGCATGCACAATCAATGTGAACTTATTATATAATTTATGCTCCTTTTTTTGAATTACAGATTTGATAAAAAGTTATTGAGGGGTATAAACTTTTTTTCATTTACACTGGTGTAGGTTGAACCCTCCTCTCTCTCTCTCTCTATCTATCTATCTATCTATCTATCTAGACATGCTACTCTACATACCTCTCGTGCGGACCTATTTTTTAAAATAATAAAAAAAAATGTTTTTGACGTGATTTTTTTGTGATGTATTTAAACATTTCGGGGAACCCAGAAAAAGTGTTATTTGGGGTTTGACTCTCATTAGTTCTTTGTAATTGATGGGGACAAAATCCCAATAACCCTAAAAAAAATCAATTCAAAATGATTTTTTTTTGCTATTTCAAAAAAATCCGGTCAGTTTTTAAGCAACTTAAAAATTGGCATATTTTGACCGTTTTTTTAAAATAGCAAAAAAAATCATTTTGAGCTTATTTTTCTTATGGGGGATCCTTGAAATGTTTAAATACTACTATCCCTAAAAAAAATCAACTCAAATATAATTTTTTTTTTTTTATTTTAAAAAATAAAGGTCCTGATCTTAGGATCTCACAGGAGACTAATAGAATTTTAATTTGAAGATTTTATATGAGTTTCAGTACAATTAAGAACCAATGATACATTTTCCACATATTACGAACAACAATCTCTTGACAAATAACATTTACTAGAATATTACATGAATATATGAGAGGGTATATATATAAAAGACTTAATATTTCGCTAAAATTATGCCCCATGTGTACTTGTACATGATTAATCCTGTTATAAGTTGAATTTTCTCTCAATGACTTCAAAGTAATACAAGTGAGGAACTTAGTATTTTTCCATAAGGATACACTAATGAGTCACTCTTTCGTGATTAATCCCGACGTGAGTTAATTTGTTTCTTAATGATTTCAGTGTACCATCAATTATGAACTTGCAAAATCCACAAATTTTTTCGACGGGAAATTTTTGCAAATCCGCATGATGATTAACATGTAAACAAATCCTCCATTATGTACAGAATGCCTTCAATGAGCATGTTAAAGTTCCCCTCCCCTAAAACGATGATGTCCTCTCCACTGATCTCAAAATACCAAGGGTACATCAAAGAAGTTTTATTATTAAAAGTCCTTATTTGTCTCAAAATCGGGCGAAAGGTGGACCTCATATGCATTCTCTACACAGCGGGCGATGGGAAAGGGACCAAAGCTTCACATATGTAGTTTGTGGCCCTTGCTGTGATGACGCTCTTGGCGTAAATAGCCATCGTAAGATCGCCGAGGATGAATAATGAGATGATAGTGGTGAGGGTCAACAACGCCCTTCTTTCAGGCATACATGTGCCAGATGTGATCATTTAGATTGACGTGAATAGACAATAAGCGGGCTACGAAGTTCGAAGCGGATGGACATACTGGGTACAAGATCAATGGCTATCACTGGCGAGGTCCTACACGATCTGGAAAGGTGATGGTCCAATGGAACGATTGACCGCATTGTTGAGGGTGGACTCGGCCGTCGAAAGAACGAAATTCCAATTCTTGGGATTAGACTAAGCAGCGAAGGAGGTGGCTGACAATTCGGAACCTTTCTATAACCATCTGTTGGAAGGACGTAGAGAACTTTAAGGGTCATTGAAATGTAAGGAATACGAGGAGTTTTCACAAGGTGAACCATAAATGGCCCATGTAGCGGACATCACAATCGAAAGTGATACTGCGAGGCACAATATGCAGACGGACAATCTCCCGAAAGTAGAATGTTTTGAAAGTAGATATTGGCCATAGAGGAGGCACTAAATGTCTGGGTGCATGGTATAAAGTGAGCCATCTTAGAGAAGCGATAAAAAATAACGAAGATGGAGTCAAACCTGGGCGATGATGGGCATTTCAATGATTATATAGAGTTCTGTGCCTTTAAATAAGAAATTATCTAACAAGTACTCTCTCGAGGTTCCACGATGGTGTTCACTCCACAATAGTGCTAAACTGGCCATATGTTGCATATAGGTTGTCGACCTCGTTGAACCTGAAGACAACATTGCGAATAGTGGTCAAGGAGTGGGCGCGACAAATGAAGGCGTCAATAACTATTCTCTTTCCCCGACCTGTATTGAAGATGCAATGTGTATTTTGGTATAAAATCAACCCATTTGGCATGCTTGTCATTAATTTTCGACTAACTATTGAGTTACTTAAATTTTTTTTATGATCATACTTGATTGTGAACTCTCTGTGCTATTAACTACTCACTCCATTATTTAACAACTCAGACACATAATACTCTTAAGTTACGGGTGGAGTAGTTGAGAGTAACAATATATATTTTTTCATTGAAGAATGTGACATAACGACCACTTTGGCTGAGGACCGCACCTATACTGGTTGGCTTACAGGCGTTGCAAGAGAACTCAAATAGCTTGGTGATGTTGGGCAAAGCCAAAATCGGTGTGGTAGTGATGAGATGTTTGATTTGCTGAAAAGGCCTTGCGGTGCTTTCGTCCGACGGAACTGAGGCCGAGGCACAAATTAAATTAGTAATAGGAGCCATGATATAGAGTTGAATCCGACGATAAAATTTTAATAAAGCTGGAGAGTCTATGAAAGCTCCGCACCTGAGAAACGGTCGGCAAGGTTGGCTAGTTTAATTGGCTTTTGGGGAGCTCTTCACGTCATTGACTTACACAGTTACACTATGGTGCGAACCTTGGACTCGTCGGCTTGAAGTCTAACACCTGATGCAACATACCCAAGAAATTTAAGAGACCAAACCATGAAGGAATATTTCTTTAACAAGAGGTAGAATTTCTGAGCTCGAGGTTTCCCTTATCTGGCATGCTCAATGTGCTTGAGCTTTGATTTATAGTAAATTAAGGTATCTCGACGACAAAATTCTATGAACGACGCCAGAATATGCATCATGACGCACGTGAATGTAGATGGGGAATTTGATAACTTGAAAGACATCAGAGTCCACCCGTATAAACTGTCCTTCGTCTTAAGAACCGTCTTCCATTTGTCTCCCGATCGCGTCCGTATTTGATGGTAACAAGTAACCTCCTATCTTCAGATCCAATTTGGAGCGGGAATATAAGAGGTATTTACCTGTGATCTTGTTGATAGCTCGACTATTAACACATCCTCTAGTTGCTGCATTTCTTCGCGGCACATGGTGACATGCTCTCCCAGAGTAAACCATGACCACACAATTCATAAACCTACCTTTGAAGCTCAGCATGTTTTGCGGTATTCATTCAATAGTGCGGCAAGTTGGGCAACTGGCCAAGGTGCAAAATCAATAGCATACTGGATGTCTTATAGAGGTGGTAACTTGTTTGGGTGAGCTCACTTCGGAAAAGAAATCATAGTTCTAGCAGTACCTTCGATTGAGGAGTATAATTGGTCCAAACAAGAGCATAACACATCCCCTCCCGTGCATTAGCTAGCAGAGTGAAAAGACTAAAGAAACCGATAAAAAAATGGGGCCTCACCTCATGCGCACGCTGCAGGTGTATCTCTTCGCCATTGTAGCGAGTTGTGTACCTGTTGTCTCGCCTGGGGTAAGATATGACCGTATCTACAATGATGTAAAGAACCTCTTTGGTGTATGACCTAATAAAGAATGAAACGCAGCATTGTCGGTTAGGATAAGTGGAGCTCTGCTTCCCAACCACCCAATACGGCACGGGGTTCGTAGCAATTCGGTGGGTAACTCATGCTTCTCCATTATATCTCTGGAAACGAGATTGTTGTTGGAGCCGCAGTTGATGATGACATTGCACAACTTCCCTTTAAACATGCAACGGGTGTATAACAAAGTTTGTCGCGGCTAAATGTGATGGAAACTAGTGAAGCTTCGGGGTTATTTAGTGTTTTTAGTATTCCTAGTCCTTTTTATTTTATTAGTTTTCTTTTATTTTTATCGCATATTTTTTGTTTTGATTATAGGTTAATGGGAAGTCTTTTAGAATGGGCATTATAGGAAAAGGTTGTAAAGGGGGTGCTTTTAGGTCATGTGACATCACATGGGCCTAAACCCACTTCCCTACTTATATATTGATGACCTTATTCTAGATCCTTCCCATTCTCGCTATCAACATCACTTCTCATTTCAGGCCACTTGTTCAAACCTTTCCTCCATAAAAACCCCAGCCGATTTGCCCACCGGCCCAATCCGGCTTGTTCCCTATCCGACACATCCTGAAATCCAATTTGCCATCCCGTTCCACCCAAGATCTAACCCAACCATTTCTGTGTGAACCTAGGGAGCCCACTCGACATCCCGAACTCCTGTTTCTGCAGGACACCCGCCGCCCAAACCCGGATGGCTCGTCCCGACTCTTTTTGGGATGCTTGTTCGGCCGTTTCAGTCCCCACTTACCTCCAAGACTCGACTCACAATTATCAATGATAAATCGACGAATGGTTGCATCAACACCCCACCCTCAACTAACCACACATTCCACTTGGTCATTTTGAAGGTGAGAAGCCTTTCCGTGAGCATGCTTTCCTCAATGGGGATGGATAAACCCCAATGCATAATGGCAGACCGAGACTACCCCTTTCGACTCCTTCAACCCTAAGGTGATGCCCTTCATACCAATTGAGGACTGCCATCGCTTTGTCTGTTATGAAAGGGGGCTCTTGATAGATGATTGCCTTTACTACCTTTTGGAGAGGCTCAATGCCCCCGTTTATGATGATGCCATTGAACCTGCGGAGCTAATGCTAGTCCATGTGCCCCGGTCCCGAGTCCGGCTCGTTTTTGAGGATGTTGTTGAGGCTGAGAATGATGACCCGATGGATCTGCCTTCGGGGGACGACCACTTGGCTCTTGCGCCTTCAGGGAGATATTAGGGTGGAGATTCCAATGTTTGATGGGCATTTGGATCCGGACACCCTTGTGATTGGATCGATGTGATGGAGACAATGCTCGAATACAAATGCATCACGGGGCGCAAGTGTGTTCAATTGTGTGTTCAATTGTCTGCCATCAAAATTTCAGGGATTTTTTCGGGTTTAGTTGAATAATACGGTTCAACGCCGGGCGACCGCAGAGTTTCTCCCAATCCAAATACTGGTTCAGTTGAAAACGAAGTTGAGCGCCTTTTACATACCGTCGACATACGAGCGCAACCTCTACACTCGGGTCTGTAGCCTCACGCAGGGGCACCTTCTTAGCCCCCACTTACACGGAGCAGTTCCATTTCTAGGTGAGACCGAGACTCAGCAGTTTAGCCGCTATATTCATGGACTCCAGCCGTACATTCATCAGGATTTGGTTTTGCGTGAGATATCGTTCTTCATCCAGGCGGTTGAGTATGCAAGCAACGTTGAGGCTTACCACCATACTCCTTTGACTGCAACTCTCAAGCCCTCATTTAAGACCATTGCCCCACCTTGGACCCGGATGCTCTGTCGGTTACTATGAAGTGCTTCACTTGTGGCGTTGTGGGCCATTGAGCAACTGAGTGTCCCAAGGCAAGTAAGCGGACCTTGCTTGTGACTGATGATTCGTAACCATCGGATAATGAGCTGGAGGAGGAGGAAGTTCAACATCAGGCCTTGATTTCCATGGTCATTCCCATTGAGCCCGATTATGATGGTGCTCCCTTTTGAGTTCGAGGTCGAACTCTTTTCATGGAGAGGAGAGTAATGGAAATTAGTGAAGCTTCAGGGTTATTTTAGTATTCTTAGTTCTTTTTATTTTATTAGTTTTCTTTTATTTTTATCATATTTTTGTTGTTTTGTATAATTTGGTTAATGGGAAGTCTTCTAGAAAGGGCGTTACAGAAAAATGTTGTAAAAAGGGTGCTCTTAGGTCATGAGACATCACATGATCCTAAGCCCACTTCCGTAATTAGGTATTGCCGACCTCATTCTAGATCCTTCTCATTTCCCCTATATATATATCCCATTACCCCAAATAGTAAGTCATTCAACGTTTCTCCAATTTGAGTATTACTCTCTAAGTGGATAATTGTTGTGCTGTTGATGGCTTAATTTATACCAGAATGGAAAGACATCGGGGCAATTAGGGTTTGGGTCGGGAAGGGTAGATAAACGGGCCTGAATGATACGTAATGTGATGCGAAATTCCCAAATAGCTAGATATGAGTGGAACTTGGGTGAAGTGGAACAATGCCTATGATGGGGGCAACTCATAGTAGGGTAATGAGACCCATGGGAACAACTAGGGGTTGGTGGTTAGGGTTTCATGGTCTGTTTAGGTAGGAGGGGTTTGGATAGGGGCCGGTGCTCCTCCAACAGTGAGTGGTGATTCATAAGGCGAGGGTTAACGTTGGGGTGGGGGAATGATTGAGGTTTGATATGGTTACAATATGGGGTGGAGTGGATGAGAGTAGGTGTTCGAAACTAGGACAGGGTGCGGTGGCTTGCTATGGCCACCATCGACATTGCTTGGGTGGTCTGTGGTTGCACAACCCGGGGCGGCGAAGGCAATAGGCTTGCTTCGTGGGCCTGACCCTATTGTTTAATCTACAAAGTTATATAATATAAGAACACTATAATCTTCAAATTGTCATTAAAAATACATATTACACAAAACCTAAAACCTTTTACCTTGCAATCAAATCACAATCCAACTCCACTCGAGAAGCGTGCTACTCTATTAGAAGAAGCCATAGCCACCCTCATTGGAGATTTGATGTTCTCATTCAAAACCAACAAAACCCCAACCCTAATCACCATTTTTTTTGCCTCACCTACCCACACCCAACCTTACCCGAAACAACCCCTCTTGCCCAGACCTGGGAATCCCGTCGCCGACCCAAAACAACCCTTCCCTTATAGCAGTTTCCTCGACCTTCCCGCCCTCTCATAACCCCCCGACCAACTTGATCCGGAACCAGCCTGGGTACCCCGCCGCTAATTTGTGGTAGCAACCCCAGTTCGTTACCACCCCAGAACACTTTAATATATCTACCTACCCACCCAACTGCACAACCCAAACCTCCTTCTACTCGCCTGCCCTGCTTTAACCCCGCCCTGGGGTACCTGTCTCATTTCGGCCTAAAAATCCCTCCCACCCGACACCCCTGTGACAGCCCGACTAATTAAATACCGGGTAGCTACTCCTTTATTCAAATTAATTCAAAATGTCAAGTTGGTTCAGTTCGTAGCATCACTGTCGAAAACATTATAACAATTACTAGCCACCTAATATTTAAAAAGTGAGTTGTCAATTTTAATTAAATCCGATTATCATGCAATATGTAGATTATGAAATGCTAACATAACCACCACAACATAGTCACAATAGAATAACCATAAAATATTATGAATCTGGAGGAATACTCCTCACAACAATCCGAATACTGAAATAAACAAATACCAAGGTTGCGTTTGTTTTTTTATCTGAATCTGAAGTCTGAATCTGAAATCTGAAGACTGAATCTGAAGTCTGAAATCTGAATCTGAAAAATGTGTTTGTTTTTACGTCTGAATATACTTCTGAATGAATGTATTTAGACTGATTCAGACTTCAGATTCAGACTTCAGACCTAACTCTACCTCTTAATCATTAAGAGGCAAATATGACCGTTAACCTCTTAATCATTTAAAAAAAAAACACCTTTTGATATCTCTTAAGTCTGAATGATTCAGATTCAGACTTAAGAGGTAAAAACAAACGACCCCCAAGCCTGCATCACTAAATTAATTACAACCCAAAATCTGAAATAACTGAATAGATAAAATGTCTCTAAAAGAAATGGGGTGACATGCCCAACAAATGAGAGAATCTGACAATATAGAGTCAAGATTGGAAGTGGAGGCGTCTACTGTCAAGGTCCTGTAACTTCCACCAGCTACAGTATGTCACCGGAATGGAACTCCTATGCATGGTGTCCTTGTGGCTGGGCACCTAAAAGTTTTTACAAAAAAATAGATTTGGAAGCAAACGGGTCAGAGTCCGATTGTGAAAACAGTTTTAAAAAAATAGCAAGTGTTTTAATGACATTAAACAATGAATGAAAAATACATGTTAGGACGTGCTCTCACATGAAATACTCACCTCTCGACTATATGTGCACTCCTAACGTATCCGTACCCATTTTAGTTATTCCCATATTTAACTAGTCCAATACAAAAATCTAACATTACTATACGATTCACGATTTAATTCCGGCATCTTCATCTAAACAGAGAGCGTTACATTTATTCTCGTTTTCCCATATTAGTAATACTACTTACTAGAGATCTTCCATCTTATCTTTACATAACGTTGCTATTATTTATACTCACATATATACATGGCAGTTCATTTCAATTAACAGTATATTATTCTCATCATAGATATACAATACCAGCACCCCGAGAGACTAAGCTGCGGTGCACACATACTCTGCTATCCAATCCCGGTACATCGCGTACATAAGGACCACGCATTCCGAATCTCTCAGGAATCGTTCTCAAATAACAACAATCACAAATAATGGAGGCGAACATAGTTCACATCACATGGGTCACGCACATACCTACGCTCCCATGATCAGCAGACTTATTAACTTCTCAATAAGTCCTTCTCTGACCTATGTCCTCGAGGTACCAATCTAAACCCCCCCCGTAGGCACACAAAGATTAGATGGTCCTGATCGAACGCCGACCTCCCATGATAGCAAGTATGGTAGGTATGTTATACACAGATAACCACATATACTAAGCATTCTCACATCTTAGATATCTCAGAATATTAATAGAGGTATACTTCTCGTTCTTATACCATCATTTAATGTTATACGCTTATAAGTCCCCGATTTATATACATTAAGGTTGTCAACTCTTCTCACGTCGTAGTTAGGTACTCGTTTCCAAATCCACAATTGTCATCCGGTTTACTACAAGATTCTAAGTTCTACTCCTTAACGTACCCCAATCTCACAATTATACCCACTAATCAATAAGGGAAGGTTAATTCTCCATTAATTAAGTCTACGGGACATTTGAAATAAAATCGGGGCTAAAAGGTCATTCTGTCAACTCGTTAGAAGTCTCGTTCGAACGAGTGTCGTTCGAACGAATGGCTTCGAACGAACTACCAACTCGTTAGAAGGGATACTGTCATCTCGTTAGAAGCTCGTTCGAATGAGGTCGTTCGAACGACCTGGGCAGGTCTTCTAATGAGATGGCAGACTGCGCCCAGAAATCTCCAAATTCGTTTTTTTCTTCATTCTTCTCTTCTCTAAATCCATCCTATGATCATCCAAACTAAGTTTGAATGTGTTTAAACCACTAAGTCTTCCTAGGTCACCTTTTAACATATATATGGAGACAATACCTCCTAAATCAACATGTAATCATCATAATTCCCAAATCTTGTCCCAAACCCTATAAACATGAACACAGAATTTAGTGTCTACAACTACTTCTTATAAATCCGTTTTTAAAATCATCAATAGATATATTTTGGATATGAAATTCGTCCATAACTATTCTACATGCGATTCTCATATAAGATTACAACTTATATCTCCAATTTCATGGGTTTTCATCAAACTTTCAATATAAGACATATATTCAATTCTAAGCATGGAGGAGACATTCACTTGAATTCATGTAATTAAACCACTTGCCTTAGATGTTCTGATTTGATGTTGAAGGATGAAGGTTGATTCTCCTCTTTCTCTCTACAGATTTCTCCCAAAGATGGTGATGGTGGCTAGGGATTTCTTTTGGAACCTCTTAGGACTCTCCCTTTAACTCCCGTAGCCCACTACTTGATAAATGCTGATAATGGACTTAATGGGTTCATTACTATAATAAAATTAACCTCTAAAATTCGTGGGTTTTAATTCCCCTATTTTTAAAATTACCAAACTACCCTTTTGGGTTGCCGGTATGACCTAAAAATGTCCCGGGACCCAAACTAAATCCCCGGCTAGTGTTTTCTGACTATTTCGACCCTTCCGGACACATTGGCGCACTCAAAATGACCATTCTGTTGATAAAAATATAATTCACTTTTTAATTCAAATAATTTCATTCCTGACGCGACTGACACGCGCGTCCCAACTAAATTTCCAAATTGTCGTATTTCTGCCTCGCGACAATTTTAATATTTTCAATACTCATGAAATTTTCAATTTTAACATCATAATCAAATACAAACTCACATCTCGCTAGTATTTATACCCGGATTAATTCCCAATTAATTCTCATTTAATTCAATTAATCCCTTAAATAAAATCAATAAAATTACGGGGTATTACATACTTCCCCCCTAATAATAGAATTTCGTCCCGAAATTCGGAACTAAAGAATACCTGGTAAAATTAGCTCCGGATAACGCTCGCGCATCTCATCCTCGCGCTCCCATGTGGACTCCTCGGCATTATGATGCCGCCACTGAACACGTACTAACGGTACTATCTTCGACCTCAGTTTTCGCTCGCTTCGGTCCAAAATAGCAATCGGCCCCTCCTCGTAGGAACTATCGGGCTGAAGATCGATGTCCTCCAAAGCAATGTGAGTATGGGCCAAATCATCCCTAAGATATTTTCTTAGTGAGGAAATATGGAACACATCATGAATCCTGTGTAAGTGCTCCGGTAACCCAAGTCTGTATGCGACTGGCCCAATCCTCTCGATGATAGGAAATGGCCCCACGTATCTTGGTGCCAGTTTCCTCTTCTTTCCAAAACGCATGATCCCCTTCATCGGAGATACTCTGAGTAACACCTGGTCCCCCACCTTGAATTCTCTGAAGAACCTCTTGGCATCAGCATAGCTCTTCTGCCGGTCCTGAGCTACCCGAATACGGCTCCGTATCATCTCTATCCTTGCCGAAGTGTCCTGAATCACTTCCGGCCCAAGGAGTTTGTTATCCCCCACCTCTAACCAACATGCTGGGGAACGACAAGGTCTACCGTACAACGCCTCAAATGGAGCCATGCCAATGGTGAATTGATAGGAGTTATTATAAGCAAACTCCACCAGTGGAAGGTACTGCTCCCAACCACCTCCAAAGTCTAGGATGCATATACGCAACATGTCCTCCAACATGTGATTTGTCCACTCTGTTTGCCCATCAGTCTGCGGGTGATATGTCGTACTCAGCCGCAACTCTGTACCCATGGCCTCCTGGAAACTCTTCCAAAATCGTGAAACAAATATCTTGTCTCGGTCAGACACGATATTTAGAGGCACCCCGTGAAGTCTCACTATCACTGCAATGAAAATCTGGGCATACTGTCCCGTAGTGTAATCTGTCCTTACGAGTAGAAAATGAGCAACTTTGGTCAATCTATCCACAACCACCCATATGGAGTCGTGACCCATCTGTGACGTAGGTAACCCCGTGATAAAGTCCATGGATATGCTCTCCCATATCCACGTCGGAACCTCTAATGGCTGTAGAAGTCCTGCCGGTTTCTGATGGTCCACCTTTACTAGCTGACAAGTGGCACATTTAGAAACGAACACGGCGATATCTCTCTTCATCCCGCTCCACCAGTACTGTCGTCTCATGTCTTGATACATCTTATCCCCACCAGGGTGTACTGCGAACCGTGAGCCATGTGACTCTGCCATTACCTCGTATCGCAAGTCTTCCCCTTCCGGAACAACCAGTCTTCCATTGAAGCGTAATCCCCGTCTGGACTAACGGTGTAGGACTCGGCTCCCTCTCCTAGTAATCGAACTATCTGTTCTTGACAGAACGAGTCATTTGCCTGGGCCTTTATCACTCTCGCAACAATCTGCGGTGTAACAGTCATCACAGACTTGAACGATTGGGCCACTGCATCCTGGTGTCCCAACTCTTGCCACTTAGCTTTCAACACCTCGACCACCTCATCTACTGGCCTACGGCACAACGGGTCTGCTACCACGTTAGCCTTCCCTGGGTGATACCGGATATTGAACTGATAATCCTTCACAAACTCAAGCCACCACCGACGTTGACGCATATTCAACTCCTTCTGCGTGAAAAGGTATTGTAGAGACTTGTGGTCTGTAAACAACCGAAGTTTCTCCCCCAGGAGATAGTGTCTCCAAATCCGAAGAGCGAATACGACTGCCGCTAACTCCAAGTCGTGGGTGGGGTAATTCCTCTCGTGAGGCTTAAGCTTACGGGAAGCATAGGCTATGGCCTGACTCTCTTGTTGCAGCACACCTCCAAGTCCTTGTAGGGACGCATCGGTGTAGACTAGATACTCAACTCCCGGTCTGGGCAATGCTAACACAGGCGCTGAGGTCAACTTGTCCTTTAACTCATTAAATGCCAACTGACAGGCATCGCTCCAGATGAATGGCACACCTTTGCGAGTCAGATGTGTCAAAGGACCCGCTATCTTTGAGAAACCCCGAATAAACCTCCTGTAGTATCCTGCTAGGCCCAAGAAACTACGGATCTCAGTCGGTGTCGTGGGCTGCCCCCACTCTCGCACCGCGGATACTTTCCCCGGATCAACAGATATCCCCCGGTCTGAAATGATATGCCCCAAAAACTGAACCTCCTTCAGCCAAAATCCACATTTCTCATACTTTGCATAAAGCTCGTTCTGACGTAGCGCCTGCAAAACCTGCTTCAAATGCTCGGCGTGCTCCTCTTCTGTCTGGGAGTAAACCAGAATGTCATCAATAAAGACGATGACGAACTGATCTAGGAACTCTCTGAACACCCTATTCATCAAGTCCATAAACACGGCTGGAGCGTTGGTCAAGCCAAAAGGCATAACCCAAAACTCATAGGAACCATATCTCGTCAAGAAAGCAGTCTTCGAGACGTCCTGTTCCCTGATACGCAACTGATGGTATCCCGATCGCAAATCAATCTTTGAGAAGAAGCAAGCTCCCTTCAACTGGTCAAATAAGTCATCGATTCGGGGCAACGGATATTTATTCCGTATCGTGATTTTATTCAACTCCCGGTAATCTACACATAATCTCAACGATCCATCCCTCTTCTTTACAAACAACACAGGGGCGCCCCACGGTGAAGTACTCCTCCGGATAAACCCCTGACCCAACAACTGCTCTATTTGATCCCTTAGCGCTCTCATCTCCGCTGGAGCCATACGGTATGGTGCGCGGGCAATGGGCCGAGTGCCTGACGTCAAATCAATAACAAAATCTATTTCCCTACTAGGGGGTAATCCAGGTATATCCTGAAATACATTCGCGAACTCTCTAACGACTGGAATCGAATCAAGTGGTATTACCACTTCCTTAGAGGTCTCCTCCTCTATATAGTACAAATGAGTGGACGATCCTCCCTCAGGGCGAGGCATCGCCACTAAAAACATCTCCTGCCCGGGAATGGCAAATATAATACTCCTACTGAAACAATTAATCATGGCTCGGTACGCAACTAACCAATCCATACCAACAATCGCATCGTACTCTGTCATCTCTAGTACTAACATATCACCAGGTAAAGTAAATCTCCCGATCTCTATACCCACACCTCTACAAATAAGGGAAATCACCGAACCCCTACTCAATGGTGAATCTACACAAGTAATCGTGCTCTCTGCAGTGTCTAACAACCCCAAAGTGCGTGCAAATCTCGTGGCAATGAAACAGTGTGTGGCCCCCGTATCAAATAAAATACGCCCCATAGTCCCCTGAATACAGAACATACCCTCAATAGCAGGTGGATCCTGTGGGACTGCGGCATGCTGGAGCTGATACACTCTCCCATACTGAAGCTCTCCCTACTGAACTGGGACCGCTGGGATGGGTGATAATGCTGCCATCTGTGGTGGTGCTGGGAGGGCGGCGGGAAACATAGGCCTCTGTGGCTCGTGTCGAGCACCCTGCTGCTGCTGCGGTGGGGCCCTGCCCCTATCAGGACAGCAGTGACAGCGAGGGGGAAACTTCCCGGGGAAGTGCTTCGTTTGTGGCAAGATTGGCCACAACAAGTAATCGTGCTCTCTGCAGTGTCTAACAACCCCAAAGTGCGTGCAAATCTCGTGGCAATGAAACAGTGTGTGGCCCCCGTATCAAATAAAATACGCCCCATAGTCCCCTGAATAGAGAACATACCCTCAATAGCAGGTGGATCCAGTGGGACTGTGGCATGCTGGAGCTGATACACTCTCCCATACTGAAGCTGTCCCTACTGGACTGGGACCGCTGGGATGGGTGATAATGCTGCCATCTGTGGTGGTGCTGGGAGGGCGGCGGGAAACATAGGCCTCTGTGGCTCGTGTCGAGCACCCTGCTGCTGCTGTGGTGGGGCCCTGCCCCTATCAGGACAATTCTGGCGTTTGTGGCCAATCTTGCCACAAACGAAGCACTTCCCCGGGAAGTTTCCCCCTCGCTGTCCCTGCTGTCCTCGGCCCTGATGACCGTTCTGACTCTGATGACCATGTCTGAAACCTCCTTGACCATTCCTGAAACCCCCAGATCTGAATCTCTTAGGATCCCCCTGTTGGGAACCCTGATCACCCTGCCTTTGCTGACCCTGAGTAGATTGTGCCCCGCTGGCACCATTTCCCCCTGTCCTGCCCTGATCGCTGGACTCTCCTGATCTCTTACTCTCTGACATGTGAAAGCGGTGATCCTGGCAGTGAAGCAGTGCTGTGTTAACCACGTCAGAGTAAGTGGCCAACGAAAGATTTCCCAACAAGTGCTGTCGGATCCTCCAAGTCAATCCGTCCATGAACTTCTGAATCTTCTTCTCCTCGGTCGGAATCTCATCGGGAACAATGTTCAAGAGATTAGTGAATTCGGCCTCATACTCGGCCACGGTCCTCCCCTCCTGCTTGAGGTTCATTAACTTCCTCCTCATTTCAGTGTGAACGGCTATCGGAAAGTATTTGCGGTCGAACCGTACCCAGAACTCCTGTATGGAAAGGGCATCTCTCTCCTCCGGGGTGGTAATGGACTCCCACCACGGCAGCGCTGATCCTACAAGCTTAAAAGTAGCCAGTATCTGCTTCTGAACATCCGTGCACTAGTATATCCTTAAGTGCCTTTGAATGTCCTTCCTCCACTGACTGGACACAACAACGTCGGAGCTACCTGCAAACTCCGGAGGGTGTGCTTTCTGAAAAGTATCACGAACGCGTTCCCAAGCAGACGGGAATGCATGAGCCTGAACTGGCGCGGCTACCGGCGCCTGAGGTGGTGCCTGCTGCACAACTGCGAGGGCGGCATTTACCGCTTGGGCTACAATAGCTGCAACTTCTGCGGCAGTTATGGTGCCCTGAACTGGTGCAGGCTGTGGCTCGGGCTGAGCATTCCTAGGAACTCGCTGCGCACGTCGTGGAGGCATCTGAAATGAGAGTCAAGTCTTATAAGTTCGCAGTTATTATCTCAAAATAGCTGAAGAGCGAAACATACATAAAAGAATACAACAGTCCTAAAATATAGGGCTCTACATCAAAGAAAGCTCAGTGGAAACATAACAAGCCGTACAGATCCTAAGGACACTAGAACTTGATGCTCTGATACCACCTGTGACACCCCGACTAATTAAATACCGGGTAGCTGCTCCTTTATTCAAATTAATTCAAAATGTCAAGTTGGTTCAGTTCGTAGCATCACTGTCGAAAACATTTTAACAATTACTAGCCACCTAATATTTAAAAAGTGAGTTGTCAATTTTAATTAAATCCGATTATCATGCAATATGTGGATTATGAAATGCTAACATAACCACCACAACATAGGCACAATAGAATAACCATAAAATAATAATGAATCTGGAGGAATACTCCTCATAATAATCCGAATACTGAAATAAACAAATACCAAGTCTGCATCACGAAATTAATTACAACCCAAAATCTGAAATAACTGAATAGATAAAATGTCTCTAAAAGAAATGGGGCGACATGCCCAACAAATGAGAGAATCTGACAATATAGAGTCAAGATTGGAAGTGGAGGCGTCTACTGTCAAGGTCCTGTAACTTCCACCAGCTACAGTACGTCACCGGAATGGAACTCCTATGCATGGTGTCCTTGTGGTTGGGCACCTAAAAGTTTTTACAAAAAAATAGATTTGGAAGCAAACGGGTCAGAGCCCGATTGTGAAAATAGTTTTAAAAAAATAGCAAGTGTTTTAATGACATTAAACAATGAATGCAAAATACATGTTAGGACGTGCTCTCACATGAAATACTCACCTCTCGACTATATGTGCACTCCTAACGTATCCGTACCCATTTTAGTTATTCCCATATCTAACTAGTCCAATACAAAAATCTAACATTACTATACGATTCACGATTTAATTCCGGCATCTTCATCTAAATAGAGAGCTTTACATTTATTCTCGTTTTCCCATATTAGTAATACTACTTACTAGAGATCTTCCATCTTATCTTTACATAACGTTGCTATTATTTATACTCACATATATACATGGCAGTTCATTTCAATTAACAGTATATTATTCTCCTCATAGATATACAATACGAGCACCCCGAGACTAAGCTGCGGTGCACACATACTCTGCTATCCAATCCCGGTATATCGCGTACATAAGGACCACGCATTCCGAATCTCTCAGGAATCGTTCTCAAATAACAACAATCACAAATAATGGAGGCGAACATAGTTCACATCACATGGGTCATGCACATACCTACGCTCCCATGATCAGCAGACTTATTAACTTCTCAATAAGTCCTTCTCTGACCTATGTTCTCGAGGTACCAATCTAAATCCCCCCCGTAGGCACGCAAAGATTAGATGGTCCTGATCGAACGCCGACCTCCCATGATAGCAAGTATGGTAGGTATGTTATACACAGATAACCACATATACTAAGCATTCTCACATCTTAGATATCTCAAAATATTAATAGAGGTATACTTCTCATTCTTATACCATCATTTAATGTTTATACGCTTATAAGTCCCCGATTTATATACATTAAGGTTGTCAACTCTTCTCACGTCGTAGTTAGGTACTCGTTTCCAAATCCACAATTGTCATCCGGTTTACTACAAGATTCTAAGTTCTACTCCTTAACGTACCCCAATCTCACAATTATACCCACTAATCAATAAGGGAAGGTTAATTCTCCATTAATTAAGTCTACGGGACATTTGAAATAAAATCGGGGCTAAAAGGTCATTCTGTCAACTCGTTAGAAGTCTCGTTCGAACGAATGGCTTCGAACGAACTACCAACTCGTTAGAAGGGATACTGTCATCTCGTTAGAGGCTCGTTCGAACGAGGTCGTTCGAACAACCTGGGCAGGTCTTCTAACGAGATGGCAGACTGCGCCCAGAAATCTCCAAATTCGTTTTTTTCTTCATTCTTCTCTTCTCTAAATCCATCCTATGATCATCCAAACTAAGTTTGAATGTGTTTAAACTACACTAAGTCCTCCTAGGTCACTTTTTAACATATATATGGGGACAATACCTCCTAAACCAACATGTATTCATCATAATTCTCAAATCTTGTCCCAAACCCTATAAACATGAACATAGAATTTAGTGTCTACAACTACTTCTTATAAATCCGTTTTTAAAATCATCAATAGATATATTTTGGATATGAAATTCGTCCATAACTATTCTACATGCGATTCTCATATAAGATTACAACTTATATCTCCAATTTCATGGGTTTTCATCAAACTTTCAATATAAGACATATATTCAATTCTAAGCATGGAGGAGACATTCACTTGAATTCATGTAATTAAACCACGTGCCTTAGATGTTCTGATTTGATGTTGAAGGATGAAGGTTGGTTCTCCTCTTTCTCTCTACAGATTTCTCCCAAAGATGGTGATGGTGGCTAGGGGTTTATTTTGGAACCTCTTAGGACTCTCCCTTTAACTCCCGTAGCCCACTACTTGATAAATGCTGATAATGGACTTAATGGGTTCATTACTATAATAAAATTAACCTCTAAAATTCGTGGGTTTTAATTCCCCTATTTTTAAAATTACCAAACTACCCTTTTGGGTTGCCGGTATGACCTAAAAATGTCCCGGGACCCAAACTAAACCCCCGGCTAGTGTTTTCTGACTATTTCGACCCTTCCGGACACATTGGCGCACTCAAAATGACCATTCTGTTGATAAAAATATAATTCACTTTTTAATTCAAATAATTTCATTCCTGACGCGACTGACACGCGCGTCCCAACTAAATTTCCAAATTGTCGTATTTCTGCCTCGCGACAATTTTAATATTTTCAATACTCAAGAAATTTTCAATTTTAACATCATAATCAAATACCAACTCACATCTCGCTAGTATTTATACCCGGATTAATTCCCAATTAATTCTCATTTAATTCAATTAATCCCTTAAATAAAATCAATAAAATTACGGGGTATTACATACTTTCAATACTCATGAAATTTTCAATTTTAACATCCTAATCAAATACCAACTCACATCTCACTAGTATTTATACTCGGATTAATTCCCAATTAATTCTCATTTAATTCAATTAATCCCTTAAATAAAATCAGTAAAATTACGGGATATTACAACCCCAACTTTCCCTTCACCACCCAAACCTAGATCCCCCACTCCTGGGCAGGTCACGCCCATCCAAAAACTTTTTTCACCCCTCCTAGCTTCTAAAAATTATTTTTCAGCCCCTAATCTCTCAAACTATACATTTCCACCCAGGCTGACTTCTAAGGTTCAATTTAAGATTACTGGCGGCAAGTCCAAGATTGGTTGCTCCACCCAATCATTCTCCCTCACTCGAGCATCCAATCGGGTCAACTTGAGGATAAAAGATCTCTTCCCGAGTCGCTTTCTTGCAAGAAAGATAGAAACGACGAAATTGGGGATTTTTTTTGGCATTTTTATTGAGAATATTTGGCTTTGGGTGACTAACATTCATTTTCGTGAGTTAGAGACGTTTGATTTGGGAGATTTTTTTTCAATCTTTAGAATGGGGATGATTTTGATGGAGTTAGTTCGGTGGTTATCTGTTCTGGGGATGGGGTGGTGATGGGTGATGAGATTGATGGTTGGTATGTGGACCCAATTTTTGAGGCATACGAGAAGGGTTGCGGGGATGTTTTACACGACTTAGTGTTGAGGAGGCTTATCACGGGACTCCTGGACCAAATTCTTGTTGGTAGGCCATGTATAGGTTTTGTGACTATTCTCTCAATACTTTTTGCTCACCAATATGTCGGACGTTTCCGAGGACGACTCCCCTTTCAAGTGGGGGAGCCCATTGATTATTTCTTTGCCTCATTGTTGTTCACCCCCTATGCTCGGGACGAGCTTTTTTAAGTGGAGGAGAGTGATGGAAATTGGAATAATGTTGGGGTTTATTTTAGTTTTTTCTTGCATTTTTTGTATTTCATTATATTTTTTCTTTTATTAATTGTTTGGTATTTTATTTGCATTTTTTAGTATTAGCAAGGGTTGTGATGGGAATTAGGGTTTATTTTAGTATTTTCTTGCATTTTTTTATTTCACTGTATTTTTCCTTTTATTAGTTGTTTGGTATTTTTGTTTTATTTTTAATCGTAGTAAGGATTGAGATGGAAGCTTTTAGAAGGTTTCATTAGTTAGTGTTGTCATGACAACTCATACTTAGTTAATAACTTCTAGAAATCTCTCCCATTCCCTATAAATACTCCCCATGTAGCCTTATTTGAGGCATTCCTACATTTGTGATATTGAGACAGAGTTAGGACCAAAGTTAAATCTTCTTATTATTCATTTGATGCTCATTTACATCAATTGGTATCAGAGCCTCGTTGGCTCCACCCGTTGTAACAAATCGTAGATGACGGAAAATGGGACCTAAGAAGAGGTTTGCTCCCCTTGATTCGCACACCGATAGGATCGAGGAGGTTTTAGACCACCTTGTAGCACGATTCGATGCTCTTGAGGCTGGCCTTCCTCCACCCGACGCATCCTCGCCCTCACACAGCTCCCACCACCACCCAAAACCCTAATTTCACCGCCACCATTGCCCCTCCTCCATTCTCGGTTATACCACCACACCGGAACCCTAAACCCACCCATAAATCCTCTGTCAAACCTCAAGCAAAGAAAAAGAAGAAGAAAGAGGGGCCGAAATCCATCCCTAGGCCTAGAGTGAGGAGAGAGAAGAAAGTTGAGAAGAAAATGGTAAGAGAACGGGCTGAATCGACTATCACCACCACCGTTTCAACTCCGGTGACTCTTCGCGTACTCCGACAAGCCTCGACGACATCTGATCTGGGGATGTTGATGGTCAGGGATGGATGGATCTAGGGTTTCAAAAACCTAAGCTGGTTTTTGACCCAGGTGGGTTTGAATTAGCCCGAAAAGAAAACGAAGAAGAGGCAGGTTCTTCAGCATGCTCTCATTACCATCCTGGAGGGTGACACCGATGGCATTCCCCTATGAGTTCGAGGACGAAGTCTTTTTCATGGAGGGAAGAATAATGGAAATTAGGGTTTATTTTAGTATTTTCTTGCATTTTTTTTATTTCATTGTATTTTTTCTTTTATTTATAGTAAGGATTGAGATAGAAGTTTCTAGAAGGTTCCATTAGTTAGTGTTGTCATGACAACTCATCTCATGACAACTCATACTTGCCATACTACTTCTAGAAGCCTCTCCTATGCCCTATAAATACTCCCATGTAGCCTTATTTGAGACATTCCTATGTTTGTGATATTGAGAGAGAGTTGAGAGGAGAGTTAAATCATCTTCTTATTTTCCATTTGACGCTCATTTACGTCAGGTTGAGAGGAAGTTTCTAGAAAGTTCCCTTAGTGTTGTAATAGATGAGTTGTCATGACGACTCATCTCATGACAACTTATACTTAGTTAGTAGCTTCTAGAAGGTTATATTTTAGCATGTGATGTAATTGAAGGTACTTAATGACCCATGTGCATCACATGGGTCAAGCCTTCTAGAATCTTCTCTTCTTTCGTATAAATACCCCCTTCTCCCCTCATTAATGATCAATTCTAATTTTGGGTATTCCATATTTCTCTAGAGTGTAACTCTTGCCTTTGACGACTTTCATTTTATGTCATAAAGAATGTACACGAGGCACCGATCATATAATTAGTTATTATATCTTTGCAAAAAACAATATTATATCAAACCATAATATTACGAACTGTATATCAACTCTAAAACCCTAAAACCTACCACTATGAATTGTATATCAAATCTACAACCCTAAAAAATCATAAAACATACCACAATACAATAAAAAAATAAATAAACCAAAAAATAACACACATTCCAATCATCAATACAATAACAATACATACACATGCATAAAATCCACGAAAATTAAACGATGTATATCAATGCAAATTGATCGGATTCGAATCTCCAAAAATCCAAATGTGAAGAACAAACGATTTCGAATCTCCAAAATTCCAAAGACAATTCTCTATTCAAACAAGCTACGAAACCAATTAATTTTTCGCGACTTCATCGCTCCCTACAAAACCATCCCAATGAAAAAACGAAAAGGGGTATAATTGTCATTATATGGAACAATCTCCAAAGGTAGAATTGCTAAGCTCAAGGTTGCTTTGTGTGCTGCCTTACCTCTAGGTGGTTCCATTGGGTCTCCCTATCCCAATGGCACCACCGCTCTTGTATCAGTGTGATCTAGACGCCATGGAATACACACTCACACGCTCGAGGAAATATAAGAGAGAACTTTTTGACGTAAATGACGTCAAATGGAAGCAAGAAAAGATAATTCTCTCTCAAACTCTCTCTAATCAAATCTCAAAATATGGAAGAATGACTCAAATGAGTCTACAAAAGGGGTATTTAAAGGAAGGAGGTTGCTTGGCCTCTAAGCTAACAATCTAATTACAATTATGCCCTTAAGTGCCAATTAACCTTCCTTCTTCTAAATACCAAAGAAAAAGAAAAATACAATGAATGCTCAAAATAAAAGAAATACTAAAAAGAACTAAAAAAAATGATAAAATGACGACCACATCCCTGATTCACATCACTCTCCCCCCCTTGAAAAGAGTTCGTCCTCGAACTCAGAGGGGAAGACCTCCGGTATCACCATCAAGGATCGTAATGAGAGCTGTCTGGGATGGTATCTCCGGTGTCTCCTCAATGTAGTCAGGGTCCCCAGAAGCTAAGAGAGCGCGACGACGAGGGAGAGAACAATCGGTGGCGCGATGGCCCATCACCCCGCAATTGTAGCATTTGAAGGTGACCGGATGAGCTGGAGCAGGAGGAGAAATCGTGGCAGCAAGAGGTGTAGTGGTAGAAGGAGCCCCGTAGGTGCCGAAGTCACGGGTGCTGGAGTAGGCGTGGAGCGGCTACGCAGTGGAGGGGCAGTCTGATGGAAGGACTCAACCTTGGTGGCATACTCCACCACCTTGGCAAAGGAGGTGACTTCACGCAAAATAAGATCGCGCTGGATGTAGCCCTGAAGGCAGTGGATATATCGGCTAATGCGCTGCTCCTCACACTTGCCTAGGCGGGCGCGAGTACATAAAAGTTGGAAGTGCTTAGTGTAGTCCAAAACTGTGGAGTCCGGGCGAAGGGACTGAACTCGAAGAAATAAGTCGCGCTCATAAGTGGCTGGGACAAAAGCGGACATCAACTGTGCACGGGGCTCAGTCCAGGACTGGATGGGGGAAAGTCCCTCAATGGCACGACGCTGCTCCAAGTCATTCCACCACACACTAGCGTAGCCCTGAAACTTGGTTGCTGTGAGAAGAACACATCTACGACCCTTCAGCCGTTTATACTCAAAAATCTGCTCTATGACGTCAAGCCAATCAACAACGGCATCAGGCTGAAGGTGGCCATCAAACATGGGAACGTCCACTCTGATATCACCCTGCATACTCCGTGAAAGTAACCGTAGGGCCAATTGTGTGATGGCATCACCACCCTGAAGAGCTAGGGTGTCCTCATCTAGATCATCATCGCCTGTCGGAGGCTCGGTAAGTAAGGCCCGCTGTGGGCGCCTCCGAGGCGGTGGATGAGGAGGGTCAGGAGCTGGTAGAGACTCACGAGGTGGGGAAGGAGGAGGTGGGGGAGCGAATGGTTGGCGGTAGGGGCATTGATTCATTTGGTAGCCTTTTTGGTGGCAAACAAAGCAATGGCACTCAGAGATGGGGAAATAGGGGGACCACCTTGGGGTTGAGGGAATCAAAGGGGGAAACATCTGTGCGCCAGTGGTTCAAACTCTGGAGCGGAGTGAGAACGGGCTGAAGGAGGGTCGGCATGGGGAGGTAGGGTAATCCACTCACGTACCTGTTCATGAGAATCAACGGGTGCGGAGTGAAAGGAACGGGTATCCTATGGGGGTGAGGAGGGGTATAGATAGGGTGTCCGGGTGGGGGAAAGGTATGTAAAAGAGGTGGGGGCGGAAGCGTGGGGAAAGTGGAATGGCGTGGGTGAGGGTGTGTGGTGTTGGGTGGGGCAGGGGGTATTGGGGGTATTTGGGGATGTTCAAGGTGTTTTTGCGGGTGGTGTCGAGGGTAAATGGAGATAGGGAGCAAAGAGTAGTTGTATGGGGGTGGGGTGGAAAAATTGGATGGATGTGGTGGTGGCGAGTGGGAGGGGACTAGATTTCGGGCTGACAGTGAATTTTGATGGGTGAAATTATTTGGAATGTGTGAGGATAAAAATTTTAGGGTTTGGGGTTCAAGATTGGGGTTAAGGTGGGGGTAGGGTTCATTAAAATTGGGGAAGGACATTGAGGGCTGAATTTGGCTTGATTTTGAACCTTTGGCATGCCGGATGTCACGGATCATCTCGACGAGAGTCGGAGAGTGTGTTTCCAGCATGGGAGGTACTGTTGGAGGACAATTGGAGATGAAATGTACGGATTTGGCTCAATTTGCACTGAGGCGGTTGGAACACCTGTTTCGATCATGTCGGGCCCTGGCGGTACTTGCCCGAAGACCGAAAATGTGTGCTGGTCAGCGGATGGGTGAATCGGGGCAGTCCGGCCTCGGTTTGGGTCTGTTCGGCCTGCTTTGAAGGTTGTAACCGGTAATGGTCATCGGCTGTTCAAGGGTTCCAGAGGCAGTGGTCGGGGCTGGATTTTTTTTAGACGCTCGGGTATATTTCTTTTTCGTTCGGCAAGACCTAGGGCATCGGAGGAGGGATTTTGGGTGATGGGTTGACTCGGCTGGTGGAGGGACTGTGGCAGTAGGTGAGTCTGCTACATTTTTTTTTTTTTTTTGCATTCCGGCTAAGTGGTGTTGGTGGAAGGGCGGTTTCTTTGGTGGTGATGTTTTCTTGGATATTGATGGGGTTAGGGTTTACAATATTAGGGTTTTTTTGTGGGAGAGGTGTAGAATGGGTGGATCTTGGAGAGTTAGGGTTTTGAGAAATTACCGAGGCGGTTTGGGGGCAGTCCGTGGTGGTTGCCGGTGGTGGAATCCGAGCGTTCATATCATCCATTTGAGCCTTCAATTGTTGAAAAGCTTCCATGATTTGCTCGAAAGGATTTGATGCGGAGTTGTTCATCTTTGTTGGACCCACGTGACGTTGTTTACGAGTTTTTGTCTACACAACAACAACAACAACACCTGGATGGAGCGACGAGGCTTGGATTCCAATTGACGTAAATGACGTCAAATGGGAGCAAGAAAAGATAATTCTCTCTCAAACTCTCTCTAATCAAATCTCAAAATATGGAAGAATGACTCAAATGAGTCTACAAAAGGGGTATTTATAGGAAGGAGATTGCTTGGCCTCTAAGCTAACAATCTAATTACAATTATGCCCTTAAGTGCCAATTAACCCTCCTTCTTCTAAAATACCAAAGAAAAAGAAAAATACAATGAATGCTCAAAATAAAAGAAATACTAAAAAGGACTAAAAAAAATGATAAAATGACGACCACGTTCTTGATTCACATCACTTTCAATCATTCTCATATTATCATCTCTCTAAATAATAAAGTGTAGTGTCCTCCCAAATGTGGGAGGCACTCTATATATAGTAAAAGGGAATAATGAATGTTGATGTCATGGGAGATGTCACATGTAATGGTCCTCAATCAACGCTACTCTAGAACCCTCCATAAATATTTTTCTCCAAAGTACAATAATAATCCTCATCTCTTATTCTCCCGCATCACTAAGCGATGGGAAAACAGGAGATTAACTCAAACTTCAAAAATACTAAGGGGGGGCTAGGTAAGAACAGTCCCAAATTTTATCTACCCTGGTGGCTGATATACAATTTAAGTCTATTGATAAGCCAAACATCTCTAATCTAGTTTGAGGCTTTATCATCATGATAGAATTGTACTCGAGGTGTAAGAGACTTGCAGTTCTATCAACTGTTGATTAGAATCATTGAATTACAGCTCTAATGTGGTAGATTTGGTGTAATTTTTTCCCAACAAGTTGTTCAAAATATGTCAAGGCACAATTAACTTCTTGGGCATTTGGAAACATTATTTTTTCTTTACTTTTTTCATTGTTTCATTTCCTTCATTTTTCTTGCATACTTAGCCCGCTTGCCAAAACTGAAGCATGGTGTAGGTTGTAGATTCCATGGTTGTAGAGAGGGCTCGTGGTGAGTCACAAAGCATGTCAGGATCTCTTCAGTCTTTATGTTGGGGTTCCTCCGCTTTCGGTGGAATTGTGAGTTCCTACTTTAGTGGCTCCCTGGTGGATGCTTATGGTGTAAGGTACGGTTAGTGGTTTGCTTGTGAGGTCCCATTTGGTTCGGAGAATATATTTTACTTAAATGAAAACTAGAATGCTGAAAAGTATTGTTAATATATTTCTTCTATTTCGATTAAAAAACAACTGATATAAATGTGTAAATAACTCTAATTATATGATTTTGGACAAGATACTAAATACAAACTTTTTTTCTTACTTTCCTTGTGAGCTGCCCCCCGCGTGCACACATGTGCATTAACCCACATTTACTTCTGAATGCGAGGGGTGGGGTAAGCCTAATTTTTAAACTTAAAGGGGAGTAAGTCTAATTATGCAATTATTTGAGGGGATAAAGTAAAAAAACCATATAAACTCCAAATACGTAAAAATACTTGTCACAATTCTACCTTTTCAACTAGGTAACAGAGATTTTTATCCTAGAACCAAACGGAGCCTGAGTTTATTTTTTTAGCCTTGATAATCTTTGTGGCCAATTATTCCTCATGAAAATTTTAATATTGCAGGTTTGTCTTCGGTCTTACAGCATTGCTGCCATTGATGACATCGGCAGTTGCGATACTTGTAAATGAGCAGCCTGTGCTTGTCCCTGCAAGGGGACAGAATCTTTCTTCGGGCACTCCTGGCTTTCTAGATAGCTCTAAGTATAACATTATTCAGTTATGGGATGCTCTTAGACAGCGCAATGTATTTCTCCCCACCTTGTTTATATTCCTATGGCAGGCAACACCGCATTCTGATTCTGCCATGTTTTTCTTCACGTATGATTTTTTAGTTTTTAGTTTTTTTATATATATTTTTTGGGGGTGGAACTTTTGTTTTGTTTGTGATTGCTTATTTCCATCTATCTGCTAACAATAACCCAGGAAAATATCTTTTGATTTCAGCACAAATAGACTTGGTTTCACCCCAGAATTTCTAGGACGTGTTAAACTTGTGACTTCAATTGCGTCACTGCTTGGTGTTGGCCTTTATAACGGGTTTTTGAAAAATGTTGCGTTGCGGAAGATATTTCTTATAACAACTATCATTGGTACGGCAATTGGGATGACTCAGGTTTGTGTTGTAAGATTCTTTTGTGGTAAAGTTTTTTCTTAATTTTCTTTTCAGTAATAAACAGTTATTCGTATGTTGACTCAGGTTTTCCTTGTAACTGGATTAAATCGGCAGTTTGGTGTAAGTGACGAGTGGTTTGCAATCGGTGATTCTTTGATAATAACAGTTCTTGGTCAGGTAATTTACTTCCGGGACTACTCCAACGGAAGTTTTGTAGTTACTTTTTTTTGGTAAATTTTACCAAGACCCCCTGTATTTTGATAAAATCCAAACGGACCCCTTGTTATTTTCAGAACACCATGGAACTCCATGCGTATTGATGAATTATTTACAAACCCCCCTTATTCTAACGGCTCGTTCTTTGACATGGTAAAATGACCATTATATCCTTCTTTATTGAAAAAAATACCTAAAAATGATAAAAAAATAATAGATCAAAAAAAAAAAAAAAACCAATTTCCATGAGGCCATTTCTATCTTTTCTTTTTTGGGAAAAGTGTTGTGCTCAGCCAACAAGTGGTCAACAGGGTATTACTGGTATTTATATATTTGATCTAATAAATAACCATTGACTAATGGTTGTACTTGAGTAAGGGAAGTTTGTGTGTTATTTATCAGAACTCAGGAGATTACTGTGGCATTAAGCAACCTAGACCCCTTGGGAACTCTATTAGAGGACTAATTACTTGTTTTTGCAGGCTTCTTTCATGCCTGTTCTTGTGCTAGCAGCAAGATTATGCCCTCAGGGAATGGAAGCAACCCTTTTTGCGACCCTCATGTCCGTAAGTAATGGAGGGAGTGTGATTGGGGGGTTGATTGGTGCAGGTCTGACCCAGCTTTTTGGTATCACAAAGGACAGGTTTGATAAATTGGCCTTCCTCATAATATTATGCAATCTCAGTTCCTTGTTACCTTTACCCTTACTTGGCCTCCTTCCTCGTGATAATCCTGATGCCAGTTCGAATGAGGGTGGTGATACTGAGATAAAGTCTAACTGAAAAGACACTTGAGTTTTGCCCCTGAAGTTTATGCTTAAACTTACTTTGGCCCTCAATGTGTTTGATAATTGGACTTTTCCATATAAAATGTCACAATACAATTTGTAAAACTTTATGAGGCTCTTTTATAACACATTTTGAGTAATTGTGACACTTTTGCCGGTCAAAAGCCTAGTTTTAAAAAAATTGGAGCAAAATTCAACGTGAGCATATACTGTGGGGTATAAAACTCAAGTGTCCACTAATTGAATTCTGAATGTGTAATATCAGCTTTGCTCAATTGTTCCTTTTAGATATAACAAGCTTAGAGAGTGAGAGAGTTGTAAATATTTTATGCTCGGATTAAACTGAATAAATTGTAAGTGAACTTCACTCAATGCTATGAGTTATGCATGTAGGGAGAGATTACCTTCCCATCACCTCCAATTTGAACCTTCCGCAGCCCTTTGGCTATGAGATTTAAGTGTGGCATGGCCTTTTGGGCATTACATCTTTATTACATACATTATTGATTTTGGATGAAACCATTATATAAAAGGTTTCGCTGGTTTTGGTTTGAAGGGTAATTTGGAAATTTTTTAACCTGTGGGCGTAGTAGAGGCTATTACTACTATTGAAAGACTTGAAAGAAATATGTAATTGAAAATGAAAGATAAAGTAGTGCTGATTATTGTTTTTGCCGGGGACCTTTTCTCAAGGCCCTATGCCCTGATTGCCCTATATATAGCCTAAAATGCTCTCAACCGTTCTCAACCGCTCTCAACCGCTTGTAATCATTGGACAATAATAGTGGTTATTTAGCGTCTCCTCAACTGCTGTGACACGATTTATTTTTACTACTAATTAGTATTATTTCTTCACAAATTACACATTATGTTGTTCCAGACATTTCTTATTGACCAATTTATTATGGTGTAAACGTAAACCTGCATTTGGCGGGGTTGCACTATATCGTTCCACTCTTCATGGATGATGCTCTTTTCACATTTACAAGATCCTTTGTAATTGAGAATTATTTTGAGGCACAAGAGTTGAATTAACATGTAGTTGCAGTAGATTGAAGTAGTCCACTGTTTAGGTCAATAGATGATATCGGGTGACAAATTGCAGTATTTTTCCTCGTATACCACATTGTGAGGTTCTATCAATCCAGCCCTTGACATTTATCTCCTAACTATAGAGAAACCCAACCCAATTATGAAGCCGCTGGGATTTACCATTTTCCCAGTAACTTTCGCTTCAAATTGATAGAAAAAAAATGCAGGAAGGGAACATGCATAGCGTGTGCACAATTTTCTAGTAATTTTAATAAACTAAAGGGATGTATGATTGTATTTGTATATCTCCAAGAAAAAATAGTGTTTCTACGTATCTAGAAATAAATTAATATCAGGATAGTCCATGCGCTACACAATGCAAGTCTCCTAGGTATGTGGTATGACTACTTTGAAAGACTTGATCATAGTATTATACTATTATTTCTCTTTAATAAAGAGAGAATCATTAAAATGTCAATTGTTTTTATGGTATGGAAAATTCTGGACCCTGTGAAGTTCGTTGAGAACTTCTCAGATATACTGGTCTAGAGGGCCATTCTACATTGATATCTGTATCTTTTGAAACTACTAGTTACTCTATATCTCCATCAAGAAGTTCACCTTATATCCGAGGTTGATTCTTGTATCATCCACACTTGCCATGAAAAGAGTTAGATTCCGTTTAGAATGCTAGCCGCTCTAATGAATTGTGATACTTTTTCATGTTCATTTTCAATATTTTGAAAAGATGCAGCGTAGTTTAATATAAATTTTTTAGATTTGAAGAGTAATTTATACTTACTTTCACTTTTAGGTTGCATCAGAAAATTGGCTCACAAACAGGGCCGTCTCTGAAATTTTAGGGGCCCTAGGCGAACAATTAATTTCGGGCCATTTATATTATTTTTTTTTAAAGAAAATGTGTTCTCGCATTTTTCGATGCAAAACTATCAATTAAATCATCAAAATTTATTGTTGTTAACAAATCTTCTTCAATTAATAACATGGCTAATCTATTTAATCTTTCTTGTGACATGGTAGAACGAAGGTAAGATTTTATTAATTTTAATTTTGAAAAACTTCTCTCGGCCGAGGCAACCGTAACGGGTATTGTCAAAATTATTCTATAGGCAATCCAAGCGTTTGGAAAAATACAATCCATTCTTTTAGTATATTCAAACACCTCAATTGATTTTTTAATTTCTTTAGGTAAAACCCTCATTAAAATTTTTAATTCACAAAACAATTGATTTCCATCAATATCACAACTATTGTCATGTGTTAAATAATTTTCAAGTTTAATACAATAACTATTTAAAATATCATCATCTAAAGTTTCTAACTTGTTCAAATCAAACAAAAACCCAAAAGTCTCCTCATATATTTTAAATTGTTCAAATCTAGTTCTAATTGACATAAGCGCTTGATCGATTATATGTAAGAAGTAATTTACTCTAAATGATTCCTCCAATGATTGTCTAATCTCAACAATATTGACAAACAATGTTAAAGAAAAATGCTAAAGAGGAACAATAGAACCTGATTTGTAACCAATTTGAGAGCAATTTCAAGTTTTAATTTGTAAATGCCCAAATAACAAATTGGAATCTACAAAAAAAAAATACAACACAAATATTAGTAGTAAAACAAACAAATTCATATAGTAGGAATGTAACAAAGCAATGAATAATATATACTTACACAAATAAGTTTCAAACAATCTCCAATCAAGCCTTAACTTTTTGAAATTGAAGAAATTGAAACCCTAGATTTTTAATCCTTATTTTGATGGGGTTAGTTCAATTAAAGGGGGGGGGGGGGGGGGGGGGGGGGGGAGGGGGCGAAAATTGCTTTTTTTGGGTGGTGGGGTGGGGCAGGGGTGGATAAGGGTTTTGGGGGATATGGTGGGTAAGAGAGGGTTTATTCTTGCTTTGGTTAGTAGAGAAAGAGAGTAGTGTGAGAGAGAGAGAAGAAGAGAGGAAGAGAAGAAGAGTGAGAGAAGAAAGTGGGTGAGAGAAATAGAAGAGTTAGGGTTAGAATAGAATAAGTAATGGGTTGGGTTGAGTTTGAGTTGAGTTGGGCTATGGTGTGGGTTTATTTTTTAGTGTGTGTGGGTGAGTTATTATGTTGTTGTTGGGATTAGTGTATGAGTTTATTTTAAATAGAACAAATTTATTTTTGAGGGCCCTTTTTAAGTGATAACTCTAATTTTTTTGGGGAGCCTTTTTTTTTACAACTAATTTTTTTTAAACCTATTTTTTTTTATACCTAATTTTTTTTTTATACGTAATTTTTTTTTTCCCGGAAGGGGCCCTAATTAATCGGGGGCCCTAGGCGGCGCCCTAACCCGCCTATGCCTAGAGCCGGCCCTGCTCACAAAGTGGACATCTCCTTTGACGTCTTTACCAAATATATTCAATTCTAAAACCTATTTCTTTATTTTTCTTTTTACTTTTTTCCTTTTATACCTAAAGTCTATACACGTATTCAAATAAGATTAGGATCAAGTCAATTTCTTTCCAAAAATAGATTTAATCCTCTCATTTCCCATCCTCCATAATTGAAAACAATCTCACCATTTATTATAAAGCAAAGAAGGGTTCACATATGGTTAATAAGTGCCCCATGAAGTGAGTAGTCAATTGTTCGAATTGCGTGGGTGCCGCATGAAGTTTGTCCCGGTGCATGCTGATTATTTGGGAAAAGAACTATTTTCTCTTGTGAAATTCTACTTCGCATTTTCAGCTTCCAAAATATATTGGCAATCTTTAAAAAATTCAAAGACTTAATCTAAACCTTTATTGCAATGTAGAGTGGAGTCTTGATGTATGTTATGGTGTTAGGAAATTCACCTGATGGGCGGTGCCCAACCATCACGATGAGAGTATAAAAATAAAAAAGAGAGTGGCAACAATTTACGCTATTATGGGGTAGAAAATACACCATCCGTACCCAATCTAGCAAGATAAGGACGACTAGAGTTCTTGATAAAATAGAAGACTAATTACACCAAGAAGCACTATTTTAAAATAGTAACTCGAACTCTACGAGGATAGGACTTATATAATTATAAACCTTAACTCTATATAAAGGGGACACCCTTTATTGTGGAAGGGAGGCTCAGAGACTAGATAAACGCTCATGTAAATTAGTAAAACGCTGTTGAAGCCTCGTGGACGTAGGCCATCAATGGTCGAACCACATAAATCTTTGTCTCTCTATCTTATTTATTTTTATACTCCCATCGTGTTGATTTGGCACCCCCCTTCGGGTGAATTTGACACCACAAATTGCGCCTTCAGTGATGACATAGCTATGTTAGCGTGCATATTTGTTCCAGGTTTATTATTGCTCAGCATATTTGATATGTCAGTGAAGAGGGACGAACCACCATATTTGTTGTTTGATCACCTATCATGGATAGAGTAAGTTATCTGAAATAATTTTTTCTGAACAAGTGAAAATGTGATACCAAGATAAGGTCTTATTTTTTGGACCGAAGTAGGTCGTAACATCATTTCTCGAGAAGAAAATCATAGCGTTTTGCACTGTCTCGTAATATATATATATATATATATATATATATATATATATATATATATACATACACTATCCCGCATTTTAACAGTGCAGACTATACATGTGTCACCTTACGGTGAGCCTAGAATTTATTGGCTAAATTATAGGCACTCTTTCTCTCTTGTCTGAGCTCACTTTCAGGTGACACATGTTCAGTTCGCACTGTTAAAATGCGGGATAGTTCGCCAAAGAGCAGTACGGTATATATTCATTAAAATTCAAGTCACTGCTTAAGAAGTCTTCTCTATCTCAAAAGAAAGGAAATACAGTTATATTCACTCTTTCCTTCTCAATATCTCATTTAGAACGAGTGATCCTCCTCTTCGTGTATGATGATATGCAAATAAGTTGAAGAGATTTCAGCAGCAAGGATTTTTACGCCGACGATACCTCACAACGGAGAAGAAGTCTTTATCGTCTCAAACAGTTCCATAATCAGATAATCTTGCGGGAGAGCACTGATCTTATGCATATAACTTGGAGAGAGTGCGGACCACTCCCCACGTTGAAACTCATGAGGAACTCCCGACTTTGCCTGAAAGTAAAAAATTTAATCCTTCCATAATTCGTGGTCGGCGATCACAAGTTTGACAATCGGTTACTAACTCATCGACCAAGAAGATCCAGACTCAGCTGAAGCGATCAACCCTCTCCCCAATCGTCCGGTACTCACGGGTCTGCTAAGTTTCATAAGAAAATTTGAAGCGTGTCCACCAATATGCGAGGCAGAAGAATCTGTACTCTGTGCGTTCAGTGAAGGCAGGTCAATGGTTTTTTCGGCGTTTCCTGGAGGGCTCTCAAAAGCCCATTTGGGACAAACCAAAGTAGTTTTATACAACTCCCTCTTGGCCTTATTTTTATATCTGGTGAGGGATGATTGGTTCGACACTTACTATAGTGACCATGTATCATTCATCTAACATATAGAAGGCCACCAACTCCATTTTTCGAACGATGTTCTGATACTTGTTCGACAGCAACTACGACGCCAATAGTGCATTCAACAATGCGTGACAACAACGCATTCGGCGGGTGCAGGGCTGACTATGCATTCCACACATTGAAACTTCCAAATAGATTCTATAACATTTACTGGAGATGACTTTACTATATTGGACGAGGGTTGAAAACGTTGCCAAAGAAGATAACAACACTGGATATATATCATCATATTCTGGCGAGAACGTTCAGATTCCATTTAGCAAAGTGTTCATTCTTTTTACATGTATTATATACACATTCAATTACACAACGTATCAATTATGTTTGTGTGCATTACCCTGCTCATCCTCATCAAATGGATAAATTCTTGTGAGTTTATAATTTTTTTGACCTTGTTCTCGGTATTATTCACACGGGAACTTGCATAGCATTGTTATACATTTGATAAATTTGATGACTAGAGGTCTCAAATGAGTCCTTGCGTCTCATGCTTATTTTAGGAGCATCATAATCGTTTTCGTCACATCGTGATTCTCATCCTTGTTTTTTAGGAGATAAACATCTTGTGTGACTACATGCTCCAAGAAGATTATTAATTTAGTTCTCTCTAGAATTAGTCCCAACAATTGTTTAGAATGTCACTTATTATTCGACTTTTATTATATTACGATAATTTTGCTCGAATTAATGGTGAAGCGTACCTATACAACACTCATCTCATTTGTTTGATCACTTCAATCATATGAATTGTCGGTGCGGTAATCTTTTAGGTATTCATTATGGCACGATTGTTTCTAATCATCTCAATTCAGTCTCACAACTAGTATTATTTGATTTAATTTTGGCATATTAGTTAGACATGACTATATATCCTTCGGCCACTTAATTTTGAATATTGACATCTAGCTACAACAATTTAGACCCGACGAGAAGAGATTATTGGTTGTAACCGATGGATGGTTGGTATGGTAATTTTACAAGTATTGAGTGTGGCACCAACAAATGCTCGTGCATGATCATCTCAATGAGGTCCCATCATAATGATTATTGGATCACTACTTTAATCTTGACAAGATTAAATTGATTATTTTCAGATTTCTTGTTGGTTTTGATAGATAATCTACAAATCTTTACACTATGAACCCTGACAAATGGCGAGAAAATTTATTTATTGTCTAGCTCTAACAGAGCACCAGTGCAGGATCATTCGATATTATGAATTTTCCTTCGATGGATGGTCGAGCATGTGAATTATTTAGCGTGATATATTGTTCAGTATCACTAACGTAGCCTCAACGGATTCTTAAGCATGCTAATTATCAGTCATTCGTCGACGTGATTTTTGCTCTGACGAGTGCTTAGGCGTTGATATTTTTTCAACTTTATTATTGATTATTTGACTCCGTAATTCTTAACCTAATGGATGGTCAGGCATTTTCAAGATTTAGCCCGATGGATGGTCGACAAAATATTTATTGTCATGTATTTCCAACTTAGTCCCGAAGGACAATCGACACAATATCTGACATTCAAGTTGCATTTTATCCCCAATGGATGGTTGGTCAGGATAATTCTTACTTATATTCAGTCCCGACGTATGGTCGACGTGGTCGATTATTAGTCGACCTTATATTTACTATTGTGATTCAGCCCCGGTCGATGGTTTGAAAATTTGTTTTCTCTAACAATGGAGGATCATTCTTAACATTTATTCGGTCCTTTAAATTTTGCCTTGACGGATGCTCGTGCATCATCTTATTTTCTTGGGAATCATATTAATGCTTCAACAGTTATATTAGTTCTTTGGATTTCTTATTAGCTTCGATGGATAGTCGACGCAATGTATATTTTGTGATCATTCCAATTTAGCCCCAACGGATGGTTGGGCAATATAATTCTTATTTAATTCAACCTCGGCTAATGATTGCGTAGTCATTCATTATTCAATATTATATTTATTGTTGCAATTCACTTCAGATGATCGTACATGTATTTATTATTGCATGCCACTTCAGATAACCGGACATTTATTGGGCGAGATAAATCTTATTTGTATTCAGCTCGACGGATGATCGATGCGATATTTTTTCATTACAATAAAGCCCTGATGGACGGTCAGGCATGCTTAATATTTAACCTTCTTGTCTCATTTACTCCAGATCACCAACATTATATTTATATTGCAATAAAATCCCGGTGGATGGTAGGGCGTTATTATTATTTGGTCTTTTTATCTTAGCCCTGATGGATGGTCGGGCATGATGATCATGGGATCTTCTCATTTCAACACCTAAAGAATGGTCAACATGACTTGTAACGATGTCCCGATTGATGGTCGGGTGTTATCATCATTTAGTCTGCTCTTTACAACCATGATTGGGACTCCATGACAATGTCGACATTTGAACAAACTCGTCGCAATGCTAATCAAGCAAGAGAGCAAATTAGACATCAAGCTGAAAAACTATAAGTTTGGTTTTTCGTGACGAGTGGGCATAAAAAGTCCTGGCTGATAACAAGCATTTGGAAAAACCTCGGCGCATGAGTGCTCAATAGGCATATGGTCGGTCTCTTTAATTGGACCATACAAAAATTATAATATAGGAAAATACCCTTGGCTAGGTGCATGCCCGAGCAAGCCTCGGCGCATGAGTGCTTAATAGGCATGTGGCCGGCCTCTCCAGTTGGACCATACAAATATCGTAATACAGGGAGATACCCTAGACTAGGTGCACACACGAGCAAGCCTCAGCGCATGAGTGCTTAATAGGCATGTGGTCGACCTAACCAATTGGACCATAAAAAATCATAATACAGGGAGATACCTTAAACTAGGTGCACGCCCGAGCAAGCCTCGACGCATGAGTTCTTAATAGGCATGTGGTCGGCCTCTCCAATTGGACCATACAAAATCATAATACAGGGAGATACACTAGACTAAGTGCACCCCCGAGCAAGCCTCGGTACATGAGTGCTTAATGCTATGTGGCTGGCCTCTTCAATTGAACCATACAGTAATACAAAAGAACGAACTAAGATCGATCTGATCCCATAAGGGTACGTAGGCAGCTCGACACACTCGAGTTTGGTTCACATATCGAGTGAACATCTCTCAACTCAAGAAAAGCATTCCTCTGAGACCTTACAAAGGCAAGCAGATCAAGTAAAGAAGACTTAAGAGTTGAACAACAATTCAAAGTATGTCAGCCTAGTTCACATTGACGAATACACATGTTTAAGAGATTACAGACCAATTCCCAGCTCATCTCGGAATCAACTTGGCTGAATTGCGACTTGGGGGGCTATTGTGGGGTGGAAAATACACCACCAATAATAGTGTGACGCGTGGCAAGAAGACTAGTCAAGATGACGAACTGTACCCAATCTAGCAAGACAAGGACGACTAGAGTCCTTGATAAAATAGAAGACTAATTACATCAATAAGCACTATTTTATTGCAACTCAAATTCTAATAGGATAAGACTTATCCAATTGTAGCCACTAACATTATATAAAAGGGACACCCCCATTGTGTAATAGGGGCTTAGAGGCTAGAGAAACACTCTTATATATAAATTCTGTCAAGTTTATAGTGAATCAGTGCTTGTCTCTCTGTCTTATTTATTTTTACACTCTCATCGTGATGATTGGTCACCTCCTTTTGACACCACATATGTTATAAATTTGTGTATTTTTTTCTACGCGGACGTTAATTGTCATTTTTACACCAATTATTAAATTTCATAATGATTATGCATAACCTATTTTTGATGAGTTATTGATGTGAATTAAGGAAGTTGTAACACCCGTATTTTTAGGATAAATAATTTATGTAATTTGGAGAATTGGAATTTAAACCAAATTGATGATTTGGAGAAACTATTTAATTTGGAAAATTTATTTAAATTGGAAGATTCAATTTATTTGGAGAATTAAGATTTAAATTAATTCGGGTTATTTCTTTTAAGAATACATTTGTCGTAAATTGAGGTTGATATGTGAGATTTTAGTTAAGTAACTCGAATGATGATTCTAAGTGTACGGTTGAGTTCGGAAGGGTCGAGATTGTCAAAATAGAGTACCCGGGGGTAGTAATTGGGTCTCGGGACGTTTTTAGGCATAATCGAACCCACACGGGTGTGTTTGAGCCATTTTAATAAAGCCCACAAGCCTAAAAACGGGATTGACATAATAAAACCAAAATGTGGGAGGGTATGACAACCATAATTCATTTTACAAAAATCCTAGTTGCAGAGGAGAAAATAGGGATAAAGTGGGAGAACTTTTGGGAGTCAAGCCCAGAGGAGATTGATGCGTTTTTCGTCAAAATCTCTATCTACATCAAAGGGTCAGACTCTACAAAGTTTTCAGGCAAATAGTTAAACTTGCTTTCATTTAAATTGCGGTATTGCGATTCATATCATGGTGGGTGTAAACCATATTCATTTTGGGATGAGTTATTATAGCAAAATTCGTTTTTGGAGGGTATCACATGTTAAATCTGAGTTTCGGGGATTTAAGCATTAAGGGTGAAATTGATGTTTAATTGATGTGAGAATATATCACATGAGGCTAGAATATGATTTAGAATCGAAAACCTGTAGAAATTGTTGTTGAATTCGGATTATTGAATCGAATTGAGAATTATAATTTAAGGGGTATTGAGAAAAACCCAATTTATGAACCCTAGAATTTTAATGAAAATTACTGAGGATTAATGTCATATATTAGTGTTTGAACATGTTTATAGATGAAAATAATATAGGAGATAAAGTAATCGAGGTCTGGATTGAAATTGGAAAGCTTCGGAGTTTAAAAATGGTGGAAACAAAATCGGGGAAGAAGATGGATGTCTGGTCGATCGATCGACCGCTTCAGTTATTGTAAAACATGAGATTGTAGATCTTTTCGTCACAGTCGCGTGGGGGCCAACCTTGTATTTTTCTGATTTTTTTTGGATTTGATATGATTTTTCTAGGATAGGGTGCGCGAGACCGACATCTGTTGGAAGAAATAAATTCGGGTTATTTGGAGATGTCCGTAGATGAGTGAAGGACTTTGGAAAAATATAAAGGAACATTATTTTATCCTTCGATTAGATAGGGATGAATTCGGGGTATGGATTTAGGAGTATTTTTAATGAACGACACTCGATAATATATGTAAAAAATATACGAACGTATTCAAATGGGAATTTTGGATGAGTTTAGCATACGGGCTGGTATCTTAAGGTGGAATTTAATTGATAGAAATTAAATGAAACCTAATACTTAGAGTCGTATGGGATGAGTATTAAGGACTATTAAATTTAATAAGGGTGTTAAACTTATTAACCGAATTTGGTGAAAGGAATTGTAAAAGGTTAAAATACGGACCAATAAAGGGAGCCGGGCATTTTGGTTGAGTGATACCACTTGCATAAAAAATAATTGAGGTGATAATAATTAAATTAAGGGTCGGAGTTTTGACTCTGATATTTCTCACGCTAGTGCTACGGGAGTTAGGCACAGATTAACCGGTTTAGTTTATTACAAAGATATATTATAAATTATCGAATAGTGAATTTAATGAGAGGTGTTAACCTTAATAGTGGATTTTTGTGTAACAAATTCTAAAGGGTGAAGATACGGACCATATGAGTGAGTCGGAGTATTGTAGTTGGGTGACACTACTTTAATAAATTAATTAATGTAAAATTGATTAGATTAATCGGTGTAATTTGAAATGTAACGAATTCGGGGGATGAGCAAACCTATGACTTACATCAGTAGGATATGAGTGAATTACCTACTGCAATATTTTAAAGGAAAATTGGCACACTTTGAGTAGTGAGGGATACTAGGGAATATACGATAAGACGTATAATTAAAATTAAATCATACGTAGGATATTCAGGATATATATATGCTATGTATGGAATATGTGATATAGGTTGTGTGTATACATATATTGATTTATATGATTTATTATGTGTGTGGCATACCAACCTTACTTGCTATCACGGGAGGTTGTAGGAAGAGGACAATCTTGTCTTGTGTGCCTTCGAGAAGATTTAGATTTGGTACCTCAAGATCATAGGACTGTGAAGACTTATTTGTGAGTTGATAAGTCAGCTGACGATGGGAGCGTAGGTATGTGCGTGATCCATGGGTATGTGAACTATGTTCGCCTCCAATATGTGTGATTTGTATTGATACAGTTCCAGAGTGATTCGAAATATGTAGTCCTTTATACAACACACGATGTATCGGGACCTGATAGTAGAGTATGCATGCACCGCAGGGCTCAGCCTAGGGGTGCTGTATTGTGTATATATATAATTAGTGTGATAAATATATATATTTGTGACTTATTTTACTACGTGTGTTTCGTAAATGTTGTACCAGGACATTATAGCCTAGTATACTCGCACCGCAACCCAGCTTAGGGGTGTAGTATTAGTATATATATAACAGAGTGATATATGTATACATGTGATTTTATTCTACTGTGTGGGTTTAGTAGAAGAGAAAAATAGTGACATTAAAAAATAACTATATTATGGGGAGAAATAAGCATACTGAGAAATTTATAATGGGATGAAAGACATGGAAATTCAGTAACATATTGTATGGGCAATACGTGTGGGTACAATGAGTTAATATGTGGAAGTAGACTTGTTATGGCTAGTTAGGTGGGGTAGCTTAACTAGGGAAGGTAGAAGGCAAGCGTTAAGTGTGCACATTAGATGACGGGTGAGCTATGTCTCAAGAGAGTGCGACACTAGCTTAAATATGAAAAGTGTGCGTGCATAATTAATTATTGTAATTTAACTGCTTGCTAAATATTTTCAAAATGTTTTACTTGGGCGCTGACCCGTGTCAAAATCTTTTCCAAAACATTTTAGGTGCCCAGCCACAGGGACGCCCAGTTTGAGGATTCTATCCAGGAATGCACAGCTGCAGCTCATGTGGAAGTTGCATGACTTTCTTATAGACGCTTCGTTCATTTACTCCTAGTGTAGGAACTTTTCAGTACTCATTTGTGCATGTCGCCCTCAGATTTTGTATTTAGTTTACTTATCGGGCTTTGTGTATCCAGGGTATTATTTCAATTACTGTTGTATTTTATTGTTGAACCGATAGTTGATTCGGTTATCTTAATTTATGTTATTCATCTGTGTGAGATTCAGTTATTAGTTGTGTTGATGGTTTTATTATTATTTATTTTTCGCCTGATGTTAATTAATGAAAGATAAAATTTGGCACCAGTCTAATTAAATTACTAGGTGGTTAGTAACTTTAAAAAAATTTCGACAGTGATGCTAAGAATGAGTCATATGAGACCAACGTTTTATTTTGATCACGGGGTGGCCACCCGATATTTTAGTAGGTGGGGTGTCACAAAAGTGAACAATAATTGATGCAATATTAGGCAAAACCAAAAATTATATTATCAAATGAATGATTATAGGTAGGGTTGCAAACGAGTCGAGTTGAGCTTATTTAAGCTGGATTATTAAATGCGCTTGAGATCATGTTAGAGCTCGGTTCATTTACTAAATGAACGAGTCAAACTCTAGATTTAATCAAGCAGAACTCGAACCGAGATTGAGTAACTTAGTTTTGAAGGTTTAATCGAGCTCGTATATGCCTTAAAAGATGAGCTCGAGCTGAGCACAACGATTGCAAAATTTTAAACGAGTTTAAAATTGTGACCGAGCTTGGTTCTTTTGCGTAACAATTGAGTCGAGCTCAAGCTTTAAATGAGTCGAGTTCTAACTGTTTACCAACAACTCGGTATGTTTGGAATCGACAAAATTTCCAAATGCTATTTTTGCTCCTCTATTTTGTGATTTTGACTCTCCAAAGCAATCGAGAAACTAATATCAAAATGCTATTGATTTTGCCTTCTGTGGAGCAGCTACTTGAAAGCTACTGATGTCAAAATGGTGTGCGCAGCTACTTGGATGCTGCGAAAAGCACCGATATATATATATATATATATATATATGAAGAGGTTTAGAAATGAACATAAAAGATGAACACTTCAATGAACCTTAACGAAAAACACCTAACACCCAATCAATTTTAATTTCTTTGTTGTAATTGGTACGCGCCAACAACAACGAACACGCGTGTTACATGCTTGTCACACGAGTGTAATAAAAAACACGCGTGTCACACGTGTGTCTGTTGTCGCTCACGCAGCCAATTACAACATAAGAATTAAAATTGATTGGATGTTAGGTGTTTTTTTTTTGTCAATGTTCTTTAAAATGTTTATCTTTTATGTTCTCTTTGAACCTCTCCCTATATATATATATATTGTTGTTTTCGTTTTTTTGTACTACTATTAATTCAAATATTGTTTAAGGTCAATTTGTTTTTTGTTTTGCTTATTTCTAATTATAATCTAATTGTTAAAGTTCAATTTGAATGTATTTCTTGTTAAAATTGTATATTCATAAACATGAAACAAAGATATAATATGTGACACCTCGTCTATTCTAATACTGGCCGATCAAGCATTTATTAAAATTAAACGGGAATCATGTATGATTTCATTCTTAGCATCATTGTCGTAATATTTATTTAATTATACTAGTAAGCTATTGAGTCCAATTTCATTTTAACCATTAACCTTTTCTTAATTAAATACAACCATTATAAATACACACTAACTAAAAGAAACAATAAAAATGAAAAGAGAATAATTATTAATAACATAAACCGAACAAACCATCGGTGACCACAAATAATACCAATACAAACATGCAACGGAGAGATAACAGGAAATGTATGTCTTAAAAGAAATATCCTAATAATCTACGGAGGACATGCCCAAATGGAAAATACTGAGATATTGGATCCTATCTAGATAGAAGGAATTGAGGCGACTATAATCAAATCTCGCAGCATCCACAACTATAGCACGTAATGGCATGATGGAAAGACTAACCTTGAGGTCCTTGTCGCTGAGCACCTAGGGTTTTGAAATTTTTTGACAACGGGTCAAAGCTCAAAACATTTGAAAAATATTTGCAAATATTTAAATGCTTTAAACGTAAAGGTCCAGTGTATTACCTTTATATTTAACTTTCAGTTGCACTCACATGAAACTTTTCCTCACTTCTCATCGACAGTGTGCACTTAACGCATTTATTTTATTATTCTAGTCACGTCACTCAGCGTAACTAGGACAATAACAACTAACATAGCCAATCTCGTTATTTATCACTATTAATTGATATAAACTCCCTTTACCAGGTATATCTTCATAAATGTTACAAAGCTAGATGTGCTATAATTAGATATTCACACAACTATCTCATATATATATATATATATATATATATATATATATATACATCACTCACTCACTATATACGTATATACAACATCCCCAAAGTAGGGCCTCGTAGATGTATACCTCATGTGCTATCAGGCTCCAGGCACACCACGTGCCCAAAACGTAAATACAAACAACGGAGACGGTCGTAAACATATGCCGGGGGGTCGCATCCATACCGTATCGCTCCCAATAGGTCTCCAAATTAATACTTATTCTAACTCATGGATAGGGGCCATGCAACAGTAGTATGACCTGGGAAAACAACCCATCACCTACTGGTCAGGCCAGGGTGGGTCGCCAACTACGTGCAACCTCCTAACGATAACACTATCAAGTTAATATATATATATATATATATATATCACTGACTATGTACAAGAAACCCCACAATGTACAAGCCTACCAATCTTAAAGTCCGAACTGGCTTCCCGACTCCAATTAGTCATTGTAAAGTGTTCACCCACTTGTTAACTGATTTGTCTCACTTGAATCTAATTAATAGTTGGCCTAAAACACACACTAATCAACCCTTAATCAAATTAATATTGTTAAATCACAAATCAATACTCATAATTGTCTCCATAATGCATTCTCAATTTCAGATTCAACTTTTATTAACTATGAACATAATAAACTGCAATATGCAAATTTAAAACATGTAAACACTTCCCTTGATGATTGGTTATCCGTAGCTCTACCTGTTCTTGTTGATTTAATTTCGGAAATGACTTCTCTTTCTTCTCCAAGCCTTCTTCCTCTTCTTTTCTCTCCTCCCTTGTTCTCTCCCCTGATCCCACTGATTAAAGGTTAATGACAACTTCTATCCACTCCACTAACCCACTAATACCTTTTTTAAAACTCTAATTTTCGGATTAGGGTTAATCCCTAAGGGTAAAAAGATGACTATGCCCTTAAACGAGCCATTATATGTTTAAAAAGCCTTTGGAACCTAACTATAACCCCCGAGTACATATTTTGGACTATTTTAACCCATTCCGCATCACTAGCACATTCGAGTTATCGAACTAAAACACGTGCGTACATTACGCGTCACCCTTAAACCCCTTAAATCTTTCGTTTTCACTCTCTAAATGACATACTATAATAATTTTCACATCACTATTTACTTATTACACGCAAGTAAATAAATTTATTTATAAATATTAATCCGCAACTAATTAATATTTATCGAAACCAATTCAATTTTTTAATTAAATTAATAATTTAATGCACACGTGGAATAAAATGCGCTCAAAAGTACGGGGTATAAAATAATATTTATATGAATGAAAACCAAACTATCGAAACACAATAATATAAAAGAATTTCTTGTCTCACAACGTTTAATAAAAAAAATAGTAAAAACTCTATGATGTGCTACCCTGACTATTATGGCATGCTCTACACTGTTTCGGATGGGCTGATGACTTTGACTTGTCTTGTCAACGTGGTAACTATTCACCAATGGTTGCCACAACATTGCTATGGCTCCTGGAATCTCTAGATGACTATGTGCAATCACGAGGTTATGATGAATCTCCCCCCACAACATTTTGTCTGTTCCCCCCTGACTCCATGGTAGAATGCAGGGGGGCTTATCGACTCTGCTCAACCAATATAGGGTGCATGGTACGCAAGTATGAAATACGAATGTGTTTAAGGGTCCAATTCCAATTAATAAATTCTTAATTAATTAACACGTAAAGCCAATCATATCCTTTTTAATTTGAACAAAATTTTAATTTTATCGAATAGAATCAATTACTCCAAATTACATTCAGTTGGTGATTAACAACAAAAATAATAAAACCAATCACACAAGCATAGGATTTTTAGAGTGGATTCCCTCGTGAGAAAAACCACTATCGAACCAACCCACTTACAAGTCCACTAATACTGAAATTATTTTTTATAGGATTTTTTAACAGGGATTCAAACATGACTTACCTATACGACAACGATACCCGTCACGAGGATGCTCCCTTGCGTTATTCTCCTTTGCTTATGCATTACTAACAATAACCGCTCCAGTCAAGTGCACAACCTCAAAGGCTTCAGTATCCACCGATCTCGGTTGGTGACGATTAGTCCACACGTAATCCAACATGCTATCTTCTTGGATGTAGAAAATTTTAGGAAATTTGTAAACCTAGAAACTGCTTTGATTACATGGAGTTGACAGGATCTCTCACAAACAAAAGTACTCTAGCAAAATGATATTAGATTTTTGGAAAAACTGGGCTTCATCAATTAAAAGGCATGTTTGAAGGTGTTTACATAGTTTAGTAGTGAAAAAGATCCAAATAAACATGCTTTATAAGAAAAAGGTTCTTGTTTGTACGCGAACTTTCAAACGAGGGGTTGTTGAGGGTCATCTTTTGATGACAGTGTGCCCTCGTTAGACAATTTTTGATTGATGGATTCTCGTTTGAAATCTGTTTTCTATAGAGGTCCACTGCTTTGAAAAATTGGTACTCGCTTGTAACCTTTTTCGATCGGGCGTGACCTCGTTCGAATGAGATCACTTAATTTTGGCCCAAGACAAAATTTTGTTAAAAAAAATATTTTGAAAAGTCCTTTTCAAGTATTTTTTCATCAAAGTCATGTCCTGTCACTTCTTAGTAATAAAGTACATTGCAAGAAAATATGAAACTTTGAAAACCATTACCTTTATCAAATCTTCAATATGGAATGAATGTCTATACCAATTCAGTAATCTCTTTCACGGTGCTTTATCTCGTTATCTTCACTTGATGTAACATTATAAGTCGATAGACTGACTACAAAGACATTACGATTCAAAAATTTGTTCCGAAATTAAGCCAATACAACTAAAACCTAAAAGAGTGTAAACATGTCCTTACTGGGTACTCGAATCACCAAAACTGCAAAACAAAATTTATAGCAATGATTCTAAATGAAATTAAGTGAATTAATTGAAACTAAATGAAATTAATTAAATGAAATGTGTAGGTCGTGTCCCTCGACCACTCAACATGGAGCAATTTGCACGGGGTGGTGTCGTGACATTTCAATTGTCAAGCTTGGATGGCGCGACAATTGGTTTTCCGGGAAAGCTCCGCATGCCAACTGCCTTGGATAACATTTCCTGGTCGGGGTAGCAAAAATGCATTTACACACTTCGGGGTTGCAAATTTGCCTCCAAACCTTAAAAATAGTCGAAGGGATGCGTTTATATAGGTTAAAAGGAGTCTTAGCTAAACTCGGCTAAATGACTAATAGAGGATGCTAAAGTAGCTAAGAGATACATAAAACAAAACTAGCCCATATCTCCTTCTATAAGTCTCAACACATTAACTATTCTAACTTTTTTCTTTTCCATCTTGCTTTAAAGAGTAATCACAGGGTATACAATTTCTAACACACTTTGATTGATATGAGTTATGAATGCATTGATCATTCAAACTCTATAAATAATGCAAACGGACAATGAGTAGTGCATTCATGACACATCATCATGTTTTCCTAAAATTGCTTTAGTTTTCCCATAATTGCTTTACTTTTGAAAAAAATTCAACTCGACACATTTCTCACTTTTGTCCATTACAACTTACTGCTAACACCTTCAATGTTGCTCCATCTTCCTAGAATACAATGCTATCATATTGATTCTTGTAATTGAATATTATAATGTTATTTATGGGTTTTATTTGTGTTGACTTTGAAATGTGCAGTTTGCTCTTTCATGAATAGGAAAAGGGTACTGTTATACTTAACCTTTTTTTTTTATAACTATATTAGGGAAAAACTTGAAAGCATAGTGTAAGCGTATAATAACGTTGCCTGCTTAAAGATAATATTGTATTTAGTGTCTCCACTTGTGAACTAAGTTTGAAACTTTATTATGCTTTCAGCCTTTCATCGACTCCACATGCCATTTTGAGACTTCTTTACACGAAGGTAGATTTAATAGCTTCTTTTTCTAAAGGGTCACGATAATATGTGTCTTAAGAGCACATGTTAAGAACTCAAAAATAATAGGGACAAAATTTCAACATTCATTTAACAGGATATAAATATTCATGTAACGCTCTCACACTTATTATTTTGAGGCTCAAACATGTATTCTAAGGACACAGGTTATCATGTCCCTTTTTGAAATTAATTTTTATTTAAGAGATTGAGTTCTGTTGCTTTGGATTCTTCATTGACTCGGCAATAAGGCCAACGTATTTAATAGCTTTCACATGGGAGGAAGTTGAAAGTTGTAGCAGTTACTAAATCCCAAATGATTGAAGTTGTTTTAATACGAAAGTTCAAGAGTAGCTGAGAGAATATAATAATAACGAGACATAAATGAACTGCTCCACATTGTAAGATACAACATATCTAACACAAGTTTACAATCAATTATGTGAAGCCTTTAACAATTATATTAATAATATGAGTTTCGATAATATGTGCCCTAAAAGGTACACACTAAAAACTTCAAAATAGTAAGGACATATCATCGACATACATTTAATAGGGCACAGGTACTTATGTAGAGCTTTCATACTTACTATTTTGAAGCTCAAAGCATGTACCCTAAGCGCACATGTACATGTTATCATTTTCATAATAGTATTTCAAGAATAATAGATATGATGGAAGTTATTACCCTCTTTCTTCATAGAAGGATGTGTAAAAGAGATGTCTAGTGACTTGGGTTTGAAGATATGAACAGTACACTAGTTATATCATTTATATAATGATAGATTCATATGAAAACATGAAGCACAATAATTAAAAAATGGGTTATTAAATATCTCTAAAATCTTGCAATGAGTCCATAAACGTGTCAATGGTTAAGTATATCCAACTCCTATCTCCCAATTATAAATTCTATTTTTATTTAAAACAAATAATTTAAAAATGTTTAAAATTCATCATCGTAATCCGTTCATATTACCCAAATGTTAATCTAGTTTAGAAAGAAAAAACCCGCATTTAAATAAAAATAAAAAGTTGGAAAACTAGCCCTATTTTGGGACCTAAAGCTAATGTGGTAACCACTAATTATTTTTGGTCTCATCTATGAGGCCAAAAATAGTCTTTGACTGAACATAAACATTAGGTTTTAATTATTTTCCAAATGTAGGAATATGTAGAATTGCTCTTAAAAGTATGCCTGCGAGCCCTTCAAACCTCAAGGCCCACCCTAGTGTGAACGAGGAACTATATGGTTGGAAGGACAGAGAAAGCATGTGAAGGGCATTAACTACGAATTCACCAACTCCCATTAAGTTTTAACATAGTTTCATATGATAATGGAGGAATCAAACAAGACCTCCATGTGAGAGAACATTGGAACTTTGAGCAATGAATCTAGAGCTAAAACCTGTGTAAGTATGACTATGCAAAAGCAGCTTATGAACGAATTATTACAAAATGGGATGTAGTTAGCTAAAATCCATAACAAAAAGAAACAGGATAATGCCGAAAGATTCATTATTAAGTGTAGTTAAGAGTTGTTTTGAACACTTGAGTTGTTATATATTTGTCTTTATGGCACCTGTAGACATGGTCTTCCAGACAATTAAATAAACTAAGTAGAGAACTATATTATAGGTTATGATTGTCATTATTATTTGTGCCTTGGGGTTTATTCCTAAGAATATTTCTCATAGCGGCTATTTTTGACATTCTATGAAGAAGCAATCACCATATATGGCAGTTGAAACCAATTATTAATCCTTTAGTAGCATATCACCCCAATTCATTAGCGATTTGATGGCAGCTTGGAGGAGCCGAAGGGTTGGAAGGGAGGGAGGAATATGTGGAGGATGGTGTGGCAGGAGAGGAATTAAAGATGGTTCGACAGAGTAGAACTTGCGCCCACTAGAATTCGTAGTGACTTAGCTGGTCACTTTCATTGTTCATTAATTTTATGGAAGAGATTCAGAGGGTAGACTAGTCTCTTCAGGTCCTTATTTTGTCTTTCTTTTGTATGAATGATTTACGTATAAAAAAAATAATTGTTTAAATGAGTTTAAAAAAATATGAGTTTTTGGAACAATAGATTAGGACATGGGTGGTTGCAAATTCTGCAGTTTAGGCCAAAGTTATGAGGATATTGCTGCATTTGTAATGCCGTGCTTATTTCTAGCTGTTTGGAACTGTTGACATTTTTTAATGGGGTCCTTCTAGGGGGACTCAAAATTGGGATTCAAAATGGGGACTCGCTGACATGGCGAGTCACGATTGATTAGTGCCGTTGACGCGGACCCACGGTCATAAGGAATCAACCAATGATGGCACGCCATGTCAGCAAGAGTCCCATTGACTCCACTAACGTATATTTGCCACTAAGGTTCCTCACCTTTAGTGTATACATTATATGTTAATATATACACAAATTTAACAGACAATAAAAATTCACACATGCATTACGACACATGATCGCATTGTAAAAAAAGTACAGTACCGCTGGGCTTTATTTTAAAATCTTTTCATCATATCTTAACCCCCCAAAAATATGTATGGGGGATCAAAGGCGTTTTTTTAATTTGAAACAAGTTCCTACAAAAAATGGATGTTCTTATTATACTTTTACATTAATCGGCTTAGCCCTTCCCAATTCCTTTATATAATATGAGAGACAGGTCTTCAATCTTCATAAGACAACTCTATGAAAGAAATGGATGCCTATGTTAAGTTGCCAAGTGAGAATTTCTCCCCACAAAGGACATTCATTACGGATTTGCATTTGAAAAAGAAGGTCAAATTCTAGATAGACACGTATCGAATAGACCGTACTCGTTATAATATACACCATGAATATTACAAATTTCGGCCGAAGTTTCAAGTACGAATCACACCATGAATATTACAAATATAGGCCTGAGTTATCTAAAATTATAAATTAACATTGTACTTGTTCTACTTTACAGTTGATGAATGAACCAGTGGGAGCTCGTATGTGACTTGATTTGACTTCCCTAATTATGGTGGAACTTCCGAGATGTTTGGGGAGCACCGTAGGAATCTGTTCAAACATAAAATTACAATTATACCACGGCAACTCGATAACGAGGAATTTGTGGATTTATAATTCAAACATCATCAATCAACCACCTCATCGCGGCAAAAAATAACGGAAAAAGAAAATTAAAAAGAGAAGAGCCCCACAAGAACAGTAAAGACAAGTATGAATAATGCTGTGTGGTCATATAAACATTTCTATATGTTGGGTTGCGAAAGGTCCACTATTATTTCATGGCAAACAAAGCTGTACATCTACATGTACAACATGCCACCACTAGGATATGAATCGGTGGGCCCTCCTTGTGACTCCTCACATACATAGAGAGAAAGGTGGTGTTGTGGCCACTGAAACTGCTGGCTGCCAACTAGACAAAAATTCACATGTTCTCTCATACTCAACGATGTGTACAAATTTATTGTGGCCAAGAAATTTGAACATGGTATATCGGGTGCTTCAAGATGACAACCCCACATGCTAAGCCCATCCTTTTGTCTGTGGAGTCTAATGTTTTCTTCCTGAAGCAACACCTGGCTACAATTTTCTAGACCTCATATGAAGGACGACAATACCGTGGTACAGGGGCGGAGCCACAGGTAGGCTAGGGGGGAAGGGGGGGCCGCCCTAAAAAAAAACTGTTAATTTAAATAAAAAAATTTAGTGTTAAAATTTAAATTCAGCCCACCTTTATAGGACTTTTGGTGATTTTCCTCAAATTTGGCTCCCGCTCCCCAATTCCCGAAAATCACCATTAAGGTAGCCCGTTCAAGTTTGAAATCCTGGCTCTGCCGGCACACCTTTTCTAGGGGTAATACCAAAATAGAGAATGAATGTTGTTTACATTTTGCACATGGCAGGGGCCCAGAGAGGCATAATTTTTGTTGGTATTTAACGGCACCATCAAAGTTACTCCGGAACACTATAGTACAATATTTGATTCATTTAAAACACATTGTGGTCTTAGATTAGCAATTTTTAGGTTGGTTTTAACAAATACCATTCTATATTTTTAGTGTGTCGAAGGGCATCGCAAATATTCCACCATAACATTCGGACATCACAAAATGAGATATAACATGACAATATTACAAAAATAGAGACAAAACTATCAAATAATGAGTCCACTCTTAATGAGTTATAGTCACTCTGAGGGGTCAAATTACCTATAAATATGTTGTGCGGAGGGTTTAGGTGGGGGTGGGGGCAATGCATGTAGGGCCGAAACCTCTATGCTCACTCTTTCTCTTTCTCTCTCTCTCTCTCTCTCAAAAAAAAAAAAAAAAAAAGGATAAAAAAGCCACTCTCTAGAGCTTTATAAATACTATTATAGTGACACATTTTGTTTACTTCAAGATATACAGTTGAAAGAGGTTTTGGGATTCAAATAATATTTTAAAAAAATTCTTTCAAAAACTGCATATTTTGCACTTTAACCTATCTATTTCCTTCAAAATATTTATTTTCAAAAATTATCTTGATAAAATCTAAGGGGATAAGGCCATTTCCAACGCCTTGTCTTTCCAATTGATTTTCCTATGTTAGAAACGGAAGAAATAAAAAAGTTTCTCCAATAATTTTTTCTGTTTGCCAATGTATATTACGTGCTAATGATTTACATACAACTTTTCTATCGCAATTTCTACATGTAGAAACTCAACCGTTATTGGAGAATATGATGCGGAATGACCCACGTCTATATTGGTGGTGTTCGTTTTTCTCGAAAGGAGCTGAGGGTTCTTGGGTAATGTAAATAGTCTTTTCTAAAAATATGCCACATCAGATGGATGGGAACACAATATCAGAGAAGAGTTTTTAAATGGGTTTCTCTCTGTTGTTTAAAAGTAAGTTAAGCATGGTGTCCTCGAGACATGATATTATTATTTAGGACAATAAATATTTTATTTTTATTTTTAGTTTTTAATTTTGAATAAAACTAGGTGAAAATTCGCGCGATGCGCGAGCTAGGCGATTGTGATAATCACTTCGCACGTAAATTTTTTAATAGAAAACACCAACATGATAGTCATTAAACAATTCTACCACGTGGAAAACAATAAAATAATATAGTGAAATTGAAATAAAAATATGTGAAAATTGAACCAAATTGTATTTGAAAGGATAATTGGAAACTTACATGAATGATGGGACCCAATTGATCAATCAACATATCTGTAAAAAATGAATTGTTGATTCGTAGGTATATGGTATCAGAAAATTTGAGTTAGAACGGTAGCCTAATGGAGATAAATTAAATTCTTCATTCAGAATCTTGAAGAAAGACAACATGTATATTGAAAACAGAAGAGAGAGAATGAGAGACATTCAATCCGCCAAAAAAAATTCTCATTGAACCAAATTGTATTTGAAAGGATAATTGGAAACTTACATGAATGATGTGACCCAATTGATCAATCAATATATATGATAATGTAATTAGGTAAAAATTAAGATTTGTACTTGTGTTGTATGGTGTCACATTACGGTGTTTCCAAACAACAATATTATAAATAATAAATAATAAATACAATGTTAGGTATGTAAAGAAGACTCGTTGTTTCAAAAATAAAGATCATTCCAAAATTAGGATCCAATCCATTTTTTTTTATTATAGTTCATAGTTTATCCAAAAACTTATGTCCATAGCTTTTTTAGTCTAATTTGCTACTTATGTCATGTATAATAACTTAAGTGGTAATGTTTCATGTGATGTATAAACAGTTTAGTGAATAGTGAATAAAAGGTGTAGAAGTATTTAAGTTTCCTTTTTAATCCATATTTTCAATTTTTCATTCTCGAATCTACAAAACTGAAAAGCCAAAAAACAATTCATATGCCTATGCATTTTACCATTATAAAGTATTAACATTCTTATTATTCTAAACAGTAAGACAACATCTTCTGCGATGCCCAAATTCTCAGACCCGTTATTAATGTTTCTTAAAGCAACAAACAAAAATAAAACAATATAATCTAGCATCAACAATAAATCAAACTAAGAACAAACCATTCCTCATCAAATCGCTGAATCGAAATTAAACTTGTAATCTTCAAGATACCAGCTATTGCAATTACAAATCAATGTCTCATTAAAATAAATTTGGTCACAAAAGTTCCTTCCTGTAATCAACCAATACATCAAAGATTTCCAAACCAAAAAACCTGTGGCGAAAAAACCAAAATTCAAAGACCAAACAAACTCAAATAAAAAGGAAAAAAAAATCTCTCATTTTTTAGTCTAAATGAAAATAGCCATTAAAAATAAATAATAACATAAAAACTCACATTGGCATCATACCACTTAGCAACCATAACAGTCTCTGTATTATCCACAATCTTATCCCTTGACTGCAAACTATAACACACACATCTTACACACCAACACCGAAGATATCCTCATTTGACATACCACCACAATTAAAATCTAGAATGCACTTACCCTTTGGATATGTATTCCCCCATGTACAGCCACGCCAACATCATATCAGATAACCCATGTGAATAATGTACAACTATGGACCCACCAACAGAATTATCTCTACGATTTGGACATATCAATTTTGATATGTCCCTATCATTAAGAGAAAAGGGACGCATGTTACCATCTTACCCACGTTTGAGAGGCCCCTGCTACGGAGAGAGTAGGTGAAGAAAAATAAAAAAAATGCTTGCTTGTTTTCATGACACGTCACTGCCGCAACCTCCCTATTATCTGCCACAGTCGGACTATAGGAAATTGCCACCTTGTCTGTCACAATTGGTAGACCTGCAGAATAGCCAAAGTCTACCACCATGACAGGGTTCATCAGCATCCTTCTCAAATGAATCTTACATTTTATGAATATAATGAAATTAATTCCGTCTTTCAATGAAGAGAACATAACATGTATTCAAGAAATCAACATCTCGTCATATTAAAAAAATTATCTCAGTTTTGAAAATTGACATTGTTGATACCAAATTTAATCTGCTGACATGGACCAATCATATGAAGACACGTGGCTATCTACATGGCAACAACCAACACTTCCAAGGAACCCACTCGCTCCGAGGAACAAAACTACAACGAGGAAGACTAGTTCCCCGAGGAACTCACACGCTCCGAGGAACAATGCCTCTCCGAGGAACTCTTGAGTACCGAGAAGCTTAGGCGGTCCGAGCTGCATCTCGAACAAAGCATTAATAGCTGGATAACCAACAGTTCAACTGATTCATTAAATTCTTATCATTCAGACGCACACGCAAAGAGGGCATTAAATGTATTACCCTTTCATATGTATATCATTTAATGTATTACCCTTTCACATTACAGCCTCAGGGCTATAAATACATTGTACAATCCTCATTGTAAGGGGACCCCCGGATCGAAATTTCTTGAGATAACTTGTAATCGAGAATTCCCATACAAACAGCAATACCAAAACAGTGAACGTAGGCCATTCTTATAAGGTTGAACCACTTTAAAAACTCTTTGTCTTATTTATTTATCTGTGATTGAATAATTAGAGAGATCTAATTTTTTACAACAACAGATTGGCGCCGTCTGTGGGAAACGACTGATAATATCGTTTTTCATTAAAAACAATCCATTACCAATGGCTGATATGGCTGAATCCAGCAATCGAAACGCTGGAACCCCTCCAAATCCATCTGCTCCACCAATTATTCCAGATCTGACTGGAATAATGGCAAATTTGGCTCAGGGCCAGATCGTCATGCAAGAAACAATGCGACAACTCATCCAAACCCTCCATGGCAGTGCATAAGCCCATTCCGGACCACGAAGCATTCAAAGAAATACCCGTGCGCCTTCTTTGCGTACTAGGCGTACTAATTCATATCGCAATGAGGAATCTGAAGATTTTTCTTATCAACCTGGACGAACTTCGTCAGTGCGAGCCACAGATACTGAACAACGTGTCACCCTCTCCCCAAAAAGGACCAGCACATTGGAAAGATTAAGTAGGGTTTCTCCTTTCGACCGATTAGGCCCTAGGAGGAACAAAAGTCCTCTTAATGCAGCGTCGAGGAGCTTTCGACGACCATCAGATTTAAGGGAAGGATCTTCCCAGTCGCGACCAGCTGCTCGTCAAGATAGATCCTATGACCGACCAGCTGCTCGTCAAGATAAATCCTAGGAGGCCACTTCAACGCGATCAGTTGCTCGAACCAATAGGCCCGAGGAAGGAAATGATGCATGGAAAGGATCTATTCAGAGGTTGGAGAATAGATTAGGGGAAATGGCTAAGGCCAAGAACCCTCTACAACGAACCTTTGTTCGAGGAACACCTTTTGTCTAGGACATTATTGATTTTCCAACACCATTAAAGTTCAAAGCACCTGTTGTGACTCCCAAGTATGATGGAAAGACTGACCCTGTCCTTCATATAGAACAATACCAAGCTGCAGCCGACATCTATGCTGTCCCAGATGAGATGAGATGCAGAGCATTCTCGGGAACACTTACCGGATCTGTTCAAATATGGTATAATAGTCTTCCTCGGGGTAAGATTTCAACTTTTCTTCAACTGGCCGAGCTATTCATTGGGAATTTCTGCTTTGGAGCAAAGCCAGTTAAACGAGTAGAACATTTGTTAAGTGTTAGACAAAAAGCTGGTGAAAGTACCAGAGATTATATAACTCGTTTTAATAACGAGAAACTCGAAGTCATTGATTATGAAGAGAAGACAGCGATTACTGCTTTGATGAGTGGACTACTGCCAAACAAGTTGTACTACACTTTGGCCAAAGATCCACCTCGAACCATGGCAGACCTGATGGGAAAAGTGTCCAAGATTATGAATGCCAAGGAGGCTATGTATGCGAAGAAGAATATGGACGCCAAAGAAACCAAGGTGGAAGGTGATAAAGCTAAGAAGAAAGAACATAAGAACAATGGTGGTGACAAACAATCCAAAAATAGGTCGTCATGGGAGGTCTTGAGGAAATTTGATAATTACACACCTTTGAAGGTAAATATCAATCACGTCCTGGAAGAAATTAAGAACAGCAAGGAGTTAAACTGGCCAAAGAAAATGAAGGCAGATCCTGACACGAGGAATAGGGAAAAATATTGCGAGTTCCACAAGGATCATGGCCATATGACCAAAAATTGCATAGCTCTTCAGAATGAGATTGAAACACTCATCCGACGAGGAAAGCTAGCAAAGTATGTTGATCGGGGGGGAGAAAGAAGAAACAACGACCGAACTAGAGAGAGGTCTAGATCTCCTCGTCGAGCAGAGGAGAACAAGAAGAGAAACCATGAAGTTGATCCAGAGGATGACCCCGATCTTCCCAAGAAACCAAGGCAGCCAGAACGAGAGGTATTTTCAATACGCTTTGGGTCATTTGATTGTAATGTTATTACAGGAGGAGATGCAGGAGGAGGATATCTTACTGCAGAAAGAAAAGCTTACCTCGGTGAAGCTCAAGCTTGCTCGTTCATTCAGCGAATAAATCTAGCTGAGGAAGATCGCCCGAGAAAGGTGAACAAGGAGAAATTGGTTATCGGTTTTTCAAAAAATGACCTTGAAGGTGTTTTATATCCTCATGATGACCTGCTGGTGATCAAAATGAGAATGAAGGAGGTCATGATTTCAAGAGTACTGGTCGACAATGGTAGCTCGGCAGACATCATGTTCTACTCGTGTTTCGATAGTTTAAATCTAAAGCTATCTCAACTGGAGCCTTATCACAGACCCCTCATCGGTTTTGCTGGCGAGAAAGTATTTCCACTTGGGACGATCAAGTTGGATATATTCATTGGTACGTGGCCTGCTTGTCGGACAGAAAGAATACGTTTCTTCATGATGGATAAGAATGTCCAATTATCGTACAATATCATCATGGGAAGAGTAGGATTGAAGAAGTTCGAGGATGTACCATCTACAGTGCATCAATGCCTAAAATTTCCAATAAACTTTGGAGTGGGAGTTGTGAAAGGTGCTCAGAAAGTAGCTCGGGAATGCTATTATTCATTCGCCGAGCAAGAAGAACTGGAAGAACCAAAGAAAAAGACCACTACTTATCAAGTGGATGAAGGTGCAGAAATTGAAACACTGGATCCTCGAGATGAGTCGCAACTCGTGAAGGGTCAAGTGGTGGAAACTACTGAAAACATCATTCTGGACGACGATCACCCTGAGCGAACTACTCAAATAGGTTCATTGTTGGAAGCCTCATTAAAACAGGAATTGATAACTTTCCTTAGAAGCAGAAGACAAACTTTTGCGTGGAGTCATGAAGATATGCCTGGGATAGACCCAAACTTCTTATGTCACGAGCTCAATGTGAATAAGGAGATCAAGCCTGTGAAGCAGAGAAGAAGAGTATTCAGTCCCGAGAAGAATCAAGCTATACAGGAGGAAGTCGAGAAGCTCCAGAAAGCTTGTTTCATTGAAGATGTTAAATATCCAGATTGGTTAGCTAATGTGGTAATGGTAAAGAAGAAGAACAACAAGTGGAGGATGTGTGTAGACTTCACCGACCTCAACAAAGCATGCCTAAAGGATCACTTTCCACTTCCCCGAATTGATCAACTGGTGGATGCTACCTCGGGACACGAGTTGCTGAGCTTCATGGATGCTTATTCTGGCTACAATCAAATTAAAATGAAACCTGAAGACAGGGAGAGTACTTCTTTCATTACCCCTAGGGGAACTTATTGTTATAATGTTATGCCTTTTGGTTTGAAAAATGCAGGTGCGACATACCAGAGGCTGATGAACAAGGTCTTTGCTGAACAAATCAGTGATAATATGGAAGTCTATGCTGACGATATGCTGACGAAAAGCAAGAAAGTTGCCGATCATCTAGTTGACTTAAGTCAGACTTTTGATCAACTAGATAAATATCAAATGAAGCTGAACCCGACGAAGTGCATATTTGGAGTACGAGAAGGCATGTTCCTCGGGTACATTGTCAATCAACGAGGCATTGAAGCAAATCCTGAAAAGATCAAAGCTCTATTAGGGCTGCGATCTCCAACGACGAAGAAGGAAGTATAGAGTCTCATAGGACGAGTAGCGGCACTCAACAGATTTGTGTCACGAGCAACTGATAGATGTCTCCCATTCTTCAAGACACTCAGAAAGACTTTTGAGTGGAATGATGAATGTGAGAAGGCTTTTCAAGACTTGAAGAAATACTTGGGAGCACCTCCACTGTTGTCCAGGCCGGTGATGGGAGAAAAATTGTATTTGTACCTTGCAGTGTCCGAGAATGCAGTCAGCTCGGCATTGATCAGAGTGAAGAATGGAGTACAAAAGCCAATTTACTACACAGGTAAGGCCTTTCGAGGAGCAGAAATCAGATATCCAAGGCTAGAGAAATTGGCAGTAGCGCTGATTGAGGCGAGTAGGAGAATGAGGCCATACTTCCAAGCTCATACTATAGTAGTATATACTGATATGACATTGAGGCAAGCCCTGCATAAGCCAGAAAAATCAGGAAGATTGATGTACTGGGCAATAGAGCTCGGTGAATATGATATAGTCTATGAACCCAGATCATCGCTTAAAGGGCAGGCTGTAGCAGATTTTATAGTGGAGTTCACCTATCCTGATAGCTCCGAGGAATAAAAGTTGCTCGCTGATCAACCTGTGGATGTTTTAGGATCAACAAACATAGGCTCAGACCAATTCCGATTGGTAAAAGGGCGTGTGGATGTTACAGGATGTGACGCAGAGATAGTTGTGAGGATTCCGGACGAGAAACAAGAGTTGCTCGCTGATCAACCTGTGGATGTTACAGGATCAACAAACACTAGCTCAGACCAACTCCGGTTGGTAAAAGGGCAAGTGGATATTACAAGATCATTGAATTCGGGCTCTAACCAACTCCGGTTGGTAAAAGGGCAAGAAGAAATGATCGACGAAGAGCAAGAAAAATCCGAGGAGGAAAGGAAGCAACAAATATTTCACCGAGGAACTCTGACTGATCATAAATTCGAAGACGAGTTACCTATATGAAGGCTATATGTAGATGGCTCATCTTGCACTACAGGATACGGCGCGGGGATTGTTTTGAGCACTCCGGATGAGGTCGACATGGAATACGCCTTGCGTTTCCAATTCAAAGCTTCCAACAATGAGGCTGAGTATGAGGCCATGATTGCAGGACTTAGTTTGGCAAAAATTATGGAGGCTCAACAGGTCATTGTTTTCAGTGATTCTCAATTGATCATAAACCAAATGATGGGAGTATATGCAGTTAGAGGAGAACTAATAATCAGATATCATGCAAAGGCAAAGGAGCTGGTGTCAGAATTTACCGCTATTCAGCTGGTCAGAGTACCAAGAATGGAGAATGCGAGAGCAGACGCCCTAGCTCGACTAGCATCAGCTACTCGCACCGAGCTACGACGAACAATTCCAATTGAAGTGTTAGCTGGTCGGAGCATAGATGAAGATCTGACGATGAACTTTATCACCCTTGATTTAGGACCATCTTGGATGGATTCCATCAGGGCGTATATCGAGGAAGGAGAATTGCCAATTGACAAGCTCGCTGCCAAAAAATTGAAGTTTAAAGCTGCTCGGTACGTATTAACTAATGGTGTTTCATATAGACGAGGAATTATGGCAGGTTTGCAGAGATGTGTACACCCCTCCGAGGTGAAAGAATTAATTGAAGAGATCCACGAAGGGTCTTGTGGAGCACATGTAGCAGGTCGGACGCTTTTACAAAGGGTGATGATGCAAGGATACTACTGGCCGACGATGAGGGCTGATTACATAGCCTACGCCAAGAAGTGTGACAAGTGCCAGCGCTTTTCCTCCATCCTAAGAACTCCACAAGCATTGTTGACACCCATAACTTCCCCTTGGCCATTTTCCATGTGGGGAATAGACTTGGTTGGGCCACTGCCAACGACTCGAGGAAGGTTCAAGTACCTCGTCGTCGCAGTGGATTATTTTACTAAATGGGTAGAAGCTGAGCCACTCATTGATATGACGTACGAGAAGGTGTATCAATTTGTTTGGAAGAACATCATTTGTCGATATGGTCTACCTCATGCCTTCATCACAGACCATGTAACACAATTTGATAACGAGGAGTTTGCCGCCTATTGTCATCAATCAAATATTTTGAAGGTCCACTCATCACCAGGCCATCCTCAAAGCAATGGACAAACTGAGGTGACAAACAGAACGCTGCTAAATGGCTTGAAGAAAAGATTGGATGATGCAAAAGCAAACTGGATCAACGAGTTACAATCAATACTTTGGGCTTACCGAACTACTCCCCGAGTAGCAACTGGAGAATCACCATACATGCTGGCGTTTGGAAGTGAAGCCGTTATACCTGCCGAGTTGGGCCTTCCAACACACAGGGTAATGAATTTCAATTCCCCTGTCAGTGACTTAATGAGAAGACTGGATTTAGACATGCTCGAGGAAGTTAGAGAAGAAGCAACCATTAGAAATGCTGCTTACCAGCAGCGAACAACTTTATTCTACAACAAAAGGGTGAAGAAGTGCGACTTGAAAGAAGGAGACTATGTGCTGAAGAAAGTAATTCAAAAACACAATAAGCTGGAAGCAAACTGGCATGGACCATACCGAGTTACAAAAGTTGTTCGACCAGGAACTTATCGAGTAGCAACTCTAGAGGGGGAGAAGTTCAAGAATGCATGGAACGCAGAGCACCTACGCAAGTATTATCAGTGATGTATATGTAGCACAGTTCCATCAGTATGAATAAAATGAAGATATTCTGTTAAAGTCTCTCCTTTTATTGAGAATTTTTCGGGGAATACTAGTGCTACACACTACTCGGCAAAACTCGGCAAAACTCAGACTGCTCAGTAGCAAAATATTCCTAAAAATGCCAACCTCGGTTGGTTAGGAAACAAAATATTCCTAAAAATGCCAACTTCGGTTGGTTAGGAAACAAAATATTCCTAAAAATGCCAACTTCGGTTGGTTAGGAAACAAAATATTCCTAAAAATGCCAACTTCGGTTGGTTAGGAAACAAAATATTCCTACAAATGCCAACCTGTTTGGCTAGGAAACGAAATATTCCTAAAAATGCTAACCTGTTTGGTTAGGAAATGAAATATTCCTAAAAATGCCAACTTCGGTTGGTTAAGAAATAAAATATTCCTAAAAATGCCAACCTAATGCCAACCTCGGTTGGTTAGGAAACAAAATATTCCTAAAAATGCCAACTTCGGTTGGTTAGGAAACAAAATATTCCTAAAAATGCCAACTTCGGTTGGTTAGGAAACAAAATATTCCTAAAAATGCCAACCTGTTTGGCTAGGAAACGAAATATTCCTAAAAATGCCAACCTGTTTGGTTAGGAAACGAAATATTCCTAAAAATGCCAACTTCGGTTGGTTAGGAAACAAAATATTTCTAAAAATGCCAACCTGTTTGGCTAGGAAACAAAATATTCTCGCAAATGTCAACTTATGTTGGTCGGGAGGTAAGATTATTCCAGAAAGTGCAAAAGTTGCTAACTATGACTGGTCGGGGATAAAAACCCACCAACTGTAGTTGGTCGACAAAGAAAATTTATCGACCTTGGTTGGTCGGAAACATTTAAGAGAAAAGTCTACCAACTATGGCTAGTCGGGGATAAAAACCCACTAACTGTAGTTGGTCGACAAGCATAATTTAACGACCTTGGTTGGTTGGAAAAATTTTAAACATTTTTTATACTCGTGACTTTATTATTAAGTGATCGAGCAATATTATTGAAACTTGAAACTTTTTAATTATTACTGAGTTGGTCGACAAACTACACAATATTGTTATCTTTTTAACAGATATGCATAAATATAAAGTGTTTGATAATTACAAGACAATAGAAATCAAGATTTGCAAACAAAAATGAAGGTCTTTCATTGAATTCAAAATAAATTACACTGATAATGAAATTACAGTTACATTGACATGTATACTAACTATTACATCAAAAATTCCTATTCTACTGGTTTCTTCCCCTCTGCTTTTGACACAGGTTCCTCGCCAGCAGGCGGATCATTTAAAGACAGAGGAGAATTGATGAAGTTGAGATCCTTCAACATCCTGACATTCATCACGGATGGCCGATCTAAGAGATGCTCGGGACGAGATACCTCGATTTGAGAATGTAAATTGTAGTCACCGAGATACTTTGAAATTAAGCTCCGAGGAATGGCCCGAGCAGGGATCCAATCCATGTCCAAATTGTAGGGTGGCACAGGCAAGTCGAGCAACCCGGGATCATGGTAGTCCCATAAATAATGACCTTATTCAAGCTTCAACACACCTAAGGCATTCAGCCAGCCTTGCTTATAGCCCTCATTGTTGGCATTCTGGATACGATCGTCCAAGTGGTATAGCGCTTCATTGTATCCAGCCATCCAGAACTCCCTGGGCTGTTTGTGGAATTGATATGTTAGCCTTTCTAGCTGCTCGTGGAGATTCTTGATGAAAAGCTCCTTATTCTCCAAGACTGACTTCTGCACAGAAAGATGTTTTTCCAGGTCCCTAATCTTCTTTGACATATCAGACAACGCCTGGTTCTTCGCCATTAATTGGAAAGCCTGGTTCTCTAAGGCAGACTGAGTCCTCTATTCCTCGACAAGAACTCGAGCTGCTCTTGCTCCTCCCCGAGGAGCTCTTGCTCGTCCCCGAAAAGATGTGGAAGGGCCCAACCTCTTCAAGGTGTCCAACTCTTCCCTTAACTTGGCGTTCTCAACTTCTAAGAACGAAAATCCCTCATCGGTCACTGGGATCAAGGCACTAGAAGTGGAAGCTGCAGACTTCAATTGTGACAGCTCCTTCTGCAGGTTGTTGTTTTCCTTTTCCAGCAACTCAGCAATCTGTCTGCATTCTTCGACCTCACCTCTCAAGGTTCTCTCCCTTACATCGTACCCAGCAAAAAGCTTCTCGTAGCCCTTGTCGGCAATGATCTGCTGGTATTTCTTCTCGTACCCCTCATGCAACAAAGCAGTGGATTCTTTGTATTAAAGCTGAAGGTCTTCGAGGGTGCCTTGAAGATCCTCAATCATTTCATAATAGGCAACGTTATTGGCTACAACCCTATCAAGCAGACACTTCAGATATTGATATGCTTCCACTGTTTGTTCTGAAGCGTCCTGGCCAAGGATGTCGACAACTTGTGCAGCACTCAAGTCTGTGTGACCAGCCTTGAAGTATTCATTACATTATCGCGGCAACTTTGTATCATGGGTAGAAAGCAGTTCCATCCTGGCCAGAAACTAACAGAAAAAGAAGAGCAATCATCAATAAGAAGAATAAGCAGAGTATGAATGAAAGATAGACAACAGTATGCAAAAAAGTTCAAGTTTTATTAGATCATAGTTCAGAGTTACATCTTCTGGGTTACATTTGATAAAGAGAAACAAAATAAAAAGAAACCCGAACAACACTACACCTTTTTCTTATCTCCCAAAACCTTCTCGGGAGGTTGGGATGAAGAGGTAGGTTGCTCGGAGGGAAGGGATAGTTGCTCGGGGAGAATAGGCAGTTGCTCGGAGGAAGAAACGATTTGTTGATTTTCCTCGGTAGCAGGCTGGATGGCTAGGGCATGATCTCCCATCACCATCGAAGACTCTTCATAGGTAGCTTCGTCCTCTTCTAACTCTTCTGGAGTTGGAGGGGGACCAGGGATATGTCTCTGGAAGAGCTCGGAAGACTCGTCGACCTTCATCTCCCGAAGGGCAGCAACCCATCCATCCCTAAAATATTTGAGACCGCCATAGTCCACTTGAGACACCATGGCAGCCAACCCCTTGTTCCAACCCTTGTCCTAGCCAGAGCTGAAGGACTTCTTCACAGCCATCTTCCTCTTGGTCTTCTCTAAGGCAAGCTTTTCGGACCGCAAGTCATCAGCAGCTTTCTGTTTTTGCTCAGCTTCCTCCTTCTATCGACCTACTTCCCGAAGTTGAGCCAACTCCTCCTCGGCAGCCTTGAGTTTATCTTCAAACTCTCCTGCAGTTTTGAGCTTCTCTTCAAGCTCCTTATTTGCCTTCTCCAAGGCATTTATTCTCTTCTCCAACTCCTTGGAGGCATCAGCAGCCCGAGCTTTTTCTTGTTCGGAGGAGGCAAGCTTCTTCTCCCAGACAGCTTTGTCATCAGCATATTTCTGGCGAGAATCTGCCAGAGACTTGGTAGCTTCTTCCAGAGCTCCCTCCACACTGGACGAAGAGCAAGAAGCCTTAATCGCTTCATCCTTATTCAGGATTATATTGAAGCAGCTCGTCAATTGTGAACAGAAAAAGAAAGCAAGTTAGAAACAGAAATGACAAAGGAAGTATGAAAAATTCGAAGTAAAGAGACTTACAGAAGCAAGGTGACGAGCAGCTAGCGAGGTGAACATATCCCGAGTAAGGTTTTCTTCAGTACCTTGGACCTCGGGAATGATCCATGATTTTACCGAGCTCATGGCAGAGCTCGGAGGAACAAAAGTTGGAACCCCAGTTCCAGCAACTGGGGGCTGAGTAATGGATCAACCAAATTGACCGAGGAGATCTTCTTCAGTCTCCTCGGGGGAACAGGTACAGATTCAACCAAGGAAGAAACCTTGGTCGGTGATATCACAATCACCTCTCCAGGAGCAGCAGACCTGCTCGGAGCCACTGCGGGCTTCTCGGCAACTTTAACAGGAGCAGCTGGAGGAGCTGCATCAATCTTCTTTGTCCCCTCCCCTGGGACATCAATCCTACTCCTTTTTACCTCCCCAGAACCGGAGGCAGTTTTCTCAAACAGGGTAGGAGGTCTTCTCTTCTTCATCCTTTCACTTAAAGGAATATGGGATTCAGGCGATGAGTTGGTTGAAGCTGGTACTGGCTCTGATTCACTTATCACTGGACGAGCAGTGAAAGAAGTGGTGTAGCTCTTATACTGCAACAGATACGAAGCTGATCTAATGTGCTCGTCGGCAACACTCTGATGCAGACTCCAGATAAGTTTCAGATGTCTTATATTAACATCTGCTTCCTTTGGGCACTTTCTCTTGCTATCAACTGCAAATAAGTAAACATTGTTATCAGTGGCACATTTTATTAAACACAAAAGAAACATGATTTCAAAATAAATAAAATAAAATAAAAATAACCTATCCCATTGCCATAAGGAGGGCATCTGGGACCCTGATAAACCTCATCTCCAGCTAATGGAGGGTGTTGCCAATTTTTTATGACAACCCCTTGTTCAAAATAATCCCTATTGGCATTAGGGAGATTGACTACTAAGGCTCTATTTAAAAATCTAGTTTTTAAATAAAAAATATTATCATTAATTGCCCATCTATAGCAGTACATGATTTCTGGAATTCCTATTCGAGTTCCATGAATTTGATTTAACCTATACACCCCATTAACTATTCTCCATGTGTTGGGGGCTATTCGTGCAGGAACAACGTCAAAGTACTGACAGAATTCCAGACGCAAGGGATTTGGTGAAAAAGAAAATCCACACTCAGCAAAAAAGAGACTACGGAACCAATGTCCCTCAGCCAAATGGAAGTAATTAGAAGGCTCAGAAAGCTCTTCCAAAACAACCCATGAGGGAATGGAGAAATCAGAACGAAACTTCTTAAGAGACTCAACAGGGTAAACCATGGTGAATAAAGAAATGAAGAAGAAGGAATAAGATCTTACAGGAAAAGAATGGATCTGTTGACAACGAACGATGTAAGAGATGAACGCACAAGAGAGTAGGAAGAGACGACGTAAAAGTCGAAGATAAAAATTTGAAAAGGTAGAAGACGATGGGAGTGTCTGTGAAGTTTAAATACCTTGCCTTGGGAAATGGTGAAGTAATGATTACAAAAAAGGATGATTACGTTACCGGCGGCTAAAAAGATGAAAAGTGGCGCGGGAATCAAAGCAGTCAATAGCGGCTAAAAAGTTGAAAAGTGGCGCGGGAATCAAAGCGGACAACAGCGGCTAAAAAGACAAAAAGTGACGCGGGAATCGAAGCACGCAGAAAAGTCCAAAAAAGCATGATTCTACGAATTGGGAAGGAAAAATAAATACAAGGGAAACGCTCCTAAAAATCAGGAAGACTATTTAAAGCTACCATAATTCCGAGAAAGAATGTTCCATACTCCTCAAATTTCGAACTATGAAACATTGGGGGCTTCTGTTGATACCAAATTTAATCTGCTGACATGGACCAATCATATGAAGACACGTGGCTATCTACATGGCAACAACCAACACTTCCGAGGAACCCACTCGCTCCGAGGAATAAAACTACAACGAGGAAGACTAGTTCCCCGAATAACTCACACGCTCCGAGGAACAATGCCTCTCCGAGGAACTCTTGAGTACCGAGAAGCTTAGGCGGTCCGAGCAACTCAGGCGATCCGAGCTGCATCTCGAACAAAGCATTAATAGCTGGATAACCAACAGTTCAACTGATTCATTAAATGCTTATCATTCAGACGCACACGCAATGAGGGCATTAAATGTATTACCCTTTCATATGTATATCATTTAATGTATTACCCTTTCACATTACAGCCTCAGGGCTATAAATACATTGTACAATCCTCATTGTAAGGGGACCCCCGGACCGGAATTTCTTGAGATAACTTGTAATCGAGAATTCCCATACAAACAGCAATACCAAAACAGTGGACGTAGGCCATTCTTATAAGGCTGAACCACTTTAAAAACTCTTTGTCTTATTTATTTATCTGTGATTGAATAATTAAAGAGATCTAATTTTTTACATCAACAGACATATTAAAAAAGCTATTTCCATGTTGAGATTTGGTTGGCATATGATTTTCAACATATTAAAAATAAACCAAATCTCATGGAGAGAACAGAACATGGAGAAAAAATTATTTCCAACAAAACTATTTTCAATCAAAACTTTTTTCAACCAAAACTATTTCCAACAAAAATCAACCAAATCTCAAAACGGTTGGCTTATAAATGTCGAGAACAGAGAATGGAGAGAACATGTATTTTAGAGGAGAACATGGAGAGGAGAAATATCTTACCAAAACAAATATCGGTGAGAAGAGATTTGGGCAGCCATTGACTGGTTTTGGCCACTGGTGGAGGACGACATCTCCAGTGGAGGCCGGCGACACCTTTAAAATTGGGTTTGTGGGGAGAGAAAGCTAATGATAATGGTTTGGGATTTTGGGTTTTTAAAGAGGTAGCTTCCCTGAATAATGTCTTGGGATGTGAAGAGTCTTGAGGGAGAGAAAGTGAATGGACATTTATTGGGAAAATGAATAGGTGGACGGAGAAAATATGATGCTAGAGAAATACGAAATTTGAGGGAGTTAGGGTTAAAAGTATTTGACACGTGGATACCCTTAAGTTGGAGACTCTATTAAATGCTTTGCCTACGTGGATAGAGTGGTTGGAGAGGAGTCTTAATGCCTTGTTTTGTATTTTATAATAGTAAGAGATTGCTGGTGCGAATTCATATTCATAAAACGTCAATCAATTACAATCACAGTATGTCACGTCAGTTAATAATTTAAAAATAGAAACTAAAAATATAAACAAAATATTTATTGTCCTATATCCATAACAAATATTATTTTAAATCTTAAAAATGCATAATCTAACATATCTATTCTAAATAAGTTAATTTCTACATTATCAACGCCAATTAGGATAAAAACTGTTTTGATTCGATAGGCATTGGAGACCGCCGAAGGCACTGATATCATAAAAATAAGTAATTATGATACCATTTATGGTTCATAAAATTAACAAGCACTAGGAATTCTCCTTTGGAGATTGAAAAGCGCCCCCAACGGCATGCTTAGAAATAGGCAAATCAGAATTGTATTCGAATGATCCATTCTAGTATACTATTGTCAAAATTATAAATCTGACTATATAATTGTAAGCACCCCCATTATGGACTCCTCATGTCCTTGTCTCTTCTCCATTGGATTATGTCCACAAACATCTTGACTGAACTCATGGTCGCGTAGGACTACTTTATCTGGTTTTGGCCACTCAAATTATTGTTAATCAAGGAGAGTGACAAGAAAGCTCACACATATAATTGTGTTCAATGAATTTTTCCCACCCAATCATTAACAGGTAAAAAATGTTAAAATTTCTAATACAATAAATTTTTTTAGGAGTCTAGAGATATCTTTTATTATTATTTTCTTAATTTTGAGATATCCAGAATAGAAGTCAATTTTTATAATTAATGACTATATTTTTTTTTTACTGCAAATGAGTTTTAAATTTGACTTCTGATTACGTTTAAAATATTTTTTCTGCTAGTTCAATTCTTGTTCTTTGATAGTCACAAATAAATTTGTTACTATCTATGAGATCATTGACAATCTAAATCCCCCTAAGCACGACAATTGTCACCGTCCAAAAACAATAAGCAAATAGACATATAAGGTGGTATACCAAGGTTAAATCTACCGTGAGAGAAAAAATTATAAGCTTTTGGACATAGTTTAAAAAGAATAGATTTTTACGGTCTAGTCCTTTGACTAAATATTTTGGACAAAAAAATCGACGAAACAAATTTTAAACGATTAGATCCAACATATAAATACTGTCAATTTAAGACAATCATAAACCTAATTGGCTATTGTCGGTTTCTCTGCAACTAACTACTATTCTCCGAAATCGAAAATAACATAAAAAAATTGATGTTTTTTTCGTCTGTCCAATAATCGATTACAATGTTCTTAATCAATTCTACCTGTATCACTGGACTCTATCATTTGTAAATTTATCTTTATCACCAGTTGGTTTTTCTATTTTCGATCGATTACAATATGTCAATGTACTTTGTTTTGATTCAAGAGACTCATTGTAATTTCGTAATTCATGTGATTGAATAACTTTTTATATGTTTTATATGTATGTATATGTTTTGCTTTCGTGTTTTTTATGCATTTATGCTTGGATTCTTCATATATAAGATTATATTTATCAATATTTGTAATTGTTAGTTGAATGTAATTAATGAATATTATTGATGTTTCATTCTAATTTTAAGAGTACTTGATTTTGAGTTGGTATTGAATCACTTAATGATATAGGTCCGTGCTAGCGAAACTAACCAATTCAACATCAGTTTTCAAAGTACACGCAGTGTTTATAAAGTAGACATGATTATTTTTTTTGAAAATATGCATCTACTTTATTGCTTCATGCATAGGTTTTTAAACAGTGCCTGTAATTTTATATTAATTATATATAAATATTTTGATATTTCATGCATTAAATTATTGCACACATTTTTAGAATTGTTGACTTTGAAGTAAATATTTTTCGTCTCTCTTTTACTGCAGGACATTATGGTAAGTTGTATAATAGCAAGATGTTGTTATTTGGATAATATGGCTTGTATTGTAATATTTGAAGATAGCTCATTAGATTTCATATGCAATGAGTTGTGTATTAGGTTTACTAATTTGAGAAGTGGAAGTTTTTCATTGAGGTATTCATTTGGTGATGAATGTCGGTTCATGTTGGTTTGTGACAACGATGTTTGTTGTATGTTGTGGTCCCAATTGATCGTGAAAGCTGATTTCATTTGGATATATGTCATTGATTCATTAGCATTGCCAAGTAATACATGTCGTGAACGTGTTGAATGCTCTAATCGAATTTTTGAAGGGGTTGACTACAGTAATACAAGTTCTGAGAGGGTTGACAGTGGTGATACAAATACACAGAGTTTAGAGTCTTTATCATCAGATACGGAAAATGATTTTAATAGTTGCATTGAAAATGACTTTTAGCTGGGAGGTGTGGATCCAAGTAAGTTGAAAGTCTATCTTTTGAATGATTGGAAGACATATATAAGTCATGAGCAGCAGTGTTTTGAAGGAGGTGTAGTGGAATTTCGGGATAAATTGTGAAAGTATGCCGTTGAGGTTGGGTTCAGGTATGTGTATTTGAAGAATGATAAAACTCGAGTGATGGCTGAATGCTCTAAAAAAACTACTGAGAATTGCATGTGGAGAATTCATGCTTCATTTTTTTTCCAAATGAGAAGATTTATTATCAATTTTTAGAAGACCTTGCCTCTTCTAAATGGCTTACATCAGATGAGAAAACAATTTGAGAGAAGAGAAGAAAACTTAAATGAGGATCTTTATAGAATAGATCCCTTACAGAGCCCTTATATTAGGAGCAAAGTAAAAAGAGACTTAGACCCCTAATGACATAATAGAACACCAATGACCGCTAGACATGTCTGATGGATGGAAGACTCCATTTATCCACTATGAGTAGACCTTTGAGATGCTTTGGGAAATCATTTAAGGCAAGAGAAAAACAGTCCTTATTCTCAGTTGCACCTAACTTTACAAGAAAGTCAACCACTTTATTTGCCTCTCTATAAACATGAAAATTTTTGATCTTCATCATCTCCATTAAGCTCCTGGTTTTGTGTATAGCCCAATTGATTTTCCATGGAAACTTTCTATTGAAGTTAATTATGTCCACTAGAGCCTTTGAATCATTTTCTATTAACATATCATATCCAATTAGGTCCAAGAGGAGTTCAAGGCCTTTTAGTAAGGCTAATGCTTCAGCTTCCATATTAGACATTTCTCCAAAATGAGCATGAAAGGCCCATACCATTTCTCCTCAATGGTTCCTAAGTATTACACCTCCACCTCCCTTTCCAGGATTCCCTATAGAACTCCCATCAATATTCAAATCTAGAGTGCCATTTATAGGAGGATACCACTTTATAAACATTTTCTCTTCAGGCCCCTGAGCTATAAAAGGAACTATATTGAGGGAAACTTCATGCTTAATGTGAATAAAAGTTGAAACCTATAAGGACATAATTTTATAAATGTCCGGGGTAGAATCTAGGAATTTTCTATTTTATCCTAGATCACAGTTTGTATGTCTGATACAGCTACATTAGGCACGTCAACACGATCAACCTCGACGGCCTTTATCCGAATTCAATGCATCCATTATCTTCACGTGCATCATGCTACATGCGACTTGCTCCTCAGCTCATTCCCACTACTCCACTACGCTTTATCGGTAAAATGTTTTATTGGAGCTTTAAATATTTGCATAAATATTTGGAAATTTTTTTGAAAATTATTTTTGAAGTCTGGATTAATTTTTTATCAAAAGCAGAATTTTTTCTAAGTGTAGAAGCGAAGTGCCTTGAACGACGAGCTCGCTCAAACGACTTTGAATGTCGTTCGCGCGAGATAGGTATGTCGCGCGATCTCGTTCGAACGACTTCTGTCCTTCGTTCGAGCGACATGACTATCTCGTTCGAACGAGCCACCGCCTCGATTTTCGTATAAATATTCGTTCTCCTTGTACACATTTTTTAAGTCTTTTTGCAATCTCAAAATTCTGCAAAAACTGTCCAGAATAAGACTTCATCTTTTTAAGGTTTTCTAACCTTTTTTATTCACAAAACCGTTCCCATATATGTGTGTGAATCTTTAAAACCTTTAAGAGAATTTTTTACTCATCTGGAGTAATTTGTGAGGAAGCTGTTCTCTTCTTCATTGCTGCCCTACTGAAAAGGGATAGTTGCAGCCGCCGACAACAGAACCGACACTCTAGGGTTTTTTTGTGTAACATATTTTCATTGTAATCCGTGTAAGCCGTTCTCTTACAAAATTATAGTGAAAATAAAAGGTTTTGCCCCTTTGGGGGATTTTTCCTCATTTGTGTGTGTTTGATTGTTGTTGCTTGATTTTATCATCATCAATCACACCTAGATGCATGTGTAGGACTTAATTGATAAAAACTGAATTTAATTAAATAACTTCCGTATTTGAACGCAAGTGCACTCTTCTCAAATTGGTATCAAAGCCAGTTACACAACTGTACCGTGTAATTTTTTGCAAAATTTTCTAAGATATCAATTTTCTGAAAAATTAATTTTTAAAAACGAGTGTGTTCATAATGGAGAAGTTATATAATAAAATGCCAGTTTTTGACGGGACAAACTATGCATATTGGAAAGCCTGTATGAGATCTGCATTAAAAGCCATTGATGAACGTGTCTGGATTTTGGTTGAAAGAGGGTGGACACCTCCCTCCGTCACTCTTGAAAACGTGACCAATTTAAAACCTTTTACTACATGGACTGAAGAAGAATTTAAATGGTCATATTTTAATTCTAAGGGTTTGAGTGCTATTTCTGGGTCAGTCACTCCTGATGAGTTCAAACACATAATGACGTGCACCACGTCAAAAGAGGCATGGGATGTTTTGTAACTTACCCATGAAGGTACAAATGCTGTGAAAGAGTCTAAACTGCAAAATTTAACAACTCAATTTGAAACAATCACCATGCTTGAATCCGAGTGTTTTGATGAATTTTATGCTAGGTTGTCTGATATTGTTAACACTAGCTTTAATCTTGGTGAACACATTCCTAATGCTAGAGTTGTTAAAAAGATTCTTAGATCACTGCCTAAGCATTTTATCCCTAAAGTCACTGTGTTAAATTCTATGGGTAATTTAAATACGCTTAAATTGGAAGAACTTGTAGGAGACTTGCAAACGTATGAAATTGATATGTTTCCTAAATCTGTCAAGTCTAAAGATAAGGGAATTGCACTTAATGCCCAGGAGAGAAAGAGTGAGGGGTCGGCAAGAAAGAGGGGAAAGTCACCTAGAAAAAGAGAGACAGATACGTCAGATTCTGAGTGTGATTTTGACTTAGATGATTTAGCCCTTTTTGCTAAAAATTTCAAAAGAATTCTCAAATTCAAGAAAAATGGCAATTTTAAAGATAAAAAGAAGTTTGAGAAAAATAAGTTTGAAAAGAAAAATGAAAAAGATTTTAAAGATCCTCCTAAGAAGGAAAGTGAGAGATGATTTGAGTGCGACGGTAGGGGACATAGAGCTTTTGAGTGTGCTACTAGACTGAACAGAGAAAAGGACAAAGCTGCCCTTAATGCTACCCTTAGTGACGACGGTGAGGTCGAGGCGGTGGATTCTGGAGATGAATCACCGCATGAGTGTAACTTCACCGCATTCATGGCTAGTCATGTGAGTACGTCTAGTGCTCCTCACGACGATGAGGATGCTGATTCACAGGGACACCTCGACAGTGTGAGAAATGTGAGTGAGGGGGAGGATGACACAAGTGAGAGCGAGAGTGATCTTCAACGCGCCTACGCCAAGCTTTATTCTGAGTCATTTAAAACTAAAAAGCGTAACAAAGCGTTAGTTCTTAGGATCACCGCATTAGAGGAAGATTTAAGACAAGCGAGAGAGAGAGAGTCCTCCACCTGCACTACCTTAAGAGAGAGAGAGTCTCCTGTATTGAGAAAGAGAGTTTGTTCAAAGAGAGAGAGAGTTATTTTGAGAAAGAGAGAGGGGACTTGACTAAACAAGTGGCTAGTCTTACGAGTGAGCTCCATTCCTCCGTGGAGACTCGGAAGAAACTTGAAGCCCTTGTAGCCCAGCTGACTCATGATCTGGAGAGAGCATGGGAAGTCAAGGTACAAATCGAGGACAAATCTGGGAAGATGGGAAAGATGCTCCTCGGCCCCGCTTTAGGTTTTGGTGATAGGCAAGGAATAGGTTATAAGGGTTCTTTCACGTCCCATATTGCACCTGGACCAGTTCCTGAGTTTACTACGACTCCTTATGGCCATCGTCAAAAACCTCGAAGGAGAGTTCGACCAAGAAAAGCAAACCAAGGTCCGCCTTTGACTGTGTTTTTTTGTACATATTGCAAAAGAAAAGGGCACCTCAGGGAGTTTTGCTATAGTATGTGTCGGACACGACGTACTACTGCTCCACCTCAGAATACTGATGATTTTACCAGTCTGAGAGTGCGAGTTGAGTTTTTAGCTGCCACATCAGAGAGTTTGATGGAGGAATTCCGACGGATGTCTTTGCCGTCAGTGAATGCTTATCACATTCCGTCTAAAACCAACAACAACAAAGGTAAACAAAAGGTCACCACTTCTTGGGTACCTAAGAACGATAAAAAGGCATTTGTTGTTCATGTCGCTCTCAAAGCACATAATACCTCAGAGTGGTATTTTGATAGTGGGTGCTCCAGACATATGACAGGTGATGCCTCATTTTTTACGTCTCTTGAGGATTATCAGGATGGAAGAGTCATCTTTGGAGATGGGAGCAAGTCTAGCATTGTAGGACGTGGTACTGTAGAGTTACCTGGATTTCCTAAGCTAGAGAATGTTTTATACGTCAAAGGTTTAAAAGCAAACATTCTCAGCGTTAGCCAGCTGTGTGACGCTGACTTTGCCGTAAAGTTTGACCGGGAAGCATGTAATGTCTATAATCAAGTCGATAAACTTTTAGTGCGAGGGGTGAGGACAAAGGATAATCTCTATGGGACTGAGCCCACATCCTCACTTGTATACAACAGTGCCACGATTACTCCTATGGATCTATGGCACCAACGTCTAGGTCATGTGAACATTAGAGATTTAACTCGTCTAGCTAAAAAGGACCTAGTACGTGGCTTACCATCACATGGAAAGCCAACTTTGACAGTTTGTGGACCCTGTCAGTTGGGAAAACAAATTCTTATCCCCCCATAGGAAGTTGCATTCCATTACCACCTCTCATGTACTTGAGCTTATTCACATGGATCTTATGGGTCCTACTTGTATTGAGAGTCTGGGTGGTAAGAGGTATATCCTCGTTATGGTGGAAGATTTCTCCAGATACTCGATTGTAGGTTTCCTGAGGGAGAAATCCGATGCTGTGGAATTTTTAACGACCAAGTGCCGTGTCCTGCAAAATCAACATGGAGTCACTATTAACAGGATACGTATTGACAACGACACTGAATTTAAGGAAACAAAAGTAGATCTTTACTGTGATAGCATCGGGATCAAACATGAGTTTTCTGCTGTGAAGACTCCTCAACAAAATGGGATTATTGAGAGAAAAAATAGGACGATCCAGGAAATGGCTAGAACTATGCTCCTAGGTCGTAAGGTTTCTAGGAAATTTTGGGCAGAGGCAGTCTCTACTGCATGCCACACGGTGAATAGGGTTTATCTGCATCCACACACACTTAAGATTCCTTATGAATTGTGGACTGGCAAGAAACCCAACCTTGCTTATTTTCGTGTTTTTGGGAGTAAATGCTACATCCTACGGGATAGAGAGCAATTAGGAAAGTTTGACTCCCGAAGCGACGAAGGAATACTGTTAGGATATTCATCGAATAGTAGAGCGTACCGAGTTTTTAACCTGAAGAGATCTAAGGTTATGGAGTCAATAAACGTCACCGTTCAAGATGACGAACCTTCGACGTTTATTGATTCTAGCCTTCAGTGTGAGGATGAGGATATTTCTGGCAGTAATTTACTTGTACCTCACCCACACTCTGTGGACCCTACTCCTGTGTTAGGGGACACACCTGCTTGGGTTCGCAAGAGTCATGACCCTTCTGCCATTATTGGTGATCCCACTCTAGGGGTGAAGACTCGCGCTCAGCTCGAGAACGTTGTTAGCCATTTTTGCTACACGTCCAAAGTCGAGCCCAAGAATCACGAAGAAGCACTCAAGGATGAACACTGGATATCTGCTATGCAGGATGAGTTGCTTCAGTTTAAAAAGAATAATGTCTGGGAACTTGTCCCCCGACCTAGTGAGACTAATGTGATAGGTACCATATGGATTTTCAAAAATAAAATGGAAGAAAATGGTACCGTAATCATAAACAAGGCTAGGTTGGTCGCTCAAGGCTACACACAGATAGAAGGTGTAGACTTTGGGGAGACATTTGCTCCTGTTGCGAGGCTTGAGTCCCTCCACTTACTACTCGCCATCGCATGTCATCTGCGCTTTAAGTTATATCAGATGGATGTCAAGAGTGCCTTTCTAAATGGCATTCTACAGGAGGAGGTCTACATGGACCAATTGAAAGGGTTTGAAGACCCTAAGCACCCGGAACACGTCTACTATATGAGGAAAGCCTTGTATGGTTTGAAGCAAGCACCCCGTGCTTGGTACGAGAGGATTACTTCCTATCTCTTAGCCTGTGGCTTCAAGAGAGGGGGAGTTGATATGACGTTGTTCGTCAGGAGAGATGACAGTGCTATTTTGGTTGCCCAGGTCTATGTGGATGACATAGTCTTTGGATCCACGTGCTCCAAACATGCTCATTACTTTGAGGAGGAGATGAAAAGTGAGTTTGAGATGAGCATGGTTGGTGAGATTACTTTCTTCCTTGGTCTCCAGGTTCGTCAGCTAGAGGATGGGATGTTCATCTCCCAATCTAAGTATGCCAAAGACCTAGTGAAGAAATTTGGGTTAGACTCCGCTAAGAACGCATGTGCTCTTATGAGTACCACTACCAAGCTTAGTAAGGACACTTCAGGCAAGGACGTAAAGCAAACCTTGTATCAGAGTACGATAGGTAGTCTTCTCTATTTGACTGCCAGTCGTCCCGACATAGCCTTTAGTGTTGGAGTCTGTGCCCGATATCAGGCGTCCCTGAAAGAGACACATTTACTTGATCTAAAACGTTTTATTAAATACGTGAGTGGGACTCTCTCATATAGTATTTGGTATTCCTTTGATACCGATGACCGTTTGTCCGCCTATTCGGATGCCGAATGGGCCGGGGATGTAGATGGTTGTAGAAGCACTTCTGGTGGGTGTTTCTATTTTGGTTCTGCTCTTGTCTCCTGGCTGAGCAAGAAGCAAAATTCCATCTCTTTATCCACTGCGGAGGCTGAGTACATTGCTGTCGGGAGTTGTTGCACACAACTCTTATGGATGAAGTAAATGTTGGAGGATTATGGGATCTCACAGGACACCATGACTATTTCTTGTGATAACACGAGTGCGATACACATATCCCGCAATCCAGTCCAACATTCACGCACAAAGCACATCAGGATACGCGAGCACTTTATACGTCAGTTAGTTGAGGAGAAAGTCGTATCCCTGAGTTTCGTACCCACCGACCGTCAGTTAGCCGATATTTTCACGAAACCTTTAGATGCCCTTAGATTTGAGAGTCTTAGGAAGTCTTTGGGGATTTGCAAAGTTGACTGAGGGGTTGGTATGTGTCTAGGATAGGATGCTTGTTAATGTTCATATCATATTCTTTCTATTGCTAGTTTGTTTTATATGTATTATTGCTTTGTTGTACAACTATTTTTTTTGAAAAATCCAAAAAGATTTTTATTTTTTTTATTAAAAAAAAAATTTAGAAAAGCCCAAAAAGATTTTTGTACTTTATTTACACCTTTTATGGATGAGCATTTAAGATAGCCGAGTCACAATTTCATTCCATTTTTCATGTGACTGTTTGATAGAGATTTGAGACGCTACATCATTTCATCCATGTGCTTTACATTGTTTGGAGTCTTTGAGATGTGATTAGTGATATCTTTCTACATGTTTGACTCCTATCTCCTTTATTGCACACATGCACGACTGTATTTGATTATTGTACTTGTCTATCACATATTGGATTGAGTGTTTCCATCTCAATTCTGTCTATACAACTTACCATATGCCATAAAACTTGACAAGATTGGAATGCATGTAAAAATCGTTTTGGTGAGACTGTGTGTTTATTTGAAAATGGGGAAGGGCTGCGAAAGGTTTATTTATCCTTTGCGATTTTAAGCCACCGTTAAAAAGGACCTAAAAAATTGAGGAATTTTATTATCCGGGGTCCAAAGAGGTTAAAAGAGCTCGAAGAAATTAAAGGCAATAAAAAGCAATATATGCCAAATATGGGCCATTAGGCTTCACCATCAATTCTCCAAAGTTTGAGAATTTAGAACGCCTCTATTTAAAATTTAAATCTGAGGGAGTTTGATTGGAGAATATAAACGGGTTTGCAATTCCTTGAAAGTCCTGAAAAAGCATGACATAGTTTTGGACGTTATTGGTGTGGAAATCACTTTGAGCTTTGATTTGTTGATTTGATTGAGTCAATGTCTCATATTACCACCTTTTTACACCAAAGGAAGAATTTGAGTTCATTCGTTAGGAGTATCTGATATTCATCATGCACATATGTCATGTTTGTATGCATTGATTTTCCTATCGAATTTGATCACACCCCTACATTTACGCTATCATCGACTTGGTTGTTTTGTGTTCTTTCATGGTGTGATTTTTTGTTGTTTATTATGTGTGAAATTTTTTGAAAAATACAAAAATAGCAGTTTATTCCCGTGTGTCATTCTTAGGGGTGTAAGCTGTACGGTTTGGTCGATAAATAGTAGATACCAATACCAAAACCAAACTCTGGATGGTAAAACCAAACCGTACCAGTTTACCACTCGGTACACCAAAATCAATACCAAAACCAAACCGGCCGGTATTTCGGTTTTTTCGGTAAATTCTGATTTTTTCTGATTTCTTCTGATTTCGGTAAATTCTGGTTTCTTCTGGTTTTTTATGGTTTCGGTAAATTCTGGTTTTCTCTGGTTTCTGATTTCGGTAAACAGCACTAAAAGTCCCAAAAAACCAAAAACAAAACCAACCAACTTTTTAAAATATTAAAACCAAAACCAACTTTTTCTGGTTTCGATAAATTCGGTACGGTAATTTTGGTACATTCGGTACGGTACGGTAATTTCGGTATGGTTTTTTCTGGTTTCGGTAAATTCGGTACGGTATGGTAAGTTCGGTACGGTTTTTCCTGGTTTCGGTAAATTCGGTACGGTAATTTCGGTAAATCGGTTTTTTAAATATTAAAACCAAAACCAACCAACTTTTTTGCGGTAATTTCGGTTTCGGTAAGACTGTTTTCTGGTATTTTAATATATGAAACCAAAACCATTTTTTTTCGGACCAAAACGGTACGGTACGGTAAAAACCCGTACCGCTTCCACCCCTAGTCATTCTCCATGTGCATTTACTTATGCTTCTCATATCTGTCTATTTGGGGACATCATAAAAAGGGGGAGAAGAATTATAGGGGAGAATTGTTTTGTGTCTGGTTTATTTATAAATGATTTGCTTAATCTTAATTGACCATTAATTTTCGAATATTATTATATTTCAAACTATTGCTTGTCATGGGTATTTTCTTTATCTTATGTGTGTAGGTACAACATTGTTCATTATTGGATTGCACACGCTGATGAGAAAAGCTTTGGAAGTTTCTGAAGAGGTGAAGTTTCTCAAGAGCTGAAGATTTGAAAGACATGTGATTTAGTATTCTCAGTTTAAGGTTTAATGGGGATATTATCTTGTATGTCATTTGATTGCATAATTCGAATTTTTTATGTATGTACCGGCATAGACATAGGGGGAGATTTATAAGGACATAATTTTATAAATGTCCGGGGTAGAATCTAGGAGTTGTTTGTTTTATCTTAGATCACAATTTGTATGTTTGATACCGCTACATTTGGCACGTCAACACGATCAACTTCGACGGCCTTTATCTGAATTCAATGCATCCATTATCTTCACGTGCATCATGCTACATGCGACGTTCTCCTCAGCTCATTCCCACTACTCCACTACGCTTTATCGATAAAATGTTTTATTGGAGCTTTAAATATTTGCATAAATATTTGGAAAATTTTTTGAAAATTATTTTTGAAGTCTGGATTAATTTTTTATCACAAGCAGAATTTTTTCTAAGTGTAGAAGCGAAGTTCCTTGAATGACGAGCTCGCTCAAACGACTTTGAATGTCGTTCGCGCGAGATAGGTATGTCGCGCGATCTTGTTTGAACGACTTCTGTCCTTCATTCGAGCGATATGGCTATCTCGTTCGAACGAGTCACCGCCTCGATTTTCGTATAAATATTCGTTCTCTTTCTACACGTTTTTTATGTCTTTCTGCAATCTCAAAATTCTGCGAAAACTGTCCGGAATAAGACTTCATCTTTTTAAGGTTTTCTAACCTTTTTGATTCATAAAACCGTTCCCACATATTTGTGTGAATCTTTAAAACCTTCAAGAGGATTTTTTACTCATCTGGAGTAATTTTTGAGGAAGCCGTTCTCTTCTTAATTGCTACCCTACTGGAAAGGGATAGTTCCAGCCGTCGACAACAGACCGACACTCGAGGGTATTTCTGTGTCACATATTTTCATTATAATCCGTGTAAGCCATTCTCTTACAAAATTATAGTGAAAATAAAAGGTTTTGCCCCTTTGGGCGATTTTTCCTCATTTGTCTATGTTTGATTGTTCTTGCTTGATTTTATCATCATCAATCACACCTGGATGCATGTGTAGGACTTAATTGATAAAAACTGAATTTAATTAAATAACTTTCGTATTTAAACGCAAGCGCACTCTTCTCAAAACCACAGTAGGAGAACCATAATTATATCTACATTTTCTCCTATAGAACCATAAATACCAACATACAATTGACGGCACAACTCTGCTAGCAAATTTATCTATCTTAGCCCCATGAATCCACCATTGAAAGAGCTGGTTTCGCACACCACCACCTTTTGTTCTTTTAATCCCATATTCCATAGTTATTTGATCCCAAATTGCCGAAGGAATTTCTCCACCCTCAAATATATGGTCAACATCTTCTTCTTTAGGCTTTTGACAGCAGCAACATTTGGAAGGACCTCTGAATCCAAGAGCTTTTATCTTGTCATCTGTAGCAAGAAGATTGTTCAACAGCTTCCACATGAAGATAGACAACTTGATGGGAAGTTATTTATGCCAAATAAATTTTGAGCTCAACCTTGAAGAACTTGATTGTCTGCAAATATTCCAAGAAGATGTAATAGAGAAGGCACCTGTGCTTGAAGGTTTCCAAATCAGAGTATCATTGGAATTTGGCATAATCTCTTTGAATTGCAACACTTTATAAGTCACAGAAGAATTGAAGACCTGCTCTAACTTTTCCTTGTTCCATGTTTGGCCTTGATTCCATAAATCTTTTACCTGACCTGCTACTGCCTCAGTTGATAACTTACATTCAGAAACACCCCAGTTATCCTTGACAATATTGATATTTCCCTCTCCAATAGCCCAAATCATGTGTTCTTCAGCTTTGTCCCTTATAGAACACGTACGATTCCAAGTCTGAGCTGACCCTCTCATAGGAGCTGAACAAGGATGCTGATTTCTATAATAAGCTACCATCATGAATTTTGCCCGAATAGAGGATTGTTGTCTAAAGTTCCATCATAACTTCATACTAAGGGCGGAATTCACATTATATATATGTCTAAGACCCAAACCATCTTCATTAATGGGCTTGGCAATTTTCCCCCAACCACACCAATGATGCCTAGACTCCCCAAAGCTATTACTCCAAAAAAAATTTGCAATAAAAGCAAAAATTCTGTTGAGAATATATTTTGGAGAATTCAAGGCAATTAAAGTGTACAAGCACATGGAAGAGAGCACTGAATTAATGAGAACAATCTTACCTCCATGACTCAGACATTTAGCCTTCTAACCTTGAATTCTATTCTTTATATTCTGCACCATCTCAATAAAATATATAATCTTCTTCCTTCCACTATATATAGGGCAACCTAGGTGCTTTATAGGATTTGACTTCAATTGCATTCCAATAACTTCCCTAATTTTATTGAGAGCTATGAGACCAATATGCTTCGAGGCCATTACCTTGCTCTTACTTGTATTGATTAACTGGCCAGACCCCTATTCATAAAGACTTAACACCCTCATAATCTCCTTTTCTTACTTCAAAGTGCCAGAGCTAAAAATGATAATGTAATCTGCAAAAGATAAATGGTTAAATCTAGGGTTGCCAATTGCCATTTTATACCCCACATAATTTGAATTAGAAAATAAATATTCAAGGTTTTTGGAGAGGACATCTGCCATCATGATGAAAAGGCTAGGGGATAGAGGGTCCCCTTGCCTTAAGCCTCTAGAAGATTTGAAAAATCCTGAATTCTCTCCATTGATCATAATTGTAAACCACTTATTAGAAATAATACTCGAGATATAATCCAGCCATATCTCATAGAAGCCTATTCTTCTCATAACCTTTATAAGGAACAACCAAGAGACCCTATCACATGCCTTAATTATGTCCAACTTAAGTATGATATTGCCTCCAAAATTCTTGTGATGGAGTCTAGAGAGACATTCTTGATCCAACAAAACATTTTTAGTAATGGACCTGCCTTTGATGAAGCCTGATTGAACTGGAGAAATGGCTTGATTCAAAAACTTTGAAACTCTGTCATTTAAAATTTTTGAAAAGTTTTTGTTGACAAAGTTTTGCATACTTATAGGTCTGAACTCATTAAAAGATTGAGGGTTCACAGTCTTTGGGATCAAGGCAATTTTTGTAGTTGTTGAAATCTTTGGAAGTATAGAGCCTGCAAATAAACTATGAACTCCCTTCAACACATCAAATTTGATATCATCCCAAAAAAATTAAAGAATAAACCAGTGAAACAATCAACACCTGGACTACTAGAAGCATTTAGACCTTTTATTGCTTGTTCCACCTCCTCCAATTCTGGCCACACTATCAATTCTTTATTCATGTCTTCACTTATGGATTTTGGAATATGCCTAAGCAATTCCTATTCCCCTTCAGGACTTACAACGTTTTCTGTTTGAAAAACTGCAGAAAAATGATCAATTGATTCAGCCTTTATCTCCTCTTTTGAATGAATCCAAGATCCATCAGCCTTCTTTATCTTAACAATAGCTAATCTTCTCTGTTTATTCTTAACACTCTTATGGAAATAAGCAGTGTTCCTATCCCCATCTTGAACCCACCTCTCATTTGCTTTTTAAGACCAGAATTCATGTTCTGTTTTGAGAAAATGATAGTGGGAAGCTGTGGCCTGAGAGAGAGCCTCTCTATTGAACTCAGAGGGGTTTTGATCATAAGTAATTTTCGCTTATAGCAGTAAGTCTTCAACATTCCTTGCAGCCTGAAAGATATCCCCATAATATAATCTACTCCACGTGTTAAGTTTTCCTCTGATAGCTTTGAGCTTCAAGGATATAGCTATGATAGGGTTAGAACACTCCACTTCTCTCCAAGTATCTTGTACAATTTTAATGTAAGCTTCTTTCTCTGTCCAGAATTTAAGGAAAACAAAGATTTTTGGAATCTGATGATTAACTGATTTACCTGATAGTAAGAGGGGGTTGTGATCAGACGTATTGCAATTTAGGTGGTTTACCTCCCATTTAATGCCAAAATCTAAGCAATTTTGATTCATTAAAACCCTATCAAGCCTACACCAAATGTTGCACTCTGCATTTCTTTTGTTATGCCAAGTGAATTTAGTTCCTTTTTAACCCAAGTCTACCAGCCCATTAGCTTCCATGCACTCAATGTGTAACTCCCCGACCCGGATTTAAAGGTTAATTAAGGATTAACCCGATCCGAATCGTACATTAATAGTGAAGTGCAATGAAACATCCTAAATAATGTTTATAATCCATTTTTATTAGTATTCAAAGTTACACTTATTAGCATGCTAGTCCAAATTGCAATCACTACGTGATATGACCTAAGGGAAGTGCCCCAAGGCTAAGTAAACAGAGCGACTAATCGTAAATGCAAATAGTTACTTACCTGTATAGCGTTCTCAATGTACGGAATATCATGCAACCTACCGCAACAACGAAGGGATGTGTGGGATCATATACAAATGCAGTATAGAAACGAGTGACATAAAGAAGTACTCACACGCTACACTACATGCATGCGAAGATATGTATATGTCTACGTATATACTTTTTAAAAATACATATGCCAATGTAATTAATCGTTGTATTCCAAAAACATCATTTAATACCATTTAACTTCCCTGACATTACAAAACAGTCATTTGCATTACCATGCTTAGGACTTGTATGTGTTTCCCATTAACTCACACAGTTTAAAAAAATTGCATTTGTTTGGAAAATGTTCTTCTTACTTTCAAGGAGATTTACTATCTAATGTTCATTAACTCACGCTAGAGTTACTTAACCATTTCAGGACTCCCGTTCAACACACACATGCTGTGTTTAGAAAAATATTCTTTTCCTTTGCAAACCTCATGTAACACACTCTTGTGTTTACTTTAATTCAAATCTTCTTAGGTATCTTAATTTCATTAAGTCACCTTATTAAACCACCCCATGTTGCCACATGACTTCAAACATTTAATGCGTTATTCTTGCATTAGTGAATCAATGAATTTGTGACATTCATTTATGCCTCTTTCATGAATATTCGATTCATTACTTAGCATCATTTTTAGGATTTGCCAACAAACACTCACAGACTTCGTGGCCTCACACCACCGGTTTCCGTCTCCATATACTACTGCAGTTGGTTTGGAGTTTTTCACCCTAGGGACATCATAGCACTGCCTAATTATTTAGTCCGGCATCATCCAATATCATTATCTTGCCAATGTGTTCAACATTTTCATAATTTGTACTTTAATTTGCATTCCTTTTAGGTCGAAGCCAAGGACTTGGACTCAACCGTCCATTTTCCCATTATACTTGGAAAATCACTACTTCTCTTTAAGTCCTTTATTTACACACGTGTTGATATTATACCAAAATAATTCACATTTTAGGACTTAATTCAATTTCATCGTACTTGTATAAAAACATTCACTTAAATTTTTATTTCATAAAAATGTTCCACTTTAGGTAAATTACCGATTTACCCTTTTCTTCACCAAAACTTGCAACCTTATTCTTTTTCACGTGTTATTCACAAAAACACCCTTTTTGAGTTCCGATCTTGATACGTAGGCATTTTCGTCATTAAAACACTTGTTCAACTTCTCACTTTGTCAAAATTACGCATTTTGCGTTTTAGCCTCTTTAATATATAAAATCACACCTTTCACATATTAAAGTCCCCGCACTTGATTTTGTGAGTTTAACACTACAACCCCATTTTAATCAATATTTACACACTTAACACTTTATAATTTCAAACTTGTTGTCACATACTTTCATTATGACTAATTGCATAAAAACCCATACTGAATCATTTATTTCACACTTAGTCTCCTATATTCTCATTATTTATATTTTTACCCAAAGTTCTCAAGAAGACTACACTTTTACATATTTACGCTTTTAACCCCAAAACTTAGTTTAAAACAAACTAAATAGTACACTTTATAAATGAAAGTTTATTTGTGCACTTTATAATGATTTATCAACATAAAAATCACTATATCAATCTAACAAAACGGGTACACATGCGTCAAATGTTCTTTTATCAAAGAAATCAGTTATTCACCTTAAAACTTGAAATCAAAACATTTTACTCCATAAAATGTTTGTGATTTGGGGATGGAATTTACCTATTTTAAAGACACATTCAACCTCTTGTTGTAAGTACCCATTTTCAGAAAAATAGTAAGCATGACACTAATAAGCCTACTAGTACATTTAATCTTCATTTTACATACCCATCCTTACACAAAATACCAATAGTGTAACCAATAAACCCATGAATTGATTTTAACCATTTTCTTACATATTTTACACCCAAATGGTGGAAAATACTATTATGAAATTTTGTCAAATTCAAAATCCATTTAAATCACTTCTTTGAAAACCCATTTGTTCAAGAAATCATAAGAACCCACCCAATGAACTCCATGGATGCAAATTAACACAAATCCTACATATATTAAACCTAATATATGTAAATAGCAATCTGATATTATGCTAAATAATAAACCTAAGCCAAGGTTAAAGAATCCCAACTCTAATGCTTCCAAAATGGTGTAGATGTTATAGAAGACGAAGGACCCCCCACCTTCAAAGGTGGCCTCAAGGGGGTATCTAAAAGACCACCAAAGCTTGTCTCTAAGAATCCATTATCCATTTACAAGCTAGATTTCTTCAACCTCCAAGAACTCTGTTCCAACTCCATTTTCAGAACACCCAACAACATTAAAGAATTTCATCTTCTACCTTGCACCATATGTCTAAGGTTTTTATATGGTGATGTACGGGGTTTGTAGGATTACTAATGGATGGTTCCTCTTTGTAAATGGAGGTGTAATATGGTGGTTTTGGCCTTATCATTTCTGGTCAGAAAACATCCTCAAGAACTATAACTTAGAGAATGAGAGAGAGGGTGGCTGCAAGAATGAGGAGAGGGTTTTCCAACCCTAGCACACCCCCCACATTCATTTATATACCACCAAGTGATGCCCTAGACAGAAATCATCTTGGTCTGGAGTACATAAGAAGTTTACAAGTGGCAAAATCAAGGGACCATAATCAAACAGCTCATCAAATAAGGCAGACTGTCGAAAGACCTGTTCGATCGATCCTCATCGTCGATCGATCGACCCCTTTTCAAAAACTTTTATTTTTGTCCAATTTGACCCCATAGACTTGTTATCCTTATTTTTAGTACCCATAATTTATGGTCAAACCATTTTTACTCCTTATGATTATTTTTCTAAAAATCACGGAAGGTTGCACTTTACAGTGTCGCGTACTGACTAAATTTCCATTTATACTTCCTCACTGCCATAGGTCTTTCATTTCTTAATTGAGTCATGTTGTACTCTAACAATATATTGATTTTGACCATTTGAATCTAAATGTCCCTCCATGCCGCCCATGCAACATCAATTTGTTTTTTTTCACTTTGCGCAACTTGGCATTTTATGCACAATTCTGGTTCAATCACTTATTTAATTGTTTCTCCAATTCTATTTCTGAATGAAATACTCCAATTATTATTTAACATCTATTTTCTAGGGCGGGGTATTACACAATGAATTCATACATAGAGCCTATATAAATATCATTCCCACCTGCCTTTTCTGCCTGATCAGTAATAGTGTTGAAATCCCCACATACCATCCAGGCTGCATCAGTAGAAATATCTGACAAATGCTCCCACAAAATTCTTCTTTCAATTCTGGTACAACTAGCATAAACAAAACTACATTGAATAAACTAACCACTGTCATTGAGCTTAACCGTCATAGAAATACACTGAGCCATATCTGAGATTAGATCCCATTCCATCCCTTCCTTGAAAAAACACCTGATTTTACTATTCATATTAGATTTACTAGAGGCAAAACCTAATTTGATCATAAATGTTTGAATTTTTGCCAACTCCTACTTAGGCTCTAGAATTACCAGCACTTGTAGCTTATAAATTTTATCGAGTTTTCTTATTCTTCTCATTGCATCTTTTTTTGAAATTCCCCGAACATTCCAGATTAGAGCTTCAATCATTTGGAATGGCTAGACTTTTTGGAGTTTGAGCTAGACCTTAATATTATAATATGGTTGATCCCCTTCAGATTTGGAGACTTTCTCTTCCTTACAACCGTGGTAAAACCATCCAATTGATCTTTAGCTACAGTTGGAGTATATTCCCAAATCTGATTTTGATTACATTCTTCCTGATCTTCTTGATTGGATGCCCTTGAGTTACATGTCTTGTCTACTGTTTCTAACACAGGCTCGTGACAGTTGTTTTCTTTATCCTCTTCTTGCTCTAGAACATCTATACAGCAGCTATCTCCTTTGTTGCAGGAAACTTCTACTTCTGGAAAATTATTAGGTTTCTCCTTTCTAGAGGTTTGCACATTTGTTTGGTCTTCTAAGGTAGGCCTCATCTCCAAATCCTAGATATCTTTCTTCAGCATTTCAGATTTGTTAAAAAAGTATGATATTAAGGTTTGTCTTATTTTTGTGGGGTTGGTATGTGTTCTCTCAATTATCTCACCTTCTTCTTTCTCCAATTGTGCTGCACCTTCAATTGGTTCTTCAACTGTAACTTTCTCAAAAGATCTAACTACCCATTCTTTTGTAGATTTTTTGTGTATATGCTTTCCTCTTTGGCTATCTTTGTGACTGTTCATATTCTTCTGTGCTTCTACCTCCTTCTTAAGATGACACTTTTCTTAATCATGCCCTTTCTTTCCACAAAAAAAGCAAAAGGGGGGTAAATCTTCGTAAACTATAGATTACCAAAATCTAGTAGTTTTATCCTTATTGCCAATCCATACCATAGAAGATAATATTTTTTTGAGATCAACTTTAACACACATCCTAGCTACACTTGGTCTAGCAATTGAATCAGTCACACCATCAATCTTGAGAGGCCTTCCTACTACTTGACCAATAGAGAACATAGCGCTCTTATTGTACAAATAAATAGGAAGGAGTGGAAGTAGAATCCAAGTAGGAACAATGGATGATTCCTTACTTGGATGAAAATCAGTATCCCATTTGAAAGATCTCATGGGGTAACTATGAATGAACCAAGTTTCTTTAAGCCATATTCGATGGAAATCTTCTTCATAATCAATATGGATCAAAATGTGTTTGTGATCAATTAACACTATATGAGCAGATGCTTTAAGATTAAGTGAACAGAAGAATTTATGAATATCATTCACTGAAGGTTTATCATGGGAGAACTTTCCAATCAAAGTGTATTTGAATGGTGCAGCCATGTCTTGAATCCTGGAATCCTCGTACATAATAGTTGGTTCACCTTTGTAGGAAGTTATGGGTTGAAGATTAGTTTTAGGATTATTTTGTGAACAAACAACATCAACAAAATACTTTAGTTTTGGATCAATATGAACGTGGGATTATGTATTAGGAGAGGCATTTGCAAGGGAAGAAGAAGAAGCAGGATGATGGAGGGGTTGCATGCCTTCTCCTACAATAGGAGAAGGTTGAGAAGCCATGCAAACCCTAGCTAGGGTTAGGGTTGGCTAGAGAGAAAACGGCTAGGGTTTGGGTTGACTCAAATTTATCTACAATAAATGGATACTTTTACATACGAAGTTTGAATAATGAGCATACATGTAGAGGTGTCTTTCGTAGTCCGTCAATCAAAATGATAGCCTCTAAATTGGTTTCAACATTGGTAGCTGATGATCTTAGAGATAACCCGCTATTGAGACCAATTGATGTAGTTAGAGATATGAAGAAGAATTATGGTCTTGATATAGCTTATCAACATGCATGGCGTGCGAAAGAGATCGCTGCTGTTGATATACATGGTGATAAAAAGGTTTCTTATGCATTAATGAATAATTATCGTGACGTTCTATTGCAGTATAATCCTGGGTCGCATTACATCCTTGACGTGGAACATGAGAGTAAAAAATTCAAGAAAATATTTGTAATATTTAGAGGATGTATTTATGGATTTTAATACTGCAGACCTGCTTTATTTCTTGATGGTGCCTTTTTGAAGAGCCGTTACCATGGAATAATATTGTCAGCAACTGCAAGGAATGGGAACAATGGTAAATTAATTCTAAATATTTTATTTTGTGTATTGCATTGACATTTTGTTTGTTCCATTCCAGACCATCAAAATACAAGCATAAAAATATAAAGTACCTTTGAATGTCTTTGTTTTATTTCATGTGTACTTTTTATTTTTCTGCGTGTATTTTGATGATATATCTTATTATGTGTAATACTAACTAAAGTACACGCACAGAACATGTCAATGTTTTTGTTAATTTCACATGTACTTTTTATTTTTATGCGTGTACTTTGATGATGATGTTGTTATGTTGAATACAAACTAAAGTACACGCATAGTACATGTCAAGTACACGTGAATATTTCTGTTAATTTGATGTGTAGTTTTCATTTTTATGCGTGTACTCTGATGATGTTGTTATGTTGAATTCAAACTAAAGTACACGCATAGTATATGTCAAGTACACGTGAATGATTCTATTAATTTCATGAGTACTTTTCATTTTTATGCATGTACTTTGTTGATATGTGTTGTTATTTAGAAATAATAAAGCCAAGTACACGTTAAAAATGTAAAGTACCTTTGAATGTCTTTGTTTAGTTCACCTGTACTTTTCATTTTTATGCATGTATGTTGATGTTAGTGTTGTTATTTGAAACTAATTCAAAGTACGAGCAAAAGATTGAAAAGTAAACGTGCATGTCTTTTTATCTTTATCACGTGTACTTGACATTTTTATGTTTTGTCTTGTTATTTACAAACAATTTAAATTAAACACATAATATATTTCCCATGTGTTTTAAGGTCTGCGCCAGCAGCATCAATTTACGATGTGTTCTACGTGGATATGTTATTTATTTTAATTTTGATATATTTTTATATTTCAGGCCTTTTTCCTGTTGCATATGCTATTGTTGATTTTGAAACCGAAGATAACTGGATGTGGTTTCTTGTCAATTTGCATAGTGCACTAGTTGAGCAATATCGAAACATAACATTTATATCAGATCAAAACAATGGATTACTTGAAGTTGTTTCGAGGGTCTTCCCGTTGTCTGCACATTCCTAATGTATACATCATTTATAAGGGAATATAAAAAATAAAATTCATGGGAATTATGGTGAATTTCGAAAGAAAATTGTTAAAGATTTTTTTGTCTTGTGCATATGCTGTCTCAGTAGATGAATTTCACAAGAATATTGAAGCATTTAAGAAGGAAGGAGGAGCTTCTATTGATGATTTCATTGATAGTTTTCCTCCTGAGAATTGGTCCTGTGCATATTTCCCTGGTAAACGGTATGGTGACATGGCATCTAGTGTTGCGAAGTCATTCAATTCATGGATATTGGAGGAAAGGCATTTACCAGTAATGAATATGCTTGATAAATTGAGAGTGAAGATTATGAATTTCAATGCAAATAAACTTGTTGAGTCTAACACTTGGACAAATGAGCTATGTCCTTTTTTTCAAAAGTTACTGAATAAAAATTGGAATAAAGGCCGACATTGGACTATTAGTCGCTCAAGTCAAAATGTATTTGAAGTTCATTCAGAAGTGCGAGCAACAGTTGACTTAGAAGAAAGGACTAGTTCTTGTAAGAGTTGGGAGATTAGATGTTTTCCATGTTCTCATGCTGTTTATGTTGTACGGAGGAAAGGGACCATTATTTATGATTATATTGTGGAGTACTATAAGGTATCTTTCTACAGAAAATCATACTCGATACCTATAGTTCCTCTTCCTGATTTAATTTCCTTACATATTCCTATACCTCAAAATCCATCTGTCCTTCCTGCAATGACTAAGAGACTGACAGGCAGGCTAAGAAATAAGAGAATAATGTCTTCTGGTGAGATCACAGTAAGGGAAGTTACTTGCTCGAGGTGTAGTAAAACGGGTCATTACATGTCTACTTGTAAGGAACCCATTTGATTACGTTTAAAATTATTGAATTCATTCATTTTAACCATCTGATTGAATAAATTAATTAATAACCATTTGTTTAACATAAATGAATGTAATTTTAGTTTTTAGTCTCATTTTTTAGTTTATTTTTGTGTAGCTGTACTTTTATGTTTCATAAAATACACGTGATCATTTTTTCTGATGTTCACGTGTACTTTACATTTATATACGCATGTTATGTACAGTACGTGCGTATTTTGATGACCAAAGCCATTTGATCAATGCGTGTACTTGATGAAATATGCGTGTAGTTTATGAAGTACACGCAGAATATATAAAGTACACGCATTTAAAAATGGATTTGGTCAGTTCAATCTGCGTGTACTATATAAAAGCATGCATGTACTTTATTTATTACATTTAATTTAGATTTACTTGATGAAATAAGCGTGTACTTTATGATGTACATGCATAATATAAATATAATATGCGTGTACTTGATGAAATATGCATGTACTTTATGAAGTACACGCATAATATATAAAGTACACGCATTTAAATATATGTGTACACGCATATTTTTATAAAGTACACGCATATTGATATGACCAAAATCTAATTCAATATACGTGTACTTTATGTATTCTACACGTAATTTTATAAAGTAGACGTATATAAATGCATGTACTATTTGGAAAATAGTTTTGGATATTATTACAATATGCTTGTAGTTTATAAAAGACACTTATGTCACTCATATTCTTAAATTCCTATGTGTATTATGGTCCGCGCCAGCGGCATTATTATACAAATATTTCAATAATCATGTAGTTTATAGACTATGCCTGTACTTTATAAAGTAGAGATGTAATATATAAAGTACACGCATTTATATAATGATTTGGGACAATACCTTGTGTGTGTGCTTTATAAAAACTTGCGTGTATTATAATTTATAATAGATGGAATCATATTTTGACATAGTTTGACAATACAATCATATTTTGACATACTAATTTTTTTACAATAAATGATATTAATGTTTACATTTTTTATAATACACGTTATCATTTTTATAAAGGTTCACGTGTAGTTTACTATATTTGGTGTATGATATAAGTGAGAATACATGCATGAAAGAAATATTTTTTTTTATTAAAACAGAAAAATAAAGTACAATTTTTTCACATAACAAAAGCTGAAAAAATTAAAGAAGGCTTCTATTAGGAAAATTTATTAAAGGAATCTATGGTGTCAGGAAGAAAGTCAATTAAATTCGACCATACTCGAATTTCTTCTTCTATGACAGCTACAAGGCCTTCATGGTGCACCTTCTTCTCCTTCAGTCTGGCGATTTTCAAGGGAACTTCTTGTCTATAGAAAGACATGAGGTCTTCATGTGTTTGAGAAGGATCCTCATCCACATCAAATAAATCTATGGGATTGGGTGGAAGTCCAGAGTAGCCTTCCCTCACATATGTTTGAAACTGCTCAAAGAAAGTTTCATATGAGGAAAGATTTTCCCAATTTTCCTTATTATTTTTTTATTTCTTTCATCTCCCTTAAGAGTATCTTGCAACTTTTCTGCTGGAATAGTCATTATGTAATCTTTACCCTATATGTAATGGTTAAGAAAGGAATAAATATTACTCTTTTATAGGAAAAGTTAAAGCTATTTATTTCTTTGACTAGAAGTAGTTGAGCTTAATAAATTGATTTTGGTTATTGTGTCCTTCTGAATATATATATAAAGTAGTTTTCAATTAAAAATAAAAAATTATTACATTAACGAGTGCGTGTAGATTGTTTATATTGCGTGTACTTTGAAGAATTCATGTGTGTACTTAGTAATTATCACTTGTAGTTTTGATTAAAATGCGTGTTCATTATTTCATAACATTCAGGTGCATTATTTGTCTATACCTTACGTGGATTGTGGTCCGCGCCAGCGGGAATAAACCATTTTGGTGTAATAAATATTGTAAACAATAACCAATATAACACAAAATAAATTACAAATATGGTGTGTATTTGAATCAATTTATAGAAGTTTTTTCTCCTTTCGGTGTAATACCCCGTATTTTATGCCTTTTAATTTTGGGGATTTATTAAATTTAATTAGAGATATTAAATTAATATTAATCCGAAAAATCATTTAAATACTTTCTAGCGCAATGAGAGTTAGTAATTATTTTTGTTATAGGTTACTTTATGGGTAAAGTAAGTGGTGTAATTATGATTAGTAAAATTATCATGAGAATCTAATTTGATAATTTTAAAAATTTATCGGGACGCGCTTGTGTCGTGTCGGGATTAAATTTGGACTATTAAAAGTAAATAAATTATGTCACCCATATGGTCATTTTAGGTGCGTCAATGTGTCTGGAAGGGGTCGAGATAGTAAAAATAATGTACCCGAGGGTTTAGTTTGGGTCTCGGAGCATTTTTAGGCCTAATTAACACCTCGGGAGGGCGTTTTGGACATTATACATTTTTGGGCCTGAAAATCCACGAAAATTCTAAGGGTATATCATATGACAAGGGTCATCTTCTAGGGTTAGAAACACCATAAACCAAAGACGGCTATAGGGGAAGAGGAGAGGTTTTCCATGGAGTTCTAGGCCAAGAACTCTCCCGTTTACACCGCCGTCGCCGCCAAACGATATATCGTGCAATGAGGATCACAGCCATACAAATCTCTCCACAAATCTGAACCAAAAATTCTCAGGCAAGTATCTATCTTGCTCTATTTCTGTTAATGCTCCAATCATATTATCCTAGGATTGATTAGAACTAGTTTTTGTGAAAGAGAAACCCATCTTGGAGATTTAAATTCGCATGTTGTATGAATATTAGATGTATTCTGGAAACTCAATTCATATGTATAGATTGAACCACGAAATTTCAGTTAATAAAGAGTATGAAATCTGGTAAAAGAATGGGAAGAAACTAGACAAAAGAAATATTAGGGTTCCTGATGTTTTTATGGATTATACCCCTTTTAATTCATTTTTCATGATGAAAATCTGCATGCTTGACGTAGGAAATCATTTATTTGAGGTTATAATACTGGTAGTATAAATTATTTGGAGTTTTGTAATCAAAGATATCGTTTTGGATGATTTTGGAAGAGGAAACCCGTAATCTGGAAATTTTGCAGATTTGCCATACCTGCTTGATCGATCGATCGACCCTAGAGCATCGATCGATCGAAGGTTCGATCGATCGAACACCTGCCATCGATCGATCGACCCCTCCTGTATAACTCATATTTCCTTTTTAATAGTTCATTCCAACTTAAATGATTAGACATTCTTGGATATTAATGTTAATACATTTTGGGATATAAAGAAGACGAGTAGGACTTTAGAAATATATGGACCCGTTAATGTAATACGAGATTAACATCTCACGGGGGGGGGGGGGGGGGGGGTTGTTTTACACATAAGGGACAATGGGAACTTGTGTTAAAGGGTGAGACTCGTAAGGAAGTTATGTTGTAAAATAAATGAGTACCTACTGAAATTACACTTGGAGAGATAGGAATCCATGAGTGTTACGTAGTAAGTTGGAATAACCCCACAAATTAGAATAAGAGACAAAACGTTATATGTGATAACTAAATAACGAATAATAAGGATAAATATCAAAATTATGAGTCGTGAGAGTGTACCTAAATTTGATATGGTAATAGTAGTATATTTATATGACTGTGTTTATGCATATACTATATACGTGTAAAAATCATGCCTGCGCTACTTGCTATCCCTGAGGTTACCGCGCTGGGACAATCTTATCTCGATGGGACCTTTATGGGGGATATTGGCTCGTACCCTAGAAGATAGAAATCCTTGGTACAGGCTATCGAACCGATAGTCAGACAGTCCTAAGAGACGTGAGGGTATGTGCTGACCTCTTTGAGACTTGAAACTATGCTTCGCCTCAATATTGTATGTGTTTTGTGTTAATACAGTTCGAGAGTCATTCCGAACTTGTATTGCCCTTAGTACGAGTGGTACGGGGACTGGATAGCAGAGTATGCCCGCACCAAAAATTGTTATGTTGGGTGCCGTTAGAATATATATATATTATATGAGTATTTAATATATATATTTAAATCTGGAATTTGGGAACTACCTACTGTGTCTATGGTAAGTAAGAAATGAATAATTACTTCATCTTGGGAATAAGTGTTTGAAAAGTATGATATATTACTGAGAAACTTTATTATCAAATAAGGTTTAAATGAGAACTTTGCTGTTAAATAAAATTAACCTCTTAAACATTTGAATTTGTCGGTTTAAAACCTTACGATCAACTTAAGATAAGATAAGTTAAACTGTTGAGAAGATTAGTGCGATAGGTGTGCACATTAGAGAGGTGAGAATTTCTCAAGGGAGTGCCGCACTAATATGTTGGTTGCATTAGCCGATAGCATTTTAAATACTTGCTAACTAATTTTAAACTGTTTTTACAATCGGGCTCTAACCCGTTTCCTATTTTCTCTTTTCTCTTGTATATATATGTATATATTACAGGTGCCCAGCCACAAGGGCATCTTGCATAGGATCCTCCGTAAGTAACGCGCTACAGCTTAGGTGGGAGTTGCAGGCCTTTTGCTTAGACGACCTCATTGTTGATTCCACTTCTAGCACTATTTATTCAGTTGGGCATGTGTCGCCCTTTTCCATTATTCAGTTGTTTATCAGATATTGCGATTAGTTTATTTTCAGTATTTATACTCTGGGATTTATTCCTGTCAGGATGTTTTCCTTTAAGTTTTAATGTTGGAATCAATTAGTTCGATGTTTAATTATTTGGATTGTTTGTTCCAGTATAGTTATTGGGTGATTCTTAATTTGTGATTTATGTTAAGTTTTAAAATATTGGTTTTAATTGAAATTTGGAATTAATGTCTTAAAATGGTTTTTATCACTTAGCTTAATTAATTAGGGTGTTTAATTGGAAAAGTTATTTTTACGAGAGTGATGCTAAGAATGAACCAACCGTTCACCTTGATTATAATTTAATAAAGGACTGATCACCCGGTATTTAATTAGGCGGGGTGTCACATTCGGGGGAAGAAATAGTTTGATAGAAGAATTTCTCTTAGTACATATGCTCTGTGTTTTAGCATGTCAGGGTCTTGAAATAATTTTTGTATTTCCTTGTTTCTGCTAATTTGTTCAATGTAATAGATGCAGAACACCCCACAGTCAGCCCTGAAATTATAATAAAATAAAATAAATATACAAATTAGTATGATGTGAATGAAATTTTTTGAAAATATACAAATTAGTAATTTTTAGAAATGAAGTTTTTGCTTATGCATTATATTGCTTAGGGCATTCATGATCTCTTATTAGGTCAAATTTTGGATCACTTTCTAGCAAGAAATCCACTGTGCTTTTTTCTTGCTCTGTTAATGGATCATCATCCAATGTAAACTCGTTCGATGTACCTTCATCAAACTTTTTCTGAGTTTTGAAACCATTATTTTTCATTATTTCTGCTTCAGTCTTCAATAGGTACAATGTTTTTTGGAAAACAGAAAACTGTTAAGAAGATAAATATTTAGCGTAAACAAATAAATAGTATATGAAGATTAAAGAGTGAAAAGAACACGCATAATATTAAAGTCCGTCTATTTTATTTGTCCATTTCACGTGTATTTTAAAATATGATGCGTTTACTTTGCCTAAAGAGTGAAAAGTACATGCATAATATTAAAGTACACGTAATTTGTATTGGTTCATTTCACGTGTATTTTAAAATATGATGCGTGTACTTTTATAATCTCCGTGATTATGTGCAACTAATGCAAAGTACACGCATTATATGATAAAGTACACGTGTATAATATAAGTACATGTAACATTACTAATTAAGTTTAGGCACTAACCATTTTTTTCGCATCATCGAAGTATATTGTGTTTGTTTCCTTGTCGTCCGGTTGAAGGGAATCCATGTGGACGACTTTCTTTTCATTTTTGTATATCGCAAGTAATGTGAAATGTCCTATGTTATGTCTTATTATAATGAACAAATTATCACAAGTGCCTAAGTATTCAAATAAATCTCTGTATAACTCCCCCTTTTTATTGACTTCATTTTTGCTACAAGCTTCTATCTGAATAAAAATTATAGACATTGTGTTAATAAAAAAAACTGAAATTTTATTTCACAAAGCTTTCGGTTTAATTGTACTTACCCAACAATAATCAGAAAAAGTGTGTGATTGGGAGAGCCCTTCCTTTGCCAATTTTAACCTCAATACATCACTAAAGGCAAGTATTATCTATTTCACACAATATAAAATGGTGAGGACTTCAACAAAATCTTCCCATGGGACATACGAAACCAGGCACTTGAAAATAAATTCCCTGCATTTTATATAAGCAATAAGAATTGTATAATAATAATAATCTTATTCTTTTGCACCAAAAAATATAAATTAGCGAAGTGATAAATCATAAAATGATAAACTTTACCCTAGCTCAACCTTTTGAATAAACTCTTCAATTTTTTTTATTCGCAGCTTCATCGAGATATTTGTATGCTTTTTGACTGCTTCAAGCTTGAAGTGAGTTTCTTTCATTTATTGAGCTATTGTTAGAGGGCCTTTTCTTAGCTTTTTTTTTAATTGGTACATGCTTCTCGGTTTCCTTGTAATCTTTTCTTTTCTTCTGTCCTCTAGTAATAGGCCCTTTCGGGGTGCCCTGAACAGTCTTTGAGGCTAGTTCAATCTTCAAGCTCGAAATTTCATCCATGAGTTGTTTATTAGTGTTTTCCAGATATATTTAAACAATGAATGTTTGATTGTAAGCATTTTTTGAAACAATGATTTAAGTTCTCTTGCGTGTATTTTGATAAAATTTGTGTTTTTCCTCCAAATTTGTGTGTATATTATAAAGTACACGTGTGTACTTTATAAAATACACGCGTGTACTTTATAAAATTTATAAAATATGTGTACTTTATAAACATTATAAAATACACGTGTACTTTCATCATAATTTGCGTTTACTTTAGAAAGTATATTCGTGTACTTTATATCTATTGTACTTTATAGATACCTCATCAGTTTTTTTCACTATTGATTCATCAAGCATTTTCTTCAACTCTGAAATTTCATCATTAAGGATTTTATTATTGCTTTCCTGTTATATAAAAAAAATGTTAGATTATAAGCAATACTTGAATAAAACTGCATTATTTCTAATCAAATAATGCATGTACTCTCCATTATTTCTAATATCAAATAAAACTGCATTAAAAATACTATCAAATAAAACTGCGTGTATTTTAGGAAAACTGCGTGTACTTTAGGAAAACTGCGTGTACTCTGCATTGTTTATAATCAAAAGTACCTGTTGAGTTCTTTTCAATTCTGACTCCTCAAGATTCTTCCTCAATGTCATCTTTTCTATGTCAGCATGTCTCCATTTTTGCAATGTATATATCATCATACTTTTTTTTGAGATCTTCATTAGTCAGATACAGATATCCATTTTTTTGTTCCAAAAGTCGTGATGATTCTGTCTGTTTTTCAATGATTCATCCAATTCTTTATTTCTATCTGAGTCACTCATTGTGACTTGATCAAGCTTTTCTTTTAAATAATTATTTAACTCAACTAGTTAGGCATTTTCCACCTCCAACTTATTTAGTAAATCTTTTTACTTAAAAAGGTTAGAATTCTCCACTTTTAAATTCTTCATTTCCTCTTGGGCTTCTAAAAGTGAATCACGATCTACCTGCAACTGTACATTCAAAATGGCACTCTCCACCTCCAAAGAGGTCACCTTATCTAGTGCACCATTAAGGTCTTCAGCTGCTTTAGATGGTTATTTTTTTCCAACAATTTCCTTTTCAAAACAGCAATTTGTTCCTCCAAATTAACCTTTGGTTGATCATTTATCTTCTTTTTCTTTGGAGTCACAATGTTTTTAAGGGGAATATTCCAACCATATGAAATCTCATTGTCATTAATACCTTCAACAACTTTTTTTGATGATGAATCAACATGTATAGGACTTTCTGTAGAAATGTTCAAAGAGTAACTTGGCCCTTCAAACTGAGATTTATTTTGTACAAAATTATCCATATAAATTGGTTTATTTATAGCTTGCTTCAAAGTTGCTGTTGCGATGTCATTCTTCACAAACCATTGTCTCAAAGAAGACAATTTCCATCTCAGGAATTTTGGCGTCTTATCTTTAAATTCTTAAATAGGATAAATAATTTCAAATTTCTCACATGCCCAATACTGTGATCATACAAAAAACAAAATGGTATTAATAATTGTATTACCTAGGTATTCATAATGGAAAATACAAGTGATTTGTTCAAAATACACGCAAAATTAAACGTGTACTTTGTAAATTTTACATGTGTATTTTGAAAGTACACGTGATTTTAACAAGTAAACGTGTACTTTGTCAATATAAGTTCACGTGTACTTTGTAAAGTACACTTATAATATTAACAAAAAATATAACAAGTGTATTTTGAAAGTACACTGGTTATATTTACAAAACAAAGTACATGTGTACTTTGTAAAAGTATAAGTGTACTTTATAAAGTATAAGTGTAGTTTCAAAATACACGTGATATAAGACGTGTACTTTCAAAATACACAAGATATATCACGTGTATTTTAAAAATTCACGTGAAAATATCACGTGTATTTTGAAAGTACACGTGATTTTTACAAAGTACACGTGAGTATTGGTTTGTAAATTTTAAAATATTAGGATATTTTTTTACTCACGAGCAGGGAAATGACACATCCAGTAACCATGCTAGGTTTTGAACTTGCTAATTTGTCATGTGAATGTATGAGAAACTCATTCACAATAGATGCCCAATCATACTTATTCATTTTCTCAATATTGTCGGTGTATTTTAACCAAAATTCTGCAAGGGTGAAGTTTGAGTTGGGAGAAAAACAAAGTGTTGAAGAAGTGGAGACACACAATTTTTACAAAATTGGAAATGCCTTCATCTGTCTCCAATTCGACTGATTTCTTCAAACCATTCAATATTTTTGACTTTCCTATTCTTTTTGCGAAGTATCGTGGATGTAATCCAGGTTTTTGAGTAGTATTCCGTCCCTTTTTCAGTTTTATGAATTTTAACCCCTCAACCAGTGGTATGCCAAATATTTCACTTATATCTATTGGCATTATTTCAATCCTACTCTTCATACAAAAACTTTTGGTTTCTGTATTGTACAGCATGATAATTGATAAAATATTTGTATCCGTCTTCTTATCGTCCACTTTTACTACTTTCTCACTGTAGTAGGCATTGAAAAGCTCACAAAATGGAGTCTTCTTAAGAAGTTCAATATGCGTATTATTTATTTTCTCTTTAATCTGATACAAATCATGAAGAAAGCTAACAATGTTTGATCTATATTGGTCATTCTTCTTTGCTGGACGTTTAGATTTCAATGCCACACTAGAACTAGAACCGGAACTGTATGAAGAACTATCATCAGAACTGCTATTTTTTTGTTTCTTTCCTCTTTTTGCCTTCATCTTCATCCCCATTCTATTGATCTATAAACAAAATTTAAATTACTAATTATAATGCTATGTACAAAAAATAAAATACATGTGAATTAGAATAAAATATAGACTAAAACAATAATATACAAGCGTATTTAACAAAAGTACATGCAATATTCTCACAAATAATTTATACAATTCTCAATAAAATACATGCTAAAGGGGGTAATATATATCGTTCGTTTCATGGTAAAACCTAACAGAGGTTGTTCGACAAGTCAAAAACCAAGAATCTTTATTCCTAACATATTCAATAAAGAAGTGATACAATATCTGCATGCTAAAAGCTCCAACATTATCAAATCCCCTTAAGCAATACTTATCAATCCGTTTAGCTAAATCCTTCGCTTTCGATTCAGTTACTTAAAGTTGTTGCACATCAAAAGTGCAATAAATGTATTTATATTAGTAGTAGAAACCAAGTAACCTTTTAGCTCTATCATTGATGCGAAGTAGAAAATGAATTTCATCATCATTAGTACTATTGACTGTCAATGTGAAAGGTTTTGTATTGTTAAGATCTTCAAAGGTGCAAGCAACAGTTTTGTAGTTGAACATGCTTGATCGTATGATTACTAAACAATAACACAACAATATAAAATAATACACTCAAAATGAACATTAGTACACGCATATTGGATTGAACAAATTTAATTTCAATGTGCGTGTACTTTATGAATTTTGCATGTACTTTTAACAAAGTACACGAAAAAATGAAAAAGTACACCCAATAATATTGCTTACAAACTAATAAAATATCATTCAAATGCCGTTGGCGCGGACCAAAATAACTCCTAAATATTAACACACTAATAATACTTCTTACAAAACTCATGGAATATCATTCAAATGACGCTGGAGCGGACCAAAATAACATTGTATTCATCAAATATGGATTTTAAATATATATTTTATAGAGTACACGTATAAAATATAAAAGTACATGCATATTGGATTGAGAAATTCAATTTCAATGTGCGTGTACTCTGTGTATTTTGAGTGTACTTTTTGAAAGTACACGCAAAATACACATAGTACACGCTATAAAACAAGGCTTATACATGTACATATTCCAATCATGTATATATTCCTAGTCCTCAATAAATTCTTGATAAATGATGTATACAAGAGGAAAAGTACAATGGTTAAATACATATATCTAACATGCAAAAAGTGTGTTTTGCAATTAAAATGAGGGAAACAAATATATTTTTTCATATCTTGAAGAAGAAGAATGTGATTTCATCAGTCCACGTGTCTACAAATTTATACATATGAGAACACAAAATACAAAAGGACAAACAGGTGATAAGAGAATGTATACATACTTGTTAGTGGTGTTTGGAAGAATTTGATTGAGAATGTAAAATGCTTTGTATAACTTTAATGATTATGGTTTGATCGAAGAGAGTTAAGGTTTTGATTGAAGAGAGTTAGATTTTGGATCGAAGAGAGTTTTGGCGCTTCGATCATGAGTATTTATATGTTATTGTTGACCAAAATTTGATTGAGAATGAGATTCGTTTGGGGGTTTTGATCAAAGAGATAGTACGATTAAGGTTTTGATTCAAGAGAGAATAGAGTGTTTTTGGCGCTTCGATTTATGAAAAGTGCGTGTTTGTTTTAATTTTGGGGTATTTATATGTTGGACCTAATCGTTTAAAATTTGTTGGGCCTCGTTTTTTTGTCCAAAATTGTTAGTCCAAGGACTAGACCGTAAAATCCCCTAAAGAGAATGATGCGATGCATGATTGCGTATGCATTAGCGGTTATATAGGTGACATGTCGAGATTCTATGTGGACTCTTATAAGTTGGATCAAACTCCCATGATAAAATGATTTATGTACATTCAAAATTCAAGATGTGAGCAACTCAAAGAGATATTAGATATAAATTAATAAGAAAGTAATAGAAAGAAAACACCAACAAGCACAAAATAAAATGTACGTACGAATTATAATTTTCTTTCTTTGATTCAATCAACAATTGTTACAACTCAAATAAGCTTACTATTCCTCTCAATGTGTATACAAGATAAAGGGAAATGCATGCTAATTACTGACTTCTCTAAAACTATGGTTAAAACCCTTAAAATCTTCTATTTATAAGTGGAATACATTTGTGCTGAAATCCCCAAATACCCTAAACTAAACAAAGAATTTTCCCAAATCTGGGATGTTCATTGTGGTGAACCACCTTCACTAGTCGTGGTTCCCAAAATGGAACTTGCCACACAACTCTGGAAGCCTTTGCGTCCAACGAGCCCCCTTTGCTACAGTGAGGCTGTTGCTGCCGTTGCAATTTTGAGACAATTTCTACAAATTTGAACCTTGGTGAAAAAATAATGCAACTCCCATAAATCACAATGACATATACTGAGAATGGTCATGGGAGGTGGATCATAGTCCAAATCTGTGATCAAAGTAAAAATACCATAACTAAGATTGTGACTCCTTCTAATGGTGACCTAGACAGGACAATGGTCACGACTCCAGATAATGACCCAATCGCAACCCATATGGTGGGAATTTTGGCACCAATTTTGTCAAGTTGAGGGTGCATGGTTTCAGACCATGACCAAATCGTGACAAACCATAGTGAATCATGATTATAGTTTTAACAGTGACCCAAAATTGTAACAACATTTAAATTCGAATTGGTTATTGCTCAATGGTCACGATTTGGGATCGTGACTAGAAGAGGATGACACAGGGGATCATGGCTGGGAACCGTGACCATACATTAGGACCCGTGACAATTATAATTAATTACAGTAAGGGTCACAGTTTGGAACCGTGATCAAGTATCGACTATAAATTAAACCCCATAGGAATTTTATTTCATTTCACCGACTCCTCTCTCTCATGCTCTCTGCTCACACACACACACACACTCTCTCTCACCGATGCTCATCTCTTTCTCTACTCACCAATGATTCTCTCTCTCTCACTCACCACGCTCCTCTCTCTCTCTACACTCAAGGTAATACTCTCTCTCCTTCTCCCCCTATATATATGTGTATGTGTGTGTTTGTGTTATATATATATATATATATATATATATATATATATATATATATATATATATATATATATGTGTGTGTGTGTGTGTGTGTGTGTGTGTATGTGTGTGTGTGTGTCTGTAATTGATTAGTTTATTGTTTACTAAAATTGGGTATAAATATGAAATGGATCCATTTTGTTGTGTAAATATGAAATTGAAATTGAGTATAAATAAGTTTGGTATAATGTTGTGTAAATCCGAAATTGGATATAATGATGTGTAATTTTTGTACATTTGTTTTTTATTTAATCCTAATTGGATACATTGTAATCTAAAACCATATACATGATTGGGATAAGGGTATAATCACATGTTATTGATGTAATTTGACATGCTAGCATAGTTTCACATATTTGGATATTGCATACACATTAGAATAATAACTTTGTAATTACTTATACCCATGATAAGTTATGTTAGATTCTAGGGATGGAATTGAAAGATTAGTAACATCAGAGGACTGGATTTTATACAAGACCAATGAAGAGTCATCATACCAAGGGTAATACTACACGAGGTTTATACAACCATTCATCATATTCATTATGTAAGGATGTAAATGCTTAAATATATAAAGGCATTCCATCCCTTAACATGCCACCCCTTGACTTTCGGGTCATTATAAATACCTTGTATCCCTTACATCAAGGGCACGGTCGAACTGATTCTGGGATATTCTTATTTATAAGAGTTCCTAGCTTTCTGTAACCTATAAAATCAATACAATAACACTAGACGTAGGTTTCTTATATAGCTGAACCACTTTAAAAACTCTCTCTCTTTTTATTTACTATTGCAATTATATATTTTATCTGTGATTATAAAATTGGATTAGGTTCAATTTTTTACATCAACATCTGCATTCACACAAGTACCAATTGTTACAATTCAATAACAAACTAAAAATCATTACTTTTAACCTTTAGCGAATTTTCTTTTTTCTTTTTGGTAAGGTACTGATTGGTTGATGAGAAAATGCTTGAACAGTTTATATCAAAAGATAATTTATTAAAAAGGCAGTTATTCAACATAAGGACCATGAACAACTGTGCCAGGGAGAGATGCAGTATACCAAACTAAAAAAAATAAGATCTTTTCATTTTTCTCAAGACATCCCATAAGGAATAAAGTGAAAACATACCATTAGATGTAACATACTAAATTGGAGTCTCCTCTCCCTTGCAACAACCATAATTAGAGGTTGTTATGAGCGTAATAACATATACGGGTAGCAATTGATTTAAATTCCACTGGCGATTGTTCCAATAATGCTTCAACATTAGAGGCCAGGAATTATTAATAGTGAAAAGTGTACCAAAATATCATCTTCACTTTTGCTTTCAAACTATAATTTTGCTTGTTAATTAGCACCCCAAATACATTTCAAAGGCCTTGGGTACTGATAGAGAAAATACAGGGCAAGTGAAGATTAGAAAAATGTACAAGATAAATTACATCATCAATACGAAGCAATTCTTGAAAAACTTTCCACTTGAAAATAAAGATTTTTATAGGAATGCATTTATCCCACATGTTAGTGTCCTCGTTGGATGCTTTAATCATATCGATAGTAGGATCTATATCATATAATAGTTGTACGTTCAAAGTAGAGGTTGTTTGTTGTTTAGTTATGTGATCAATGTTGGTCGACTTACGCCTCCGAGTAGAAAAATTGGTTATTTCAGGTGAGATTTCTCCCTCTTCAATGACATTTAAGATTATAATGGAACTTAATTCTGTAGTATTTTTACATGCCTTGTCTCTATCCCTCTGCTCATGAGTTCGATTGGATGCTTTTCGGTCCTCATATAAAGCAGAGTTATTAGTGTCCTCGTTGGTAACTTTAGTGATATAAATAATAGTCTCTAATTGCCTGAAATAGGGTTTTGCCTTCGTGTTTAAACTAATGTGAATATTTTTCTCGAGGAAAAAATACTCCCTCTGTCCAAAAATAAGAGCCCACGTTTGAAAGTCAAAACTTTTTAAGGAAAATTTAACTTTAATATTATAAACGACTAAAATAAAACAAACTAGAATATCGTGAAATCTTATTCATTGATTTTCAAAGTGGATTCTTAACATGGGACCTACAAAATAAAAGTAGGACTCTTAAATATGATTTATTCCCAAATTTGTTCCTGGTAATTTTCAAAAAGCATATATTCATCCATATATATTATCATGATGCCCAAGCCAGATCATTTTCCCAAACAGACCAAAAGTCCAACTAAGAACTCTGTAACACCATCACTAATTCTGTTCGTTTTAGAGGATATTAGAAGATTATACATAAAGTTTCCTTTGCCTCTTTAAGGATAACGCAAAACCGTAGAAGTTATCTAACATATTTCAAATGGAAAAATTAGGAGTTATATAACCTGGAAAAATGTGCCCCCACAACCCTATCTGGGGATCTTATCTTTTCTCAAATAATGTTGAGGTCAATAGTAGATGTGTTGGTTGCCAGAATGTAGTGATGACGGCAGACCTTCTCGATTTCACTAAATATTTTTTGCTTTAGTGGAACACTTTCAATGACAACCAACAATAAGAGATAAATATTAAACAACATCTAACAACGAGAGTGAGCAAAAAACTATTATTTGTGTTGCATCATTCGATATGCAATATCTTCATATCATAAAATCACTAGCGAATAGAAGAAAATAAGCTACGATAAAAAACAAAAGCAAGAACTCGAGTCTATCCAAAAGTAGACTCAAAATATAATTCCCTATTTTACCATTTAACTAAAGCTAACAAAAATGGAAATAATTCAAAATTAGAGCTATATTTAAAAAATTATGAGCTCTACCTCACATGGTATGATCACCCACTCCCCACAGGGATGGACAATTTTAAATCCCGCAAGGAACAACTCACACCCCTTTTGGGTTGATTTAAATTGGGGAAGCCCCAATTGTGTATCCCATCTTATGTAAAAAAAAGGTCGTTACTAAATCCCATCTCATTGCGAAAAGAAGGAACTTTGATGGCAGTCTAACTCCTTCAGCGATAATCCTTCTACGAACAACCTGATTTACTCAAGTTCGGAAATGTGAAAACAAAAATGAAACAAGAACATATATTTCATACAAGGAAAAGTAAACGAAATAAATTGGAATGATCAGCCTATAGGCCATATATTTGCCTCCCCTAGATTTATTTACCCTCGTACAAAAACTTCAAAAATGTCACATTCAAAGTTTCATCACCAATGATGTTATATTATTGGAGCAAAGATAAGGAGCATCGTTTCTGATTCGAATAAGCTAACTTGAATTAGCAACTCACACATTAATCAAGATATAGATTTGCATGCCCAAATGACAATTCATGGGTAGAAAAAAACGTGGTGTCCAGAAAATAAGAGAAAATGTCAAACACCAAGTACATCCTTTGAAATTACTTCAAAAGTGGTCGCATAAGCAATTGGTTGTAACAACCCGCGTAATTTTGGGCTGTTTTAATTAATTTTTGGAAAATGGAGGAAAATAAAGTTTTTGATAAAATTATTTTTATTGCTCAAATATGTTGGTTATTATTTTTAAAGGCGAGAATTTCAAACGGTTTCGAAATCGGAGTTAAAACGGATTTTAAAATGATTTTAAAATGTTTTTAACTCTTGGAGTTGTTTTGACTTCCAACTCTTCATTTCTTTGCCTTATTTAAAGGAGTCTTTTGGCTTACAACTCTTCATTTCTTTGCATTATAAAAGGAAGTCATGGGCAACCCTTTTAACCTACTTTTGACATAAATTTTGGCAGTAAATATATTTTATATTCCTCTTCTTTTTATATACACATTGGCCCTTGAGATTTGTGAGTTCCAACCTTAGATTAGAGGTGTTCTTGGGGCTATTTTGTTGGAGGTTCTTGGAGGAACTTTTGTAGATCTTTTGTGTTGATCTTGAGGATGTGATCATTGGTTTCTCATCATGGTTTGAGGTATGGGGTTTTACACAATATGCTCCTTAAATCTCGCGAGTGCCATTCTCTTTGAATTCTTGTTAATTGAACTCATATTTGAATTGATAAATTCATTGAAATCTGGAAAATAATTATTGAAATTATTTCGATTCATGTGGTATCATTATATTGTTGATGAGCACGTTGTCATGAGATTTTAATATGGCACGGATGTTGGGCACCCGCCAAAATTGCTGTTTCCCGGGCTATGGCTTGATAAAGCATATACGGATGTGGTGAGGCCTGGTGACCCATTGATGTGTTGTTGAGAAATTTATTGATAAATGCTATTGAGATTCACATTTGATTTGAATATTCGTACTCGTGTTGTTACGCTTTATTCACCGTTAATATATTTTTTGAGCATATTTCTTGTCGTATTGTGTACTTCCCCATATTTTCTTTTAGTGGCAGGTTAGCGCGGATTTTGGGCGCTATGGACCTATTGGGATAATTTTAGCGTGGATTATTTGAGAAAAATTTTAATACAAGTTGGAAGATTGTATTTATTTTATTTTGTTGTATAGAGCATTGTAGATTTATGTTAGATGTTGTATGTAATTCGAGAGACTTGTTGTAATTGAAGAGATTGAGATGAGTGGATTTATATTATTGTGGGTTTATTTAGATGCTCTATACCTTGTTATTTGTGGATTTTGATTTATTTTATCGCATTAGCGCTCCATTCGCTCTCCCCGGGGGGCGGGGTGTTACAAATGGTATCAGAGCTCAGGTATACGACAACCCTCGGGTCTTGGGTTTTGGGTTCATTGCGTGGTTAGCAATGATTGGAGATAGAAAATTTTAGGTGATATTCGTGTTAGGCATCTAGATTAGATGTGATGAAACTATTTTTGGAGACGAGATTATTTTGGAGATTGCTGGCCTGATTTTTGAGAGTTAGGTATTCGACGAATTTTGAGGGCGAAATTCCATTATTAGTGGGGAAGTGTAACAACCCCGCGTAATTTTGGGCTATTTTAATTAATTTTTGGAAAATGGAGGAAAATAAGTTTTTGATAAAATTATTTTTATTGCTCAAATATGTTGGTTATTATTTTTAAAGGCGAGAATTTCAAACGGTTTCGAAATCGGAGTTAAAACGGATTTTAAAATGGTTTTAAAATGTTTTTAACTCTTGGAGTTTTTTTGACTTCCAACTCTTCATTTCTTTGCCTTATTTAAAGGAGTCTTTTGGCTTACAACTCTTCATTTCTTTGCATTATAAAAGGAAGTCATGGGCAACCCTTTTAACCTACTTTTGGCACAAATTTTGGCAGTAAATATATTTTATATTCCTCTTCTTTTTATATACACATTGGCCCTTGAGATTTGTGAGTTCCAACCTTAGATTAGAGGTGTTGTTGGGGCTATTTTGTTGGAGGTTCTTGGAGGAAATTTTGTAGATCTTTTGTGTTGATCTTGAGGATGTGATCATTGGTTTCTCATCATGGTTTGAGGTATGGGGTTTTACACAATATGCTCCTTAAATATCGTGAGTGTCATTCTCTTTGAATTCTTGTTAATTGAACTCATATTTGAATTGATAAATTCATTGAAATCTGGAAAATAATTATTGAAATTATTTCGATTCATGTGGTATCATTATATTGTTGATGAGCACGTTGTCATGAGATTTTAATATGGCACGAATGTTGGGCACCCGCCAAAATTCCTGTTTTCCGAGCTATGGCTTGATAAAGCATATACGAATGTGGTGAGGCCTGGTGACCCATTGATGTGTTGTTGAGAAATTTATTGATAAATGCTATTGAGATTCGCATTTGATTTGAATATTCGTACTCGTGTTGTTACGCTTTATTCACCGTTAATATATTTTTTGAGCATCGTTCTTGTCGTATTGTGTACTTTCCCATATTTTCTTTTAGTGGCAGGTTAGCGCAGATTTTGGGCGCTATGGACCTATTGTGATAATTTTAGCATGGATTATTTGAGAAGAATTTTAATACAAGTTGGAAGATTGTATTTATTTTATTTTGTTGTATAGAGCATTGTAGATTTATGTTAGATGTTGTATGTAATTCGAGAGACTTGTTGTAATTGAAGAGATTGTGAATAGTGGATTTATATTATTGTGGGTTTATTTAGATGCTCTATACCTTGTTATTTGTGGATTTTGATTTATTTTATCGCATTAGCGCTCCGTTCGCTCTCCCCGAGCGGGCGGGGTGTTACATTGGTGAATATGGTTTCGTCACTTTTGATTTCAGCATGCCATGGTTATTAAAAATTCCAAGCAATTATAACCATGGGATAAATATAGGATTGGAATGGAAAGGAACATTCAACAAAGTGACTATAAGACCAATGATGGGTAACTACAAATTAATGAAAGGGCTGTAGCTAAAATGCAAATGCAAGGTGGATATGTTATAAAACGAAGATAAAAGAAAAATGAACGTATTCATGAAATGGTACAAGTAGCATCAATAAAAGTCTTAATTAGCACTGTTTTGTTACAGATATCGTGATATTGGAAATAAACGACAAACCCTGTATTAAAAACACTAAACAAAATAAATATAAATCAAAATTTAACACATGACCAATAATTCAACACTTAAATATAACATCATCGATTATTATAAACAGATTAATGAAAAGAAAAGATGAATTACCGGAAAGCATTATCGGAGATTGAAATGAAGAGATTGAGAAGAAGAAAAAATCACAAGAACTCCGACCTCCTCGTGAATAAACCTATTTAATAATGAAAACTAAAGTCACAGGTTCGCCAACACATGTGCATAAGCACATAGATTGAAGAAGTGACAAAACAAGACATTGAAATGTCTCAAGTTTTGATCCAAATCCAACAGACTGAGCACATAGATTGAAGAATGAATTGATATAATAGTGGGGCTAGGCTTATAAATGGATCAAATTTTGATTTAAGTACAACATATTTAGATTCAATAATTTGATGGATCTAAAAGTAGATAAATCGAATCAAGATTTGTTAAGGATTCCTAGAGTCTATGTGGTTGAAGAGTTACTAACATGGAATCAACGGATTCAACTCGAGCGTTCCTTAACGACGTTAAATGTGTCATCAAGGTTGGATCCTATGTTGTCACTCGGGCTAGTGATGGAAGGCTATCCCTTGGAAGATTAGGAGCACTTTGTGAGCATATTAAAGAATTAAACACTCAAGGATATGAGGTTATTTTGGTGACATTAGGAGTTGCTGGTGTTGGACGTCAATGGCTTAAATATAGGAAACTAGTTAACAACAACTTTGCTGACCTCCAAAGACAACAAGTGGAGCTTGATGGAAAGGCTTGTGCAGCTGTTACAAAATGGTCTCATGGCTCTTTGCGATGGATTTTTCAATTATCTTGATGTGACATCCGCTCAACTTCTAGTGACCAATAATGATTTAAGAAGTTCAAATTTCAGGGAGCAACTAACTGAAATAGTGAAATAATTATTGTATTTAAAGGTTGTTCTTATATTTTGTGAAAATGATGCTATTAGCATGAGGAGAGATCCATATGATGATTCTTCTGGTATATTCTGGGACATTGACAGTTTAGCAGCTCTACTAGCTTTGGAGCTTAAAGCTGACATCCTTGTTCTATTGAGTGATGTTGAGGGTTTCTATAGTGGCCCTCACATCGATCCGCAATCAAAGATAACTAACACCTACATAAAGGAAGGTGGTATGATTGCCAAAGTAAAAGCTGTTGTGTATGCAGCTAATGCAGGCATCCCTATCGTTACTACTAGTTAGTGTTCTAAAAAGATCGCTTAGGGTCCGCCTAGGCGTGCCTATGCGCGCCTATGCTTAAGGCTTGGGAGAAACGTCCCGCCTTAGTCCTTTTATGCTTTATTCTTGGTAAAAGGTGTTGAGGAATTTTTAATTATGCAGAAAATATGAACAGATGATTGGATTTGAGGCGTAATAAACTACTGTCCTTAAGGTGTTATTTGCCCCCACTCGTACAAAGTTTGCTAACGGTTCTAGGAAAATTACCTCCAAGATACAACAAATCCACGGGTTTATTCAAGTAGCAAACTTGAAGAATAACCCAGAACACTCTATGAAATTGGTAAGAAGAAATAATAGAGAGAAAGAGAATTTTCGGAATTAATTATTACAGGATTTTGCCTTCTATATATAGCCTCTTTTGGTGTCTGTTCATGAACAGACACCACATTCAAAGGTCATTTAATCACGGCCCTTGGATATATAACTATATTTTGAACGTTCCAGATTTGAACTAAAAATGTGCGACTGTACGGATTAATACTTAACGAAGTGGCGCCAAAATCCGACGGTTCAGATCCACTCGCGCCATAATTATGTGTCATTTATTATGGATTTAATCTGGACCGTTTAACCCAGAGCACTCTATGAAATTGGTAAGAAGAAATAATAGAGAGAAAGAGAATTTTCGGAATTAATTATGACAGGATTTTGCCTTCTATATATAGCCTCTTGTGGTGTTTGTTCATGAACATACACCACATTCAAAGGTCATTTAATCACGGCCCTTGGATATATAACTATATTTTGAACGTTCCAGATTTGAACTAAAAAGGTGCGACTGTATGGATTAATACTTAACGAAGTGGCGCCAAAATCCGACGGTTCAGATCCACTCGCGCCATAATTTTGTGTCATTTATTATGGATTTAATCTGGACCGTTTGATCTTTTGACGTTGTCAAAAATCAAAGGCTCCTACTGCTCCTCGCGACGATGCGTACGTGCGAAGTGCTCCTCTAAAGCGCCCTAAACGCGCAATCGCACTTTTACACACGCCCGCGCGCATGTGCGGATGGTGCAAAGCAGCATTCTCGGACCTAAGGTGTACACTAGTAGCATACACTTCAATGCACACAAGTAATCTCTTATGACATAAGAGCATTTATTAACCCACTAACTTTTTCACACTTTTCCAATGTGGGACTTTGGTTTTCCCACTTCCCTTTGTCTTTTCTTATTCCAACTAATTAATGGTTTTAACCTTTCATTTTCTCTAACCATTAATACCCATTAATATTAAAATCATCCACCAATCCCCCACTAGATTTTAATATTAATGCAATTTCTTCTTGTGATATGTTCATGCATACAAGGAGGTATCTTTCGATTTAAACCTTCAGTTAGTGAATATATATCAAAGTTCTAATAAGACAATGGTGTGCCATGCATTAAACCTTGACTTATTAATTAGAACCGGATATATATCACACATGAGATATCCCAATCTCTACGAGATGTTCAATATGTTTTTAGCACTATTATGGCCATGTGCACTATCTTGGCTTCATGAATATTTACAAGAATAAACCTAAAATCTTGCTAGAAGCGGCACCATTTCCTATATTCATATAGGTGAAGTTCTCTTGCATGTCCTTGCTACTTTAGACAACAAACTTCATTAAGAGTTAAACTCATCCTCTTGACGTAGCAATATGCACTGAACATCCTAGAAGGGACATGGAATTGAATAAATTTCAGTGCAAAAACTAATCACTTATCAGTAACTTGTTATTTCCCATTAAACTTTGGAATAGTGGCAATGCTATTACAAAGTTGGGTTACCATTACCGGTGACTATTGAAAAAATGGTTTTAGTCCCATTCCACTAGATGTGTCCTTTACCAAATCTCTAGAAAGTCCTTTGGTAATAGGGTCAGCTAGATTCTTATTTGTTCGAACATATATAATATTAATAACTCCATAAGTTATTAATTGTTTGACATATTCATGTCTTAAACTTATGTGTCTAGATTTTCCATTATATACTTTGTTATACGCTCTAGACAATGTAGCTTCACTATCACAATATAAAGAAAGAGATGGCATTGGTTTTGGCCATAACTTTATGTCCAATAATAAATTTCTTAGCCGCTCTGCTTCTTTTCCGGCTTCTGCCAGTGCTATAAACTCAGATTCCATTGTTGAATGTGTAATGCAAGTTTGTTTCTTGGATGCCCAAGATACCGCCCCACCCGCTAAGGTGAATATCCATCCAGATGTGGATTTGTTATCACTTGCACTAGTTATCCAACTAGCATCAGAGTATCCTTCAAGAACTGCAGTAAAGTCATAATAAAATAGACCTAATTCTTTGGTCTTCTTGAGGTAACCAAAAATCCTCCCAATTGCTTTCCAATGATCCACACTTGGATTATTAGTGTATCTTTACATTTTACCTACTGCAAATGCAATATCTGGCCTTGTACAATGCATCGCATACATTAAACTTCCAATTGCACTAGCATATTCAAGTTGTGCAACTGCTCTGCCAGAATTTTCTAATAATTTTATACTAGAATCATATGGGGTATTTGCTTCTTTTATTTTCAAGTGATTAAATTTTTGAATAACTTTGTCAATGTAATGAGATTGACATAATGCATAACCCCCACTATGTTTCTTAACTTTAATACCCAAGATGGTATCCACTTCATTAAGATCTTTCATCTTAAATTGTGAACTAAGATACTTCTTAGTTTCATATACACCTCTCATGTTTGTACCAAAAATTAATAAGTCATCAACATATAGACAAATAATTACACCATAGTCATTGGTGAATTTAGAATAAATGCACTTATCAGCGTTGTTATGTCTGAAATCATCAGAAAGAATGATTGTATCAAACTTTTCATGCCACTACTTTGGTGCTTGTTTCAACCCATAAAGCGACTTAATTAATTTACAAACTTTATGTTCACTTTCGGGCAAAACAAACCCTTCGGGTTGTTCCATATATACTCCTTCATCTAGGTCACCATTTAAAAATACTGTTTTAACATCCATTTGATGCACAAACAGATTATAAATAGATGCAATTGCCATTAAAACACGTATGGATGTAATTCTAGCAACAGGTGCATAAGTATCGAAATAGTCAATCCCTTTTCTTTGTTTAAAACCTTTTGCTACCAATCTAGCCTTGAAGGTTTGAATAGAACCATCAGTATTGTATTTTCTTCTAAATACCCATTTACTACTAATAGGTTGTGATCCTTGTGGCAAGTCCACTAAAACCCATGTATGATTTTATAGAATTGAATCCATCTCATCATTAATAGCTTCTTTCCAAAAAGAAGCATATCTAGAAGTCATTGCTTCGTTAAAGGTTTTAGGATCTTCTTCTACGTTAAGTAAAATAGGCATTTTGTTAAGAATATTATCTCTATCTCCTTCAACCAAAAAGGCTAAGGCTTGAGATGAAATAAAATCAGGGTTAAAAGATTTTTCTTTTCTAGCACGCTGACTTCTTCTAGGTTCTATTTATGTTTCGGGTTCATTCCTTTTATTATTAATTGATGGTCTAGGAATCAACCTAGTGGATGTATCAGGATTGGCATCTAATTCGACGCATGAATCTTTATAAAATTTATTTTCAATAAATTCAACATCCCTCGATTCAATTACAACATTAGAATTTAAGTCCAACAACCTATATGCCTTAGAATTTTCCGCGTATCCTATGAAAACACTTTTAATTCCTCTTGCACCCAACTTTGAACTTTTCGGGTCATGAATTCTATAGAATGCCAAACAACCCCAGACCCTTAGGTAGTCCAGATTTGGTTTTCGATTATTCCATACCTCGTATGGAGAAACATGTGTTTTCATTGATGGAATTCTATTGTGTAAATGATAAGCGGTGAGTAAAGCTTCTCCCCACAAATTGTTTGATAAGTTTGAATTAATCAACATAGAATTGATCATATTAGTAAGAGTCCTATTCTTTCTTTCAGCCAAACCATTTTGTTGGGGAGTATAAGGGGCAATTCTTTGATGTATTATTCCATGTTCTTCACAAAATGAGTCAAATTCATTTGGAAAATACTCCCCCCCCTCTATCACTACGAAGAATTTTAATTTTCTTTTCCTTTTGATTTTCGACTTCTGCTTTAAAACGTTAAAACATTGAAAAAGCTTCATCCTTATGTCTTATCAAATATACATATGTGAATTTTGAACAATCATCTATGAATGTAATAAAGTATCTTTTTCCGCCTCTAGTTAAAATACCATTATATTCACATATACCAGAATGAACTAATTCTAATAATTCAGCACTTCGTTCGACTTTAGGAAAAAGGTCTTTTTGTTAATTTTGCTTGAATACAGATTTCACATTTTTCATGAGAAGTACTATCACAAGCTATTAATTTATGTTTAGACATGTATTTCAATGATCTAAAATTTAAATGCGCTAATCTAGCATGCCAAACATCAAAAGACTCAATAATATAAGTAGAATTATTCATATTATTAATCAAAATACTGAGTTTGAACATTCCATCACAAGCATACCCTTTCCCAACAAATGCCCCATTCTTAGACATAATTAACTTATCAGACTCAAAAACGGCTTTAATGCCGCTTTTACAAATCAAACTTGCAGACACTAGATTTTTTTGAATTTCTGGTACATGCAGAACATTTGTCAACGTCAACTTCTTTCCAGATGTGAATTGTAGTTCAATGTTTCCTTTTCCCAGAACTTTGGCAGAATTATGATTCCCCATTAGAACCTCTTGACCGTCCTCTGCTTTTTCATATGCGGAGTACAATGATTTATCATTGCAGACATGTATGGTAGCCCCAGAATCGAGTCACCAATCAGAAGACTTCGTTATTGCCGCCATGTTTAGTTCGGTAATCATATCAATTTGCATGTCCGATACCATTGCTACAAGATCCTCGATCTTATTTTCCATTTTAACTTTCCTAAATTTCAAACAAAACATTAGTTCGATGGTAATATTACAGTAAAATAAAAGATAAACAGTATACTTATTGAATTAAAATCATATAACAACTAATGCATTATTTCTCCTTATTAACATATTATTAATTATGATATAAAGATAACAATTATGGCTAGAATAGTTGAATTTAAAGGATCATTCCAAAGCGATAAAAAACATGTTAACAACTTATGCGAAAACGCCACTCGATTGAATTAAAAGTGTTATAATTCACCAATAAAAACACATTAACAACTAGTGAAAAAATAATAGCTAGACTTTGACATATTGCTTTCGCAAGTTTTCTAAATGAGATTCATCTTAAAGAGTGGATTGGAACACAATTGGTATCTCTATCTCGTCTACTAGACTAGTTAATATCTTTGGGGAATGTATAAAAACTCACCGATTAGGAGTGTTAAGATCTTTTGAGTAGAAGACTTGATTGGCATCAGAAGCGAGAATTGCAAGCTCATCAAGCTCATTATTCATACTCTTGAACTTATCAGAATTAACCACCACCAAATTTGAGTCTGGACAATGTTTACAACCACTGATCTTTTACTCCACCCTCACCCAATCACAATAAAACACTACCTCCTTAAATAGCATATAGTCCAATTTAATTATTTTCCTTATAACTCTGTATTACATTGTCCAAGCATCTTTAAGATTTTTATCACTTTTTCTTTCCCTAAATTGAGTCTAATACTTCATGCAAACACCACCGTCTTGTGTCACAACAGTATCGTCGTGATACTTGGGAGTTAATACAAAGCCATTGGTGCGGTATTTTTTATATGTTTTAACCTTGTGTTTTATCCCTTGCACTAACCGCCACAACATAGCATTTGTCTATGTCTCTCCAGAAGTGATCAACTCCGCAATATAAATAAAATAATAGCTATAAAGTGAGTCTGTATAATAAAGAATATAACTTAACACCTTATCATATAACCACAAAATGAAAGAAGTTTGCATCTCTACTCTAGTTAATTGGATCCTATTTCCTTTGCCACGCCAAGTGGATTTTAGTAATGATTTATACTCACTACAATTTATTCACATAAGTTTGTGTGTTATCATTTAAATGTGAATTTTGATAAATACTAATTAAATTGCTCAAACCCGTAGAATTCTTCAAGACCATCAACGTCAAGTCGAAATAGGACCCATCGATGTATTTGTTAAAACTGTTTAGGTTCCAACATCACAATTTGATCATCTAACAACGGTCCTTCGTCAGAAAACTCTCCATATTCATCTAGAAATGCTTCACGAGTACGTTTATGGTTTTCGTCAAGAGAATTAGGCATGTACTCCATGCAATACCTAATAGATTCAGCAATAACACAAGACTCCGCAATTGAACCTTCAATGTATCACTTATTGCTGAGAATATATTTAAAATCCTGCATCTTCCTATTCGTGTGAATAAAAAAAAGTATATGTGACATATTCATTAACAATGTTCTATATGTATATGCTTGTGTTTGTGTTTGTGTGAAAATAAAAATTAATATAAAGAGTTTACCGTTCAGACGGATACATCCAATGTGTTCCTGCAGGACCACAAGTCAATGCGTCATCGGCTAAATGAAAATTAAGGTTGATACTAATATAAAAAATGCTACCGGAAAGTGTTTCTCCAACACACACAATGCCCCTGCAACCATAAACTTGTCCCTTTGCATATCCTTATGAATTAATACTTTTGGGCACAATTTTTAAAAAATAAGCTCAACTATTGGATAGCTCTTCATAAATATTTGTATTTAAAAATTTCATGCTGAAGTAATACGGGCAATAAATACTCCATAATAACGTGATAGTCATGTGACTTCATTGAGTGCAAACCAGGTAGGTTAAAGGTCACGATATTGCTCTGTTTGGATGAAGCTGGAATGTAACTTTAAGTCTTTCAAAATTTGACAAAACTATCGTCTCTCTTCTTTATCCAATATAAATGATGCTTTTGGTTTCATCCCTTTCTCGGTTTGCTCATCTTCTCGCTTCCATTGACCACTATATATGACCAAGACTTTCATATCCTTTCGCGCATTTATTATATCTGTAGTTTTTGTTTTATCATCGAGGATTTTCCTTATCTCTACAACATTCTTCTTGATGTGCATCACATCAAGAACATGTCATATTTTATGAATACTCCACTATTCCAAGTCAAATCAAATTGACCTTTTATACCATGCCTACTTAAATTCAACATTACAATTCTCATTTTCATCACCCATCTTTTGCTTCTTACTGGAATGTGACTTTCCCAATGTATACTCGATGCAACGTACCTTCTTTATAAGCGCGTCCCCATTCAATCGACGTGGAGGAGGTGTATACTCTGTTGATTGAAGCCCCAAACTCCCACCTTTTCGAAAAGGGTGATCATGTAAAGGAAAATATGATAGTTTGTATAAGCTATCATACTAATGTGCATCAGTAGGATGGATGGAGTATTGTCCCCACAAACATGGCAAGCTTTATAACCATGTGTAACACACCCAGATAAATTCCCATATGTAGGGACATTGTGAATCCTCCACACTAACATAGCTTTCAATGTAAAAGGTTGAATTTCATACATGTCATAGGCCAGAACACCTACTTCAAACAATTCCTTAAACTCATCAACTAATGGCGAAAGAAAAATGTTGATGTCTTGAATCGGTGCCTTCAGACTAGGTATCAACAAAGACAACATTTGAAACTTTCCATTCAATCACAATGAAGGTTAAAGATTATTCGGTACAGTGATATCAGGCGAATAGCTATAACTGGCAGACTGAATGCCACGAGGATTAAACCCATCGATTGTTATTGAGAGCCAAACATTGAATCTTTCTTTAGCAAATTCATGCCATTTTGACTTTAGACTCCTCCATCGGGATGAATCACATGGATGTCACTGGTAATCCCAAGAAGTGGTTGCCCTATGGTGCCATGTCATTTCTCGGGCTATCCACGAAATAGTATAAAATCTTCCCAACCATGGAATCAGAGGGAAATGTCGCAACACCTTTTAAGGTTCTTTGGAAATCCTCCCCCTTTCCTCTCTCCACATTGGAGACATTCATCCATGTAGTCCTTCTCCTTCCAATAAAAGATAGTTATTGATGCATGCATGAATGTAATTGGCCTTCATCCCCAAGTCTTTCATCATACTCTTCATATTTGGATATTTTTATGATAGTGCATTATCTTTTGGGAGACGCCTTTTTAATATAAACAAGAGTGCCGTGACACTATTTCCTGACCAACCAAATGGCTTCTTTAAGTTGTGAAGTTCTACAATTGAAGAAAGAAATGTTTCAGGACCCTCGCATAAAGGATATAATTTCTCAACTAATAATCTCATATATTCATTGTACTTATCATTTCTGACTTAATATTCTTTGGAAACTCCTGACTGATCGCATTAAACATCTACATAAGTGTGACACCCCGCTTAATAAAATACCGGGTGATCAGTCCTATACCAAATTAAAACAGGAATCCCAGTTGGATCATCCTTAGCATCACTGTCGAAAACTTTTTAAAACTTATTAACCACCTAGTATTCCAAAAGCTGGTGCCAATTTTAACTTTTTAATTAAACAAAACAATATATGCGGAATAAAAATATAAACCATTCACACAACTGAATGAAAGTAAATAGAATAAAAATTACACAACTTGCCGAATAAATCACCGGCCACCAAATAAATAATCCAATACAATTATTCAACACTTGAATGAATTACACCTGAAAACTGTACCGAGAAGTCTGGGCGACAAGCCCTAAATAAAACTGAGACTAATACAAGATTCCTACTCTAGGAATGAATGAATGATGCGTCTAATCCAAACTCCTGCTAGCATCCACATATGCCGCAGCTCCGTGTCCCTGGAATAGAATATCAATCCTGGCGTCCCTGTGGCTGGACACCTAAAAGGTTTTGAAAATAGTTTTATAGCAAGGGTTAGAACCCAAAACATTTTGAAAATATTTAGCAAGTTAATTAACTGCAGTAATTTAAAATGCATGAATGCGCTTCATATTTAAGTTAGTGTCGCACTCCCTTGTGGACATTATCACCCCTCCACTATTGTGCACACCTAACGGTTACCTTAACCCCACCTAGTTGTACTACCCTGTCCAACTAGTTCTGGTATAACCTTCCCTTACCATATTACTCTAACCCGAGTATAATAATTTCTTGAATTATAAGTTATCTCACAATTAACTTAATTAAATCCTCTTAAATAGTAGCATATAACCGTCTCACAAGTTATATAAGTAAATACATCACACACTGTATTATTCCAGCAAATGAATAACTTAATTAATTTCTCATTAATTAACAGCATATAACCGTAACCCGAGTTATATAAGGTAAATACATCACACACTGTATTATCACCTACATATAATTATTACTACCATATTATACGTACCTTTACTAACATCCACACATATATCATATGCGTATCCATCCTTCCGAGTATACCCTCACCGGATGATTCACTCTAAAATGCCATCTCACTAGGTGTGCTCACAAAACCTAGTTTTCCAAGTTGGATTCGCTCACCAACCTGGTCTACTACATAACGAATTGGAGGCGGTCATATTCCTTCCTGAAAGTGAGATAATATCCTCACCCATGTACCGGACGCTATGACCTGGGGATATACTCGCCCTACTCCTCAAGCTAGGGGATTCACCCACATCGCGCAACCTCCCTTGATAGCATTAGAGTATTTAAATTGAATAAATATCTAGTCACTGATATTTACTATCACACACAATGTATATACACATATATATATACTATCACTACACCGTATATATATAATATAAACTCCGGCTTTACCGTGTACTCAAATATCCCGTATACTGCCTTAAATTTCCTGAGTCTGTGGCACGACTCCAATTAAATTAATTAACACACCTATTAATTTAATATCTCCCCGAATCTACCACCCAACTCTAATTAAATTAACTAACACACATATTAATTTAATATCTCCCCGAGTCTATCGTCCAACTCTAATTAAATTAATTATTACACCCATTAATTTAATATCTCCCCGAGTCTATCGTCTAACTCTAATTAAATTTATTATTACACCCATTAATTTAATATCTCCCTAAGTCTACAATCCGACTTTTATTTAATTAATTTACACATTAATTAATCAACACATATCCGAGTCTGCAATCCGTCTTTAATTAAATTAATTATCACATTTATTAATTTAATAACTTGGTGTCACCCAACCATTATCCCCGGACTCTCTCACTTGGCCCTTACCTCCACATTTTCCGAGTCAATGTTCTGACTCCAAACTAATTACTTTCTCTCTGTAATTAATTTAATACCTTGATATCACTTAACCAACATACTCGGACTCACTCACTTGGTCCAATTTACATCTCATAATATAATACCCACATTTTTGCCTACAATGTGTCACACCTTTATTTCTATAATTTTCCCAATTATATTTGCCTATAATTATTAACATACCCGGACTCGATTCACTTGGCCCGAAATTAAATATTTCCCGAGTCTATATCCCGACTCTAAATTACTTAGTTTATCTCCAAACTTAATTCACTACCTTGGGTCACTTTACCAATATACCCGGATTCACTCACTTGATCCGTACCTCACTATTTTGGAATAAAGTCTCTCAAATTTATCCATTAAATATCCCACATAAATTCATCCTAGTCCCAATTACTTTCTCCCATAATGGCTAGGAATATTTGTTTCACAATTATTTACCACTAATAATTGTATGGAAATTATTTTATAATTAATTTCCCCTTATACCTCACCCAAGGCCGAACTGCCCAGAATTTCCCATCGTCGATCGATCGATGCCCCCGATCGATCGATCGATCGATCCCTTCGTGCCAGCACTCCTTCCTCGCTGAATTCCACCATTAAAGAGATTTCAAGGTTTCTTTCTCCAAAAACCAACCTCAAATCAGTCTATTAATCATCTTATAACATTTCTCATGAACCACAAACATCATCTAAACCTTTTAACATCATTAACACTATAAATATTGACCCACCCAAGAACACAAATTTCTAGGGTATAATCCAAATTTCAAATTCAAATTCCATCCTTTTATATTCTGATTTTTCTCATTCAAACCCGATAATCATACTCAGAATTAGATATCACAACTAATTCTTACCTAAAATTTCATTCAATGGTTCCATTATCAAAACCCCCTTTTTGTACCTATTTATCCCTAACACGAATTTTGGTTTACACATCACTATGATATGAATTGATTATCACACTTTAAGAATCAAAACAGTTAACCACTTGCCTGTAAGTGTTCGTAGTGTCAGATCCGTTGGCGTAGTCCCTCAATTTGGCTCCAAAAATCTCCAATTTGTTCTTGATTTGCTTTCCCCCAAATCCCCTCTCAAACCCTAGGTTTAGAATTGTGTTGGCTGCTGATTTCCTAATCCCTCACTTAGGTTAAAAACCCTCCATCCCGTTTTTAGCCTAATGGGCTTAATTAAAGTGGCCCAACTCACCCCGTGTGGGCCCGACTATGTCCAAAATTACCCCGAGACCCAATTACTACCACTGGGTACTCTTTTCTGACTATCTCGACCCATCCGGACTCAACCGCGCACTCAAAATTGGCGTCCGAATTAATTTATAAAAATCTTTATCTCACACCCAATTTAGTCTATACCGACTCCCGGTTGGGCTAAGTGTATACATTGTCATTAATACTCGAAATGACGTAATTAAATTATTACTATTCACTTAGTAAATAAATTTCCCTAAACATTAACCATTCACTCCCCGATTAATATTTAAATATATATATATTGCCATAATTAATTCAATTAAAATTACAATACACCAGTAATTTAAAATTCCCGATATAATTAAATATTAAATGTACAAAAATACGGGGTGTTACATACTTCCCCCCTTACAAAGTAATTTCGCCCTCGAAATTAAGATAAACCTAGTGTTCCAATATTCACATCTTTCTCCCTAGTCATGTGCCTCCAAGCCCGCTATATCTTCATTCGTTTCTAACCACGTTGCACAAGTATGCATTTAAACCTTGTCAGGGCGCCCATACACCCTATACTCGTGCTTAACCCCATAAATTTTTTGCCTTAATTGACCCGGGTGCCCATACACCCTATCCCCGTGCCCTACCACACGAAAGTTACATAACTATGCTAGTCGTAACCCGTAATATAACTTCGAACCCGTAGTCATATCACACATACATTTATATATACATATATATACATATATAATTACTGTCCGGGTACTCAACCCATGCTATGTCCAACTATCTCCCCATAAATACTTATCTCTCAACACAAAAGAATATACGCTTACCCTTATGCTAGCAAAGACAACATTGAAGAAGCGCGGTTGGATCCCCGGTATTTTAATAATGACAAATTAAGATATAATTTCCTTTTTCAATAAATGCGGAAGCGTTGAGATGGTTCAACAAATAAACAAGGTCGGGTTTTAATATCTTAAGAAACAAATTAAAACAAAATTCAAGTCCTAGAATTTGCCTAAGTCATGATTAACAATTATCCAAAGTTAGGCGAAACCAAATTAATGCAAGTGACTTGAATAAACCAATTATACCCAATATTTAATTTAAGTCCCAAATTAAATGAGTGTGATAATTATACCGAATTTTATCTTGAAATTATCCTAAGCATGGATTCTAAATTATTGTGCAAGATAAAATAAACAATGTCACACTACACCGCGATGTACGAGGAAAAACCCACTAACGGGAAAAAATCTCGCGACGGCCCTAGCCTCAAATCCACTAAAAATGGTATTACAAAATACAAGACAAAAGACTTACTTCCTAAACTCGAACCCTCTCAAGCCGTGATGCTCCTTCTTGTATCAACCTCCAATTAGCGGATAACCAACGGAGCTCCACCGTGGTCTCGGAATACACCGATGGGACTTTATATGGTCACCGTCACCCAAGCATGGAGCCTTTCTCCTTGTGGGTAGAATCTCTTCTTTGTGATGGGGTGTAGAAGCAAACCCAAAACGTCTCTTGAATTCGGTAGAGAAAAACCTGTGCCAAAAACTCCACGTAAGGATATGTATATATAGAACTTGGAATAAACAACAATGGGTGTAAACTAGAGTGTGTATGAATTTTCCATTAAAAATTAACACTCAAAACTTGAACATTTTCCTAAAATAATTTTGCTCTCAAACTCTCTTTTGGAGATAAAAAAATGTTGAAAAAGTTGTCTTGGAAAATGTGTTTCCCGCACATAATAAAGTATAAAAAAGGTTGGTTGAAAACCAAGTGGAGGAGTGGGGAAAAACTGCAAAAAACTGCCAAATAACTGTTCCCGCTGGAATTTCGTTCGAACGAACGTGATTCTCGTTCGAACGAGACTTCTAACGAGTGACCAGCCTGGGCTCGTTAGAGGTTCGTTAGATAACTCGTTAGAACGACCATTCGTTCGAACGACATATCGAACGACATATCGAACGACTGTCCAGTTAGGGTCGTTGGCAAAACTCGTTCGAACGAACCTGGTTCGAACGACAAAACTCGTTCGAACGAAACAGGTTCGAACGACAAAACTCGTTCGAACGAAATCTGGTTCGAACGAAAAAACTCGTTCGAACGACATTTCAAACGAACAGTCAGAAAGATTGAAAAATTCGATTTTGGCCAGAAACTTTTATATACTTTTATTAAAGTTCTAATTGTTTCTTTCTGAAAATAAAATGCAGTTTTTATTAACCTAACACCCAATACATATTGTTCCAAGCTCCTATATACATATAATTACATTCATACCTTGGGAGCATGGAACCTTAATTGATGATGTAGAAACGAGACACACAAACCGGCATTTTGATGAAGCTTTAAGTTCTTTGCCGCTACGTCTTCAACATGCACTTCATAGGCTTGAGAATATTACAATAAATACTATCCTATGAATAAATGTTTTTGTCCGGAATTGAGCCAAAACTATATATGGTCTCAATTGGAAATTTGTGTCCTTACAAATCTCCCCCTTTGGCTATTCCGGGACAAAAACCAAACAAAAATCCTAAAGGGCCGTCAAGCTCACTAGACTCAAAACATAACCCGCCCAATCTTGACTCAACCCAAGGATCAAAACGCTTTGCCATAGAAAGATGCCGCTTTAGAATAATTCCTGCACACTTAAGCAAACTCATCAAATGCATAGGGAATATCAAAGTATTAAATGCAATTAATTAATTACTCCCCCTAAATTAATTCTCCCTTTAAACACATGACCTACTTAGAAAGACGTCTCCCCCTAAGATAAATCTCCCCCAAACATAATAATAGGATTAGATACCATTTCTCCCCCTATCATCATTCTCCCCCTTTTTGTTCGGGAATAGGCAAAGGATAAAGAACTAATAAACCGCATGTGAAAGCTTAAAGTGATAAGACATGAAATCATATGGGCAAATAAAAGCAAGGCAAAGACAAACAAATATCATATATATATATACTTTAAATATACCAATAAGAACTTGCATATATAGATAGATATAAACACACACATGACACAAAATACAATAAGTTTGCACACTCGTATGGCAAAAATGTGTCATATGGAAACGGAAGTGTAGGGGTGTGAACTAGCAACAATTAAATTTAGACCCAAACACTTAAGAAACGTTCACGGAGTTCTCATTTGATTGCAAACTTCATCACAGTTAAATATAACCTCATGTGACAATATAAAGATTGAACTCAATGAACAAACATACACAATGCATACAAGCCTAGCATGATGATGATTCTACAAACCAAATAGAGTCATGACATTAAAGACAACTAGGATAAACGGACATTGTGCAAACCGTTGATATACCATCCAATTCTCCCTCAATGAGCATATATATATTCTTTTGTTTATGAATGAATATATCATACAAACATAGGCCTTGGCAATTGCTTTTTGTTTAATGCCAAATATTCTGTTTTTAGGCCTTTGGATCACGTATTTCTTTTAGATCCAATCAACGGTGGCTTACTATCGCAAAGGATTTAATTCATCCTTTCGGAGCCCTTCCCCGTGCATATATTAATTTATCATGTTTTCATTTTTCGCACAAATCTCACATAAACGGATTTTGACATGCACTAGTCCTCCTAGGTCATAGATATGTAGATGACTAGATTGATAGGAGAACACCTCAAAAAGCTCAAATATAACATGTGACATTAAAATTTCAAAAGAGCTCGTGCATGTGTGAATAGAGGCATATAGAAATAGAATCCATTTAAACAATACAAAATCCAACTACTCCATATAAAACATGGTAAAGAACATTTTAAGGATTGAAAATATAAACCAAAAGTTCTAGCCACATGGAAGCGTAAACGATAGGATTCAAACACAAATATATGCCACATAAAGTGTGTCAAACAAAAATACACACAAAACAAAATCTTTTTGAGTTTTCAACATTTTTAATCAAAAATAAATATTTACTCAAAAGGACAAACAAAAATCATTTGTATTTTTTATTAAGCTTAAATGAAATAAAGAAAACACAAATGATAAAAAAAAATCTTTTTATATTATGTAGTCGATTCAAACACAAAATATAATACAAAAAGATAAACAAGTCATAATTTCTAGCATGTGATATGAAATAAGGCAATGACTAGAGAATGACTAAACAAGCATACATTTAGCATATGAATATAGCATGAAGTACAAACGCTAAAGTATGCAAACACTAACACATTTATCCTTTAGATTTAGCAAGGGAGGAGGCATGTGTAAGTAAATGAGAATCAGAATCCCTATTTTGTAAGGCAACCAAGTCGGATTTCCTAACCCAAATTAATGAAGAATTACTATCTTGGGGTGTAGGAACGTTAGCTATCGTGGTTACTTTACTATGGGATTTTCTAGGAATTCGTTTAAGATCTAAACAAAATTTCGTAAGATGACCTTGTCGACCACAATGTGTACAAGTGAGAACATGTCGAAAAGATTTATCTAAGGAGTGATCATTAAATGCATTCCTAGAAGATTCTCCTAAAACATTGGTTTTGACTTTAGGGTTAAAATCATTACAAGAATTGAAGCCTAAACCAAAAGTGTCATTTTTAATTTGGACCGTTCCTAACATTTTATCTAGTTTTTCCGAACGACATTCCAAATCAAATTTGACATTACTAGAATCTTTTAATTTATTTTCCAATTCTACAATGTTAGATTCTAGTAAAAAATTTCGCTCTTCAAAAGCAAGAAGCTCCTTTTTCAAGGATTCCATTAAACCCCTAAGGCTATCTCTCTCGCCTTCTACATAGTCTAGCTTCTCTCGAAGAGTCCTCTCTTGAGTCCTAAGGTCTTCTATTAAGGCACTATCATCAATGACCTTGACACTCTTTCTTAAACAAGCTTCTAACTTCAAATTAGTTCTTTTCAAATTAATAGATTCTTTATATAATTCATGAAAAGCATTTTGAAGTTCACTCACATCAACCTCTTCTTCATTTTCACTCTCTCTTTCTTCTTCACTCTCACTATCATCAAAAATAAGAGAATCATGTACAATGACCTTGGAAGTGGCATGTGCTATTATTTCATCATTCGATGAGTTCTCATTATCACTCACATGTCTAGCCATAAAAGCCACAAAATTTTTCTTAGTGGTGGAATCGGGCTTCTCTTCCTTATCACTATCAATAAGGGTCGCATTATATGAAACGGGTCGTTTACCCTCTTTCCTTAGTTTAGTGGGGCACTCAAAAGCCCTATGGCCATAACCTTCACAACCAAAACACTTATTAGACTCGTCCCTATCAATATTTTCATTACTAGGTTTAAGGATCTTATCTGCTTTAGAAATCTTCTCGTTTTTATCATGTTTAGAAGATTCAAATTTCTTAAAATCATTTTTAAATTTATCTTTGTTAAATTTAAGAAATTTTCTAAATTTACGAGCAAACAAAGCCATGTCTTCCGAGTCACTATCACTATCGCTCTCTACTACTTGTTTAACCTCTTTGCGGGCTTTTAAAGCAACGCCCTTTTCGATTTTCTTTTCATTTTTAGAGGGAAACATATCTAGTTCATAGGTTTGTAAATCACCTACAAGCTCTTCTAATTTCGTAGAGGCTAAAGTGGGTAAAGAATTTAAAACGGTCACCTTTGGAATAAATTTATCGGGTAGGGACCTTAAAATTTTCTTTACTACACGGTCGTCAGGTATTTTCTCTCCCAAGTTAAAGGATGAATTGACAATATCAGAAAGTCTAGCATAAAATTTATCAAAAGTTTCTTTTTCATCCATTTTGATAGTTTCAAATTGAGTGGTGAGGTTTTGGAGTTTTGAAGCTTTAACGACACTAGTTCCTTCATGAGTTAATTGTAAAATATCCCAAGCTTCTTTAGCGGTTTCACACGTCATAATTCGTCGGAATTCATCCGGTGCGACAGCGCTAAACAAGGCATTTAGACCTCGGGAATTAAAGTTTGCTAGCTTAAACTCATTTTCAGTCCATCTATCAACGGGTTTAGGAACATGTACATTTTCAATTAAATGTGTTGGTGGGGTCCAACCGTTAACAACAGACATCAAAACACGTTCATCGATAGATTTAAGTGCCGATTTCATTCGCGCTTTCCAATACGCGTAGTTAGAACCATCAAAAATAGGAAATTTTGAAAATGGGGAAAAATCCATATTTAGCCAAAAATTAAAGGATCTTAACGAAATAATTTATCGTTTTTGGCTCTGATACCAATTTGAAGAAGCGCGGTTGGATCCCCGGTATTTTAATAATGACAAATTAAGATATAATTTCCTTTTTCAATAAATGCGGAAGCGTTGAGATGGTTCAACAAATAAACAAGGCCGGGTTTTAATATCTTAAGAAACAAATTAAAACAAAATTCAAGTCCTAGAATTTTCCTAAGTCATGATTAACAATTATCCAAAGTTAGGCGAAACCAAATTAATGCAAGTGACTTGAATAAACCAATTATACCCAATATTTAATTTAAGTCCCAAATTAAATGAGTGTGATAATTAAACCGAATTTTATCTTGAAATTATCCTAAGCATGGATTCTAAATTATTGTGCAAGATAAAATAAACAATGTCACACTACACCGCGATGTACGAGGAAAAACCCACTAACGGGAAAAAACCTCGGTACGGCCCTAGCCTCAAATCCACTAAAAATGGTATTACAAAATACAAGACAAAAGACTTACTTCCTAAACTCGAACCCTCTCAAGCCGTGATGCTCCTTCTTGTATCAACCTCCAATTAGCGGATAACCAACGGAGCTCCACCGTGGTCTCGGAATACACCGATGGGACTTTATATGGTCACCGTCACCCAAGCATGGAGCCTTTCTCCTTGTGGGTAGAATCTCAACAAAAGTATTCTTTGTGATAGGGTGTAGAAGCAAACCCGAAACGTCTCTTGAATTCGGTAGAGAAAAACCGGTGCCAAAAACTCCACGTAAAGATATGTATATATAGAACTTGGAATAAACAACAATGGGTGTAAACTAGAGTGTGTATGAATTTTCCATTAAAAATTAACACTCAAAACTTGAACATTTTCCTTAAAATAATTTTGCTCTCAAACTCTCTTTTGGAGATAAACAAATGTTGGAAAAGTTGTCTTGGAAAATGTGTTTTCCGCACATAATAAAGTATAAAAAAGGTTGGTTGAAAACCAAGTGGAGGAGTGGGGAAAAACTGTAAAAAACTGCCAAATAACTGTTCCCGCTGGAAGTTCGTTCGAACGAACGTGATTCTCGTTCGAACGAGACTTCTAACGAGTGACCAGCCTGGGCTCGTTAGAGGTTCGTTAGATACCTCGTTAGAACGACCATTCGTTCGAACGACATATCGAACGACATATCGAACGACTGTCCAGTTAGGGTCGTTGGCAAAACTCGTTCGAACGAACCTGGTTCGAACGACAAAACTCGTTCGAACGAAATCTGGTTCGAACGAAAAAACTCGTTCGAACGACATTTCAAACGAACAGTCAGAAAGATTGAAAAATTCGATTTTGGCCCAGAAACTTTTATATACTTTTATTAAAGTTCTAATTGTTTCTTTCTGAAAATAAAATGCAGTTTTTATTAACCTAACACCCAATACATATTGTTCCAAGATCCTATATACATATAATTACATTCATACCTTGGGAGCATGGAACCTTAATTGATGACGTAGAAACGAGGCACACAAATCGGCATTTTGATGAAGCTTTAAGTTCTTTGCCGCTACGTCTTCAACATGCACTTCATAGGCTTGAGAATATTACAATAAATACTATCCTATGAATAAATTTTTTTGTCCGGAATTGAGCCAAAACTATATATGGACTCAATTGGAAATTTGTGTCCTTACAAACATAATTACCGTGCCCTTACTACCACTAGTCCTTGCGCAAAATAAACCCCGAGCTATCTCTCTTTGCTCAAAAATAAATCTAATCACCCTGATTCACTTCAGTAAACATCCCCACTTACCGGGATAAAATGTGAGAACACATAACCTCACTATGTGCTATCGCACCACGTAATACAACATATATACATCCACATATAAACAGGCTATACGCCTTCTCCGGTGATACCTAGTACCAACCCTCCCCTGGTGTCGCGAACACCAAAATTTTATACCACTATCTACAATAGTTAAATTCCATCGCTATCCAGCCGATATTTTGGAAATATTATCAACCCTACTCCCATAATTCTCGAAAGTAGTAACTCTTCGCAAAATTCAAACAATCACTCAGTGTACACCTCCACTCTCTCGTGAAGAACACTAGGGAACTCCACTACCCTACGAAAAGTTTACCCACATGCTATGGCTGCTACCGCCAACGCGCCCACTAAGTTCGACTCACCTGCGAACTCTAGTGAAAAATAAGTCTTATATTGTGACATTCTCTTTGTCACTCAAAAATATACCCCATGCCCCTAAGGTAAAAATAATTACCTCTATACTCCGGCTGCAACGGCTGGTTCTCGATTTCCGAAGCATCTTCTCCCTGCCCGAATGCACCCGTGACTTGCTTTAGTGGTTGTACATCCAGGACCTCGTCCTGTAGTTGACCCCTTCCTCGCTTAAGGCAATATCTCTTCATGTGTCTCTCTTTTACCCCAAACGAAACACTTTCTAATGTGTTCACCCTGCCACTAATCCCTTCCATGCCAACCTTGTTGGAATTCATGGACATCCCGCCGATAGCCTCCAGTTCTAGATCGTTTGGCATGATTTCCCTGCCGGAAATCCTGCCCCTGATCTCCCCCAGTCTGCTGCTGGGATACCCCACTGGTATTGTTCCCTTCTGCCTCATCCGACTGGTAAATCCCCACTCCCTTCCCGCTTCCATTCGCGTGGAAGAGATATTCCCAACAGTGCCGGAGTGTTGCATTAATGACATCAGTATAACCTACTAATGCGGAATTATCAATTTAATGTTGTCTGATTCTCCAGACTAACCCATCCATAAACTTTGCTTTCTTTCTCTTTTCCTCGCTTACCTCATCCAGTACAAAATTTGCCAACGAGTGAAATGTTCCTCGTAATCGGCCATTGAACGGTCTACCTTTGAGTCTCCTCACCAAATTTTCTCCTCATTTTGGTCTCGAGTGCTGAAGGAAAAATACTTGCGGTCGAACCGCACCCAAAACTCTGCAGTAGCTAGTGTGTCCCTTTCCTCAACTGTGGTGATCGACCCCCACCACTGTAGCGCCGCTCCCACTAGCTAAAAGTGGTTAGCATTTATTTTCGTACCCCATCGCAAACTCCCATGCGTAGGTGACGCTGGACACCTCTCTTCCTTGACACGCTAGTACTACACCTGAACCCCCTCGCAACTCTAGTGGGTTGCCACTAAAAATACCTTCTCTTTCTTATTTTCACCCCAACGACCCCGCGTGAGTCTGAACATCCGACGCCACTAACACTTGTGGCGGATCCCGTGGAAAGTACCTTGTCGTTTGCGACTACCGTCATTTCAATCTCCCGCGCCATTAGTTCGATTACCTGTGCTGCCAAAATTATCTTTGGCAGTTGCTTCCGTAACTCTTACTCCTGACGAGCCTCCCTCGTCTCACCTCCCCCTGCTGCCCTAGCTGTTCTCCCTCTCCTGGGCGTCATCTGGAATGAGAATCGAATTATATGAGTTCACTTTCAAATATAAATTCGCAAAAGAACGTATATGCGCGTACGTATGAGAATACAACAATCCTATGATAGGGCCCTATATCAAAGATTGCTAAGCCGAAACGTGAAAAGCCGCACAGATCCTAAGGACACTAGAACCTGATGCTCTGATACCATCTGTGATACCCCGCCTAATAAAATACCGGGTGATCAGTCCTATACCAAATTAAAACAGGAATCCCAGTTGGATCATCCTTAGCATCACTATCGAAAACTTTTTAAAACTTACTAACCACCTAGTATTCCAAAAGCTGGTGCCAATTTTAACTTTTTAATTAAACAAAACAATACATGCGGAATAAAAATATAAACCATTCACACAACTGAATGAAAGTAAATAGAATAAAAATTACACAACTTGCCGAATAAATCACCCGCCACCAAATAAATAATCCAATACAATTATTCAACACTTGAATGAATTACACCGAAAAACTGTACCGAGAAGTCTGGGCGACAAGCCCTAAATAAAACTGAGACTAATACAAGATTCCTACTCTAGGAATGAATGAATGATGCGTCTAATCCAAACTCCTGCTAGCATCCACATATGCCGCAGCTTCGTGTCCCTGGAATAGAATATCAATCCTGGCGCCCCTGTGGCTGGACACCTAAAAGGTTTTGAAAATAGTTTTATAGCAAGGGTTAGAACCCAAAACATTTTGAAAATATTTAGCAAGTGAATTAACTGCAGTAATTTAAAATGCATGAATGCGCTTCATATTTAAGTTAGTGTCGCACTCCGTTGTGGACATTCTCACCCCTCCACTATTGTGCACACCTAACGGTTACCTTAACCCCACCTAGTTGTACTACCCTGTCCAACTAGTTCTGGTATAACCTTCCCTTACCATATTACTCTAACCCGAGTATAATAATTTCTTGAATTATAAGTTATCTCACAATTAACTTAATTAAATCCTCTTAAATAGTAGCATATAACCGTCTCACAAGTTATATAAGTAAATACATCACACACTATATTATTCCAGCAAATGAATAACTTAATTAATTTCTCATTAATTAACAGCATATAACCGTAACCCGAGTTATATAAGGTAAATACATCACACACTGTATTATCACCTACATATAATATTTACTACCATATTATACGTACCTTTACTAACATCCACACATATATCATACGCGTATCCATCCTTCCGAGTATACCCTCACCGGATGATTCACTCTAAAATGCCATCTCACTAGGTGTGCTCACAAAACCTAGTTTTCCAAGTTGGATTCGCTCACCATCCTGGTCTACTACTTAACGAATTGGAGGCGGTCATATTCCTTCTTGAAAGTGAGATAATCTCCTCACCCATGTACCAGACGCTATGACCTGGGGATATACTCGCCCTACTCCTCAAGCTAGGGGATTCACCCACATCGCGCAACCTCCCTTGATAGCATTAGAGTATTTAAATAGAATAAATATCTAGTCACTGATATTTACTATCACACACAATGTATATACACATATATATATATATATATACTATCACTACACCGTATATATATAATATAAACTCCGGCTTTACTGTGTACTCAAATATCCCGTATACTGCCTTAAATTTCCTGAGTCTGTGGCTCGACTCCAATTAAATTAATTAACACACCTATTAATTTATATCTCCCCGAATCTACCACCCAACTCTAATTAAATTAACTAACACACATTAATTTAATATCTCCCCGAGTCTATCGTCCAACTCTAATTAAATTAATTATTGCACCCATTAATTTAATATCTCCCCGAGTCTATCGTCCAACTCTAATTAAATTAATTATTACACCCATTAATTTAATATCTCCCCGAGTCTATGGTCCAACTCTAATTAAATTAATTATTACACCCATTAATTTAATATCTCCCTGAGTCTACAATCCGACTTTTATTTAATTAATTTACACATTAATTAATCAACACATATCCAAGTCTGCAATCCGTCTTTAATTCAATTAATTATCACATTTATTAATTTAATAACTTGGTGTCATCCAACCATTATCCCCGGACTCTCTCACTTGGCCCTTACCTCCACATTTTCCGAGTCAATGTTCCGACTCCAAACTAATTACTTTCTCTCTATAATTAATTTAATACCTTGATATCACTTAACCAACATACCCGGACTCACTCACTTGGTCCAATTTACATCTCATAATATAATACCCACATTTTTGCCTACAATGTGTCACACCTTTATTTCTATAATTTTCCCAATTATATTTGCCTATAATTATTAACATACCCGGACTCGATTCACTTGGCCCGAAATTAAATATTTCCCGAGTCTATATCCCGACTCTAAATTACTTAGTTTATCTCCAACTTAATTCACAACCATTGGTCGCTTTACCAATATACCCGGATTCACTCACTTGATCCGTACCTCACTATTTTGGAATAAAGTCTCTCAAATTTATCCATTAAATGTCCCACATAAATTCATCCCAGTCCCAATTACTTTCTCCCATAATGGCTAGGAATATTTTTTTCACAATTATTTACCACTAATAATTGTATGGAAATTATTTTATAATTAATTTCCCCTTATACCTCACCCAAGGCCGAACTGCCCAGAATTTCCCATCGTCGATCGATCGATCCCTTCGTGCCAGCGCTCCTTCCTCGCTGAATTCCACCATTAACGAGATTTCAAGGTTTCTTTCTCCAAAAACTAACCTCAAATCAGTCTATTAATCATCTTATAACATTTCTCATGAACCACAAATATCATCTAAACCTTTTAACATCATTAACACTATAAATCTTGACCCACCCAAGAACACAAATTTCTAGGGTATAATCCAAATTTCAAATTCAAATTCCATCCTTTTATATTCCGATTTTTCTCATTCAAACCAGATAATCATACTCAGAATTATATATCACAACTAATTCTTACCTAAAATTTCATTCAATGGTTCCATTATCAAAACCCCCTTTTTGTACCCATTTATCCCTAAAACGAATTTTGGTTTACACATCACTATGATATGAATTGATTATCACACTTTAAGAATCAAAACATTTAACCACTTGCCTGTAAGTGTTCGTAGTGTCAGATCCGTTGGCGTAGTCCCTCAATTTGGCTCCAAAAATCTCCAATTTGTTCTTGATTTGCTTTCCCCCAAATTCCCTCTCAAACCCTAGGTTTAGAATTGTGTTGGCTGCTAATTTCCTAATCCCTCACTTAGGTTAAAAACCCTCCATCCCGTTTTTAGCCTAATGGGCTTAATTAAAGTGGCCCAACTCACCCCATGTGGGCCCGGCTATGTCCAAAATTATCCCAAGACCCAATTACTACCCCTGGGTACTCTTTTCTGACTATCTCGACCCATCCGGACTCAACCGCGCACTCAGAATTGGCGTGCGAATTAATTTATAAAAATCCTTATCTCACACCCAATTTAGTCTATACCGACTCCCGGCTGGGCTAAGTGTATACCTTGTCATTAATACTCGAAATGACGTAATTAAATTATTACTATTCACTTAGTAAATAAATTTTCCTAAACATTAACCATTCACTCCCCGATTAATATTTAAATATATATATATTGCCATAATTAATTCAATTAAAATTACAATACACTAGTAATTTAAAATTCCCGAATTAATTAAATATTAAATGTACAAAAATACGGGGTGTTACAATAAGGTTCCGCATGTACTCTATAACAAACATCAACAAGACACCTTGTTCCTCAATGTTTTCTTCTACTATGTTCTCCTTAACTTGTTCCACCGGTGGGGGATCAATAGTGTTCATGGATGTATTTTCACCATAAAAAAACCGTACAGTATAAAATTGATGCATACCGTTCCTTCAAACATGGCTATCTACTTCTTTCGATTTCAAACGCAATTTATTGCGACACTTTGAACATGGAAAACTGTCATTGTCAACCCCTGATCATTGCTCTCTTCCGCAAATTTATTAAAATCTTCAATGCCCTTTAAATACAACAGCTGCCTTTATTCTCTTCGGTCATCCAGTCTTTATTAATCGGTCGTGATATTATTTAAAACAAGATAAAACACACATTAACAATAAGTTACAACTGTAATCTTAGATAATGGTTAGTGTCTATTTATGGCAACTAATTATACCATGAATTATGCTAAATTTATGATTTCTAAATTCTAAACATACTTTTGATGAATAAAAAGAAAATTTGAACATATCCATCTTATAAAGTAACTAAAATACGTAATTCATCATGATTTCTATTTGTAACTAACGTGATAATTCAAGGGGTTCTTTTATATTTGCCATGAAACTTAAGATGTGTATCGCAATAATTGCATTAGGCAAAACTAAATAATAATCAATTTAAGATAGAGATGAGAAAACGACCCTCCTCTTAAAGTCTCAACCTAAAATGAATACTTATCCTAAAAACCCATGTTTTTAACACCAAATATGAATCAACAACTTTTGTTAGTAAAAAAATACATAGAATAACTATTAGCATGCATAAGTTATTAATCTTAAATTTTCACTTTGTTACTAACATTAGCTACCATAAGTTAACATTAAATACCTAAGTAGCATATTTTGGATCGCGTATAACATATTAATATTAGAGAAAAACTTTTTTTTTGGTAAAATAGCATGCATTAAACTAATCAATATTATTAGTGGTCATAACATAAAATCGGCACAGTAAACAATGGTTATACAATTTCAAAATAAAAAAGCAAAACTCCTAATCTAGAAATAAAGTTTAATTTGATCAATCAAACAGATTTATATAGACACATAGACATATATAGAAGTTTACATATAGGAATATGGTAATCGAGAAAAATGAAAGATTAAAAAACAAAAGTCCTAATTTAACGTCTACCAAACCCACTAAAATGAACCAACAAAATAAAGTCACGGCATTAAACAATTGGCTCCCAATGAAAAACACAATTTCTATCATATTTAATCTCCGAACAAAAAAAATGTATTATTAGTAAGAATCATGCCAAAGATAAAGCAAAAATGGTTGGAGTTTGTATGAGACTATGCTTCAAAATGGAGTTTCCTTCATGGGTCACTTACAAAATGTCCCACGCCTATTTAGAAGTGAAAAAGTATTTGCATAGTTAGGGATATAAGCCAAATTAAGTAATTCTTACTTCATTACTCATTTGTAAAGAAACTTCATGTTGTTAATTGAAATAACTTTTAATTTATCGAATAAAACTAATCAATCCAATTACATATTAGTGATGAAATTAATAAATGTGAAAAACAATAGTAATCATATAAGAACACAATATTTAAAGTTGAAAACTTCACGAGAAAAACTATTATCTCACATATCCCATGTGAGTAAACTAGTACTGAATGTTTTTACACATCTCATAAACAAATATTGATTAGAAAATATATAAATACTGTCATAAATTTATGGTTTTAAGTAAATATTCATCAATTAATAATATTTTTACCTCATGACTTCACAACTCGATGTGATCTTGTGCAATAAGTTTAACCTCTTTATCATAAAATGAAAAACACTATACATAAACCATACTTGACAAATACAATCATGTACTATTTATATTAAGGCAATTAGATAAAAATAATTTTTTTTTCTTTACTTAAATACATGCCTTGCACATGACCTATAGAATAAAAAAAATTATTAAATATATTAGAAAAATAAAAAAGTAAAAAAATAACAAAAACAAATTTTAATAAAAAAACAATTGTTTTCAAAACCTCTACCCCAACCCCAACTCAACCCATCCCCAATTCCAACCTACACCTTTACCCTATATTAAAAAGCAGAGGGAATTAAAACTACAAATTGAACAAACCAAAAATGCAATATAATGAAAGAAAATAACCTAATCGTGAAAATCAAACTTTTGGAAATCAAACTTTGTTGATATTTCCCTATCCCATATAGCTTTACAAATGGGTTTGTCATATTTCTTTGTTGAAAATTGAAGCAAAGTTTGAAAGATTTTTAAAAATCAAAAGATTGATTCTATCCCCAATATATGTCAAACAATGAGGATGGATATCCCCACGTTGTCCCTAACAAAACCGTGAATCCTATGGAGAGAGACGAGAGAAACAAGTGAGAAAAATACCTGATCGTGCATCAACAATGTTAATCGTATGGAGAGACACTAAAAGCGGGCGATAACAGTATATCTAGAGAGAGACATGAGGGAATTGGAGAGTGGGAGCCGCTTGCTTCTCTCCAACTTTTTTTAAATGACTTTTGCATGTAATTTTAATATATTTGTTACAGTTTTTTTATTGTTGATAATGGATTTTGTCCGTTACAAATGTGTAGCAGACAAAATCTATTACAAATAGGAAAAAATCTGTTACAAATTTCCTCATTTGGTGGAGTGCGCGCGCGCGCGCACACACACACACACAAACACTCATACATATTTATAAACATATACTCACACATGCATATATATATGCACACAAACACACACACACAAACACATGTATAACCGACGAGTAATATAAAGTGTGTGCTACATGTGTACCTACGATTCAAGTGCAAACCAATCGCTCAAGTAATAAACTCGGTAAGACGGGATCGAATCCTCAGGGAATAGAATGCTAAAGACGAAAGTAGGGTTGGTATCTTAAATCTAGGCTTCGACTCGTAAAAAGAAAAGAAAATAAAAGGTGATGATTTTTACATGAAATGATTTTTAATTTTGTAAACAATCTAAGCTTATGGAATTGGAAATTTAAACTATTAAAACGAAGAATTTTTTTGGTTTTGAAACAATTTGGAAAAGTAGGCTGGGATTAAATCCCCCAAACCTTAGGGTTCCTACGATAAATATAAAAATCTATGAATGAATTCATTAAATAAAAGAAAAGCGACAAATCAATTTGAAGCACCAAATAGGTTTGGGCATTAGCCCATGCTATAATTAGTCAACAAATTAATATGCGCGATTGATATATTCACCAACATATAATGCATCCTCAAACTCTCGGGTTGGTTTTAACTAATCGAGGTAAAATTATTAGTTCCGATCAAGACATCAACCTTAAGAAATTAACTATTTAACTAAGACAAATTGTACATCTAAAGTCGAAAACCCTAGGTTGGGTTCATATTCCCCAACCTACAAATAATTTAGCAAGATATAAGAACTATTTCTACACAAATGATATTAAGCGTGCAAGAATTCATGTTCTAATATATAGAAGAAAATATTTGAAATTGAATAAAAAATGGATGAGAATCTAAAGTGCAAGAACTAAGAACTTCAAATCACGTAGAAATCCAGAAATTGAATGAACTTGACTTTGTTGCCTTGTAAAAGCTGAAATCTTTAAGTAAGTGTATTTCCAACAATTACAGATGGATTCCCCGCTTAATAATGTATGAAGTATATGAATTAAGACTCCTAAGTTCTTTATATAAGGACCCAAAAATGGCGGCCAAGAGGCTAAGTATAACCCCTAACAACTCTAGCAATAAAATAGGAAGAGATAAAAAATTCCACAGAAAACCGAACCCCTTAGCCAAACCGAACCGGTTTGGATAAACATACCGGTTCTCTCAAGAACAGAACATGTTTGATTTTCAGTATTATTTTTTTCATATGGAATTGTAATGTATTTTTACTATTTATAGTTTCTACCCCCAAACTTTTCTTAAACTTCAAATTGTTGTAACTTCTTCACCATAACTCGGAATGAGGTTCCGTTTCTTCTTATGTTATCGTGAACTCGAGCTCTTTGATTTTAATTTTGGCTCTTTCTACAAATTTTGGTTGAAAAATTTTGTTTTTTCCCTCGACTATCCTTTCTTGCATTACTTTCATCATTTTGCGCTATTCTCTTCCGCCCACTTGCATGAATTACCTGTAAAACACATGAAAAACATAAAAAACAAGAAACACTTGCCAAAAAGGTTAGTTGCAATGAATATGATCTAAGTTCGGGATAAATATGATGTTCGAGATCGTAAAAACACTAAAATTAGAGGGATAAATATAGGATATTCATGCCGAATCAATAACGCATACACACACACATATATATATATATATATATATATATATATACTTTTACATAACTGCAGACACACAGACACACACACATACTTACATAATTAGTACTAAGACTAAAAATGAAATGATTCTTGATAAAATGAATATATAAATACATGAATTTCTATACATACATGAAGTCCGTCATATACTCACACGCGCACACTTACACGCCCCCCATATATATATATATGTGTGTGTGTGTGTGTGTGTGTGTGTATACTTTTACACAATCGCACATATATATACCCATAATTTTACACATATATACACACACACACACACACACACACACTCATGCACATATATACACATATACTCACACGGGCACATATATACACATATACTCATGCACATATATACACATATACTCACACGGGCACGTGCGCGCGCACACACACACACACACACACACACACACATATATATATATATATATATATTTGTATGTTTGTATGTAGTTTAACACAATTGAACACACACACACACACACACACACTCTTATACTCGCATAAATCAGTTCTAAAACTAAAAATGAAATGATTTATGATAAAATGAATATATAAATACATAAAAATCTATACATATATGAAGTTCCTCGTGTACTCACACGTGCACACATACCCCCCCACATATATACCTTTATACAATCACACGTGCACACACAGACACCCCTAACAAATATATACGTTTACACAATTGCACATCTATATACACATAATTTTACACATATATACATATATACACACACTCATGCACACACACACACACACACACACACACACACACACACACACACATATATATATATATATACACACACACACACACATACATACACACATACATACATACATACATACATACATACATACATACATACATACATACATACCCTTTCTACCTAAATGAAAGTTTTGAGTAACACGAGAATTACATGTTTAGAATAGAGTAAGGTTTTGAGTAACATGAGAATTACATGTTTAGAATAGAGTAATTTGATAATATTTTAGATCGAATAATTTGTTAATATTTTTTCTTCTCATTCCACGTGCGCATCCAATTCAAGAATAATTCTTGAAATTCAACGGATTCTAGTTGCCTCATTTATTAAGGTAAGTTTATTTATCTTTTCTTTTATTTAACATAGCCTCATATATAGTTATAACTTCTTGGTTAACTGTTGTGTCTGTGTTCACCCATTTCTTAAGTAGTTGTTATTTGAGTAAACAACAATTTGGTGGAAGAGCTTGCACATTTGGTGGACACGTAGTAATTTTAGGATTAGTTTTAGGGACATTAACTAATAAATACATTGAAACTCTATTTATATATGATCACCCGAAGTGGAAATCTTGTTGGTATCTTAAACCCATACACTTTTCAATTAATTAACGTTAAGTATAAACCATATAAAAAACAATTACAAATATATCTGTACCACAGTTACAAGTGTAACTTTATCTTCATTCATAAATGTAGCTGTAACTACACACGAGCTTATTGATAAAACTATTTTTAATTTATCCTTATCGTTAATTTATAAAACGTCAGGGACTTATCACCATATTTTCTTTAATTTAATTAAAATAAACTTAAATTGGAGTTGTTCATATTATGCGGATGAATATTAATTCATATGTCTATTTGGTTAGCTATTGTGGTCATGTTCACCCCTTCCTAAAATGATTGTTATTTGGGCGAACACGAATAGATGGAAGGACTTGCATATTTAGTGTACATGTAGTAATTTTAGGATTAATTGAATTAAAATGAAGTTAAATTGGACTTGTTGATATTGTGCGGATAAATATTAATGCATATATCTTTTTGATTAACTGTTGTGGCCGTATTCACCCCTTTCTTAAGTGGTTGACGTTCGGGTGAACACAAATTGATAGAAGGGCTTGCACATTTGGTGGACAAATAGTAGTTTTAGGATTAATTTAATTAAAATGAACTTAAATTGGACATATTGTGTATGATTGATTGGTTGGAAAATAATAAATAGTTTATGATTAATTAGAGCCTTTACATCTAGGACTCATATTCACACCCCCTTCTACATATTTTTTTGGAAAAATGAATCATGGCAATAATTACTTTTAATAAGAATACGCGAGGTTGCAATTGAAGCACATTAAAACATCTTTATTGGTGCGAACCATAAAGAGGGAACTCTTATTTACAAGTATGAAAAAATAAACAATTTAATTACCTTAAAAATCGCAGAGTTAATCTCTTGCAAGTGTATGTGTTCGACCATATTCTGTTTTCTTGCCAGAATACTATGTTAAGGCATTAGATAATTTATTTCGCCATCGTAATCCCGAAAAGGCACTGATGTTGGTGACTATTAGAAAATGCAAAAAAATATTCATCCATTATGGATACAACTACGTAAAGAGAGCATTCACCCAGATTGTGACGTCTCGTGACATATACATATTAAAGTGGTCTTGCAGATAATTTAAAGAAGAAAGGATTTTGAGTTCATGTCACAGACCATTATATGTCAATCATAGACATTCTTACACCCAGTTGGCTGAGTGAAAAATTTCATAAATTTTAAAAACTAATATCGATCGGATTGAAATTAGACACATCGATCATGCTTTATAAGATGTTGAAAAGTTATATATATATATATATATATATATATATATATATATATATATATATAACTATACACACACACACACACATGAATTTCATACATTTTTCGATAATTTGTTTTATTTATTTGTAGGAAATGTCAACAGAACACCTCTAACTCAATACTCTACTATACCCTAACCTCACTCCATCTCCGAGTCATCAAATTCAATAGACCCCTGTGAATCTAAGACCCTTAACTCATATTACTGAGGAATCCCAACTAAATGATAAGAAATGCACTGGGTTCTTCGATTTTAGGAATCCTACCCGTTAAAAAAATGACGTCTAGATTTTTAAAGCCCATTTTTTGTCTCTAAAAAAATAATTATGGCCTTCGGTGGATCAGACATCTGGAGGAAGTTTAATCCTTCCATAAAGGATGACGTGTGGGATCAACTCTATAAAAGTTTTACATTCCCACCCCGTTCGAAAGCAAGGGTTCTTTCCCAAGTAAATGAACATATGAAAAACTTAGGAAGAATCTTCAAAATGTTTTTTCCCAAATGAGGCATTACGTTCTGATATTTGGGAGTTGAAAGATAGATTTCCCCAAAATGTTTAAATGCTAGTCAAACAGTGGATCACCTTCTTAGAGAATGGCACTAGGGAGAAAAATAAATAGAACATGGCAAAGAAAGTTGATGAACACAAACTTGGGACAAAATCATATGATGATTTTAGGAGTGAATGGGTGGACAGGAATAAGGGGAATATGGAAGAAGGTAAAACCCCTAATCGGGGTCGACTTGTACTTGAATGCCAGATGCGACTAATCAATTCCCAGACAATTTATCTCGGACTCTAGTGAGTTTGAACTTAATTATCTCATATATACATTATATAATAAAATAATATTGAAATCATAGTCTTAGATGTAATATTATGTTAGAGGAAATGATAAAAGTCATGGAGAGCAGTCAGTTCGAGTGAAACCCTTATGCCATTGAATCAGATGCCCTATCCAAGGTACTTGGAAAGGACAAAAAGGGGAGGGTAAGAGGTGTTAGCGCATATATTCCAAGTACTAAATTACAAAACGTAACATCTCTATTGCACGAGATCTCTTCGATGAGGAGTCACATGTCGAGCTAGACGGAGGAACATGCTAGGACAAAAGGGGAAGTATTTGGAGCTTAAGAACAACATAGTCGATATTTCCAATACCTTGGGACCACTCACGAATGAAATCATGGGATTGACCCAATTTTTTAGTCAATAAATTGGTTTCCCCTTCCTAAATACCTCCTCAAATATTCTTCTTTCCTACACCTCAATGTTTTCCCTCCCAAGTGCCGCCTCCTGTAACATTTCATGGATCATCATCATCCATGCACGATGACTGAGAAAGTATGTTATGTGCACTAAGTAAACATCAACAACAATCCTGGGGGGTGGGGGTGGTGAATAGGTTTGAAGATGACTTATGATCAATTTTTAATTTTAATTGATATTGCTTGCACATACATGTTACTCAGCATAAGCTTTACCAAATTGATTTGATTAACTCACATAATAAAGTTATTAGGTGAATCAAGATAAACACGACTGTATCTAACACACCTATGTCAATTTTAGCTCAATTTATTAGATTCAAATTAGATATATGTGATGTGTGTGATCAAATGTGTGCATATGAGTATAAAGTATTCACCAATTCACACAAGAGAAATTTACAAGGAAACCCCCCACCTAGGGGTAAAAAACCTTGACACACTCCAATTCTCATTTATATATGAAAAGGAATTTTATAAAATTTAAGAAGGTATCGCTCACACAATCCCTATCATGTAGTCACTTATGAACATTTCAATTCTTCCCCACAGTCAATGAGAATCCGTGACGAGCTCCACGTTATGAATGAAGAGCTCCATTCTTTTCCTTTGAATCGCTCCACACTCTTAATTCTCAATTAATTCAAACTGCCCCCTCTTTTAGATCTAGAATAGATGATCATAGTAATTCAGAAAAAGTAGGTTGAATTAACCAAGGCTAGTGTATAGATCTAAAATAAAACACTCTCAATTCTCTCTCAAAAGCATAGATCAAGTATAAATCTATGTTTTGACAATTTTGGAGGGAAAAAGTGAAATTGGAAAGAGAAGAAAAGGCAAAATGTTATCAACTCAAAACATTCTCTCAGAAATGTATTTTAGTTATGAACTTTTAAGATCCTTGAGAAATGAAGGGAAGTTGGCCTTTAAATAGAAAATTTCCAAAAATCTGTCCATTATGTGCGCACGGTTAGATCCAATCGTTCACACAATTTTGTCGAGTAAGGACATTGTGTGCTAGCTATTCGAACATGTACAAAATACGGCTATTCAAATGAGTATCTATAATAAGACCATATAAATTGTTGACGTAAAAATTCTCCATCTATGAGGACCAATCAGAAAAGGACACATGTCATCCTACGTGGCAATATTTATACTTATTCGGCACCCGAGGAGAGTTGGTCGGCACTCGAGGAGAGTTAGTCGGCACCCGAGGAGAGTTAGTCGGCATACCAACCAACACATAGCATCCCAAGCCACTCAAGGAAGACCAACCACCATAGAAGGCCAACAGTTATATCCATTGTATATAGATATAAATGTCTGAATGTATAAAGACATTGTATCTCTTTAACTCCCATCACTATAAATACATGTATTCCTTTAGCCAAAGAGGGGGAGGGACAACTAAGAGACACCATACACAAGATACACACCTCTTTCTCTCTCTACAACACATTGTGCTATTGTACATCCCTGGGAATAAAATAACAGTGGACGTAGGCTTTATTCATAGTCGAACCACTTTAAAAACCTTTTGTCTCTTATATGTTTGATGTGAATGTTTATCTTCATCTTCAATCTCATCCTCATCATTTTCTGTTTTCAATAGATTGGCGCTGTCTATGGGAACGTGTTACAAGCATTGTTCTCCATCAAAAGCTAAGTTTTTATTTTCTCTACGTATAATCAATTATACATACATCTTTTTGATTAAATCATGATTTTTATGTTTATATACATAAATTAATTATCCAATTTTTATCTGCAAAATGTTGCATTTCATGATTTTTAAATCATGACTGTTAGATTAATTCTTATTTAGAAATCTGAAAAATAGTGGATTTCATAAATCATAACTTTTCGCTTAATTCTCGAGTTTCAATTTTATCTCATGAAATCAATATTTTAAATGATTACATATAACAATATATACGACTATGATAAGATTTGATAATTTTCATTGTTGATTTTGAAATAATTTTTGAAAGATCTTTGATGACTATTCAAATTCCCATTATATTTTTAATCTGAGAATGGGAAAAGGTTAAAGATAATAAAAAGTTTTCTCATGGAAATCATGACCCATATCTACTTTCTCTCTCTTCAAGTTTGAGTCTCTTTGTATTCATTTTTATGAAATATATACTTAATTTGGTTCATCTCCCATCTATGTCAATAAAGTCTGATTGATTGATTTTTGATATAAATTTGGTAATAACTTCGATCATTCAGCATATTTTTATCTCTCCAAATAGGGAATAGGAAGGTATCAATATAAAAAATAATTTTCTCTCACCTGAAAAACCATTACCCACCTCTTGTAAAAAAGGATCAATTGAACAATCATGACCATATCAAGACTCTGGGCACAAATTTGAGATGTTGGCTCCTCGTTCATCACATCACAGGATTTCTTTGCCAGTATTACACGATCTAGTGGATTATAGAATGGATCATTTAATTAGCAATCTTAATGCTTGGATTTTACATCGAATGTTATTTTTCTGATCTATTGGTTCGAGATATTTTGGGACATAGAAATCTCATGAAAAATTCATCGCCGCGGCTCATATGGTTGTTCGGAATCATCCACTTACAACCCCTATTTCTGTTCAGCCATACATATTGTTGGTCGGCATCATCTCAGGACATCTTTTATTAAAGGGAAGATTAACCAAACCATTTTTGTTTGTCGGAGATAAGATGTAAAGATCCATCAGCAACGTTGAAATAATTTTATTTAACTACGAGGTATCTTATTGTTGGTCGGAGACTCATATTGTAGCTCGGTGGAACCAATTGTAGGTCGATGATCATCTACTTCTTGATCGGCGACATCTCAGGCTTGTTCGGAGGGTTCAATTTACTGATCGACAACTATCCAACCATCCACTTCTTGGTCTGGGACATCTGATATTGTTCGGTGACTATCCAACAATTGGTCTGCAATATCAATGCACTAATTTTATTGATCGGCGAGATCGCTCTGCTAGTCGGGGACCATTTGCTTCTTGGTCAGCACTATATATTCTACAACCTAAGACATCCCCAAATGTTGGTTGGCAACACCCATGCATTTGGTCGGCAACAGTAGAATCTTGGGGTATCAAAAAATGTGGAGCACCCCAGATATTTCTTTAAACACGAGTTCAGCTTGGGGGTAAACAGGGGGCTTAAGATTTTTAAAAACTTGTGATCACCCCAAAAAATATTTTTAAAGCCAAGTGATAAATAATTTTCAAACATCAACTTATACCTGATTAGTTGTTGGAGATTAAATAACTTTACAAAAACTCTACATCTTATTTATGGCGTATACCTAATAAAAATTTGTCCATCTCACACACATTTGGCACAAAACATATTATTTGATATTTTGAAATTTTTATTGCCTTATGCTGATACACATCACGTATTATTTGGCTGAATAATTATTCTCATGACAATAATTATTTGATCTAGTCTCGACAGGTGCTCGGGCAGCTTATTAAAATTTCATGGGGATGAGATTCAATCCCGACGAAAGCTCAGCCACAATCTTAAACCTCTGGAAACTATTATTGCTCGACATCAGGCAATTTCGCCTCAACATATCAACCAACATATATTATTTCATTTTTTGAAATTACTATTTTTATTTCTCAAGCATATACATATCATATATTGATTGGATGAGTAAATTATTCTCATGGCTAATCAATTCAGCCTACACATATGGTAGAGCAAGTTATTAATTTTTACAGGTACAAGATTCAACGCCGACGAATGCTCGGAAACAATCTGGAAACTATTATCATTGCTCATCATTATGAAATTTCACCTCAGCAAGGAACTATATATTTTATTATTGCTCTGATTTATGCTCAAGCATGAATTATTCTATATATCCGTTCGAATTCATATTCTATATTCATCTCATCATGGAGCTCGGTGAAATACTTATTATCATATTTATCTCCGAGGAAAAGCTACAACAGTTATTATATTTGACCCCTAATGGATAGTTGGTCGGGGTAATTCTTATTTATATTCAGGCCCAGCAAAGTTCTCGGCCATATTCTTATATTGTGGAAAATATTATTCTTATTCGGCATTATGCAATTTTGCCTCGACAGATCAGCAGGACAATTTATTATTATTCTAAATCATTCTTTATGTCTATGCATATTTTATATTTATCTTAGCATGGAGCTCGGAAGAATTCTTTTCTCTATATATACTCAATTACCACCAATTCCGATTGGTGGGGAACTCAATTACCACCAACTCCGGTTGGTCGGTAATTCATTAACTACCAACTCTGGTTGATTGGTACCAAACTAGGCAAGAAGATGGATGACCTCCCCGGGCATCCACTGTTTAGGCAACAAGGTAATCTTAACGAGATTACTACAACTAAGAAGGAACATGGGGTGACAATCATTCCATTGCTTAGGCCCAAAGAGTGACAAGTCATTATAATTAAATAGCAGGTGGAGCAAGTTCCATTGTCTATGCAAAACGGGACAATTTGTCCTTCTATATATATATTCATCAGCAAACAACAAGGAAATCATCTTACAAAGTGTTTCTAAGAAAATGAAATGCAAACATGCAAAGATCTCAGGGAGTCATTTCAGGGAACATTTCCTAGGCCTAATTTTTCGAGCAAGACCAACATACTTCAAGGACAAGAAAGCATTCAAAGTTCATATTCCACACTTGGGGGCTTCTATTACTGATATAGTTGTTCATTTGGTGGCACATTCTTATAACATCATGCAGTCGAGAATCAAATTCAACTCCACAAACTTACATGGTCGGGGCCCCGACTAATTATAATTCAGAAGTTATTTTTCTTGCTCAGGAATTAGTTTTGATATTGAAGTTCAGGAGGCATATTGAAGTTCAGGAGGCGTATTCAGAAGTTTAGGAGGCATATTCAGGAGTTAGTTGTGCTGTTGAAAGTTCAAGAGGCATATTCTGGAGTTATTATGCACATGCTATTGAAGTTCAGGAATCAAATTCATCATCAACAGCACTGAGATCTTTACTACTACTGTCCCGACCAATAATGAAGAAGAAGTTATATAAAAATGTTTCGAAGCCCACCACTAGCATGGTACTAATCAGATTGAAGAGTTGGGTTCAAAAGCTATAATGTTACTAGACAAAGTATTTGGACGAGCATAAATCAGAAAAATCAAGCACGTGAAGTTAGCATTCAGTTTCTCGGCACAGGAAGCAGTTGGTCGGCTAGCAATCCAATCAACATACTTGAAGATTATGACAAGCTACAAGCTGCATACTATGGCATGGCTGCTTCTAAATTCCCAGAGGTGATACATAGCACACATTCACTTGACGAACGAAGTTCCTCAAAAGAGATATTAGCAACCATCGATCAGCCTGCATCATCTGTCCTCCAGGAGATAGTGCACTTTATGTTGAACAAATCAAGAAGGAAGATCAAGAATTTCACGAGCACCGAGCAACACTGCATAATAAATACTCCATCCGTTCAGTTAACCATCAAGCATGGAGCATTGGGGGCTTCTGTTGACGCAAAAATTCTCCATATACGAGGACCAATCAGAAAAGGACACATGTCATCCTACATGGTAATATTTATACTTATTCGGCACCCGAGGAGAGTTAGTCGACATACTAACCAACACATAGCATACCAAGCAACTCAAGGAAGACCAACCACTATAGAAGGCCAACAGTTATATTCATTGTATATAGATATAAATGTCTGAATGTATAAAGACATTGTATCTCTTTAACTCCCATCACTATAAATACATGTATTCCCTTAGCCAAAAAGGGGGAGGGACAACTAAGAGACACCATACACAAGATACATACCTCTTTCTCTCTCTACAACACATTGTGCTATGTACATCCCTGGGAATAAAATAACAGTGGACGTAGGCTTTATTCATAGCCGAACCACTTTAAAAACCTTTTGTCTCTTATATGTTTGATGTGAATGTTTATCTTCATCTTCAATCTCATCCTCATCATTTATCTTCAACATAAATATTTAAAAAGAAAAACATATTTTGACCAATCCCCCAAAAAATTTCTTAAATGTTCTGGGAATGAGTTAAATTTTTTTATCCACTTGTACCAATAATTTCCAAAGAACTCATATATTTAAAAGAAATATTTTGTGCATGTGTGTGTGTTTAGCCATAATAAATTCACAATCTACTAAAAAGAATATGGGATTCAAACTTCAATGTGAATGAGTGTCAACAAAAGTCTTCAATGAGCAGCACTGTGTTATCTTCAATCTTTAAGATTGATCAAGCCTAAACTAGATTGCTCCGCACTCATAACGAATCAAGTCTATTAACTTGATGGACTCACCAACTCAATATTTTTTCATAGGAATATGAACAATTTATATATTAATTCAAAATTACATTTTGAATCTCCTCCTTTGGCTATTCTGTGGAAATACTTTCCAAAACCTAAAAATCACTTATTGCCCATAAAACACATACACTATATTATCCATATAGTGAATGTAGTATTAAGTAATGTAGAAAATCCATAAGGCCAAATGACAATCCAAAAGTCATGTTTAAAAATGGGTTGGAGTCAGAATCGTCAATGCTAAGCCTGAAATCACATAAAATAATAAAGAGCATAATGCAAGCAATAACATGCACAAAGAGAAACTCTCCTTTCTCATTAATCCTCCAATAAGTATAAAGTGATATAAATGTGTATAATACAATGTAACAACAAATTCTCTCAATATATAGCCAATACCAAATAAGCTCCCTATCATAGAGATTTCTTCCCATTTTAAAATCAAAATAAGAAAAAACTTTATCCCCCTTAATTAATGACAAGAAAATTCCACTTCTCGTTTTTGACACAATTAACAAATAAAATAAAGTTTTCTACTAATTAATTTTAAGGCATAAAGTTTTCTCCCCATATTGACATGAAAAAGTCAAAGAAATTAAATAACATAGATAACGAGTATGGATAGGTGATCAACAAAGACACATAAACAAGATAAACTAGAGAAGCAAAAGCTAGTAAAACATGTGAACAACGAAGCTATATAGGCAGTTCATCGATGGACATATATACATGTGAATCACAATATCACAACATGAATCTCAAAATCACAAACTATAAGATAAATGGTACCGAATCAATGATAAAAAAATAAGGATATAAGATAATCATAACGTCTAACTATTAATACGTGAGATTATATAAAGAAAATATGGATAGAAAGCATGAACTATTAAAGAATCTGACAATATTATATAAAAGATATGGATAACAACATAATACCCTTAAAAATAGAATCCATATAACAAACATGGATATCCAACCATCCAAAATTCAACCATCCAAGTGTAAAAAGGTACATCCAACAAAAGTACCCAAAACATATACATACCAACATGTAAAAGGTACCACAAACGGTACTACAAAAATGAATAATATCGAGTATAAAAAAAAATAAAAAATCTAGTCAAACATATCATCGTACTCCACATTATCATCATCATATCCATTACCTGTCTCATCCTCATCAATATTATCAACATCATCATTTGCCTAATCGACGTGATCTATATCTGCTATAAGGCGGAGGAGGAGGTGGAGTTGCAACTGGTGGAGGAACCCCGGAGATCAAAATCCTGGACTAAATATGATATCTGTAGGTACTCAATAATAAAGGATATATCGATGCATAAACTCTATTGTTATTGGTCTATAAGATCTATGAACTTTCTATGACTAGCCAATTCAGAATGAATCCGTCTAAGCTGCAATGTTATGAAACAATTCTCAATTTGGCATCTTCAGGCTCTAGAACAGGCTCAAATGTAAGTCCAGGTGCAGGTGCATGTGTAGGGTTAGGATCGTATGGGTCACTGGGATGTCTAGCAAGACGACGTGAATACTATCTGACTAAGTGAAAATAACTCATACTCGATATAACACTCATAATACTGGCATCAACATAAGTCAATAACTAAGGTACTCCCAATGAGTGGAGAAAACTGGTAATCAACCTACCATATGGAAATGAGGTATTGATGGAATATGTACAAGCTCTACGCACCATAGAAATGGTGAGTTTGGGTTAGTCGATGGGCTGACTCTGGGCTAAGAAAAACATCAATATTATATAGTAGCATGATAAATTAGCAGTGCGTCTGTAGTGGTCTTAAAGACAATCTGTAAATTAGCAAAATCATCCCCAGTTAATAGAAGAGACTCAAGAGAAGGAATCATCATGAAGGCAGTGAGACAGCTCAGCGAGGAAGCCCAATGGCACAACCCAACGAGGAGATTGTCCGAGAGAGCTCATCCTTTATCTTTTTTTTTCTTACTTAGTTAAATTTTAACCTTAAGTAACATTGTTTTAATGCTGTAACGATTGTAGTATTCAGTGTGAGGTCAAATGGTACTCACAAGAGACCAGGCCTGGCAGGGCCTGAGAGAGCTTACATTCTCTATTGACTAACCTCACTGTGGGAACTTCAGAAGGATTTGATTTGGAGGATTGAGAAGTGAGGCAACATGAGGGCTTGTCTTGACCATCCTAGATACACCTGATCAAACACCGAGTGACCTTTTCACTATAGAAGATCGTGTAGAGCAACCCTGAGTTCCATCACTTATTGAACCTTGAGCCAAATAGTTCCCAACCACATGTCACATCTACTTTAGGTGATGTCACCAGCTAGCTAAATACCGTCGAATCTAAACTCGCATAAACCACTGTGGACTTATTGAGCCTTGAGCCAAAGAGTCCCCAACCACATGGCACATCTACTTTAGGTGATGTCACCAGTTAACTAAACACCATCCAATCCAAACTCGCACAAACCACTGTGGAATTGGGGATGACAGACAGTTTTATGATCCACCTTTGTGGTGATAGTCCTCTAACGCACAGTGATTAGGCAAAAGACATGTCTTGGCATTTAATGTTTACGATGTAGGATAGGCTGTCCCATTCTGCATTTAATGATTATGATGTAAAGTATGATAGGGAGGTCTTTCACGTGCAGAGAGATTGCGTCATCTTGGGAAAGGGTGCGGGGCTATTTATGGGACTCAACCACTTTTGAGATGAGAGAGTTCTTTCAAGAGATTTATTGCTATAGAGTGAATATATCAAAGAGAAGTTATTGCAAACCAGAGTTCTTACTCACCCACCATTGTCATTTATTATGAAGCTTTTAATAGCTAAACCAGAGGTCTTTCAGAGGTTATTGGTGTGTTAGCTGCCTGCCAAGGTGTATCTAGGGTGCTTACTTATCTCTCCCCTTAACGAAGTTTCTTCTAAGTTTCCTTTTATCATTATTTGAGTTATACACGAGAGACTTGTGAGTTCAATCTGAGTGTTGATTATATATAATATTATGTGTTCACTTGTATTTACTGAAGATCTCTTGGGTTATCGGTTATGACCAAACCTATAGGGGTTACACCTCAACTAGTATTACCATACTCCCAAGATTCAAGGGGACTACCCTCTTACAGCGTTGACATGATATAAGGTTATAAATAACTAATAAATGAAGTAAATAATAGTGTCGATCAAGGTCTACACGAAGATACAAAGGCCGCACCCACATAAACTCATGACCAACAATAAAGTATATAAGGTCATTATGGTAAACATCATCCATAATATAAGGCTAGTAAACCTCACTATCCAACCTTGTAGCTAAACCCAAATGAGTAACAAGATGCTCAATAGATAGATCAATCACAACTCCTCTCATAAAGGAATGAACAAAATAAATACCCTCAGGAATGATCATATTCACATAGAAATCATGAACTAAATAAGAATTGGCCGAACCATAGAGTCAGACCAATGGAGAATCCAAAATAGTAGCAATCAAAGATATAAGATATCGGCCCTCATCGCATATCTCAAAATGATCCAAATTAAGTTATTTATTTGTAATGATATAACGGTTCATAAATGATGGAGACAAAGCGGAACAGTCTCTAGTAAAAGAAATCATTGAGGCACCTGACCGTGGTTTATGAATAGGGATATAAGCACTTGGGGACTTATAACATCTTCTAGTTGGTGGTCCACCCAGGGGACGGGTATTTGTCACAGAATTTTTGTTCTCTCTTAGCATGATGAAAAACATTGATAAAACAGTGAATAACTAAGGGATATCACCAAAAATAAATAACCTATGGAAGAAGTATAAATAACATTAAATAGAGTAACAAAAAACACCCAATCCTCAAAAAGTATTTCAAAATCATCGAATCCTCAAATCAATTACTAAAAAAACTCATAAGATGATGAAACAACCTAAGAATGCTAAGAGTATTGTAAATTAAAACAATGACTTACCCAAGAGTATTCAAGTGAAAACCATATTTATCAAGATCAGAGATTTATCCTAACATGTGATAAGTCAAACCACAAAACTTGACAAATTAGACATGCAATTGAAGAAAATGGATAAGGATGAATTGTTTCATATCGTTTCTTGTCTCAGAGAGGTTTTGGATCGAAATGAGGAATATGATAGACAATTTTATATTCAAATCTATCGACAGGTGTTTGAACGACTGCTATTGAGTGTATGTAAGGACTGTGTGAATGACTCAGTTTCATGCCTTGCGAATGGAGAACAAAGCATGTGTCCAAAAACTCTAAAAATATTAGTAAGACCTCAAGAATCCACTAGAATCCCGACTCTCATAAATTCAAGTATTAAAATGTAAAAAAATTATTCAATTTGACTTTCGAAGCATCAATTTTGGATAAAATCTACTAAAAAGTTCAAAAATAACAACTCACACACACATATATACAATTGCAAGTAATAATATGTAAAGATGTGATTGTGATTAGGCAACACATGATTCAATAATTTGGCATAGAAGTGTCAATTAAATATTAATAAAAAATGAATTAAAAATACATTTATCTCATACTCAATCATTTCAGCATTAAAGGCATAAACATTCTTGTTGATGTAAAAAATTAGATCATATCTAATTATTCAATCACAGATAAATAAATGAGACAAAGAATTTTTAAAGTGGTTCAGCCTTATAAGAATGGCCTACGTCCACTGTTATGTTATTGCTGATTGTATGGGAATTCTCGATTACAAGTTATCTCAAGAAATTCCAGTCCCTTTACAATGAGGATTGTACAATGTATTTATAGCCCTGGGGCTGTAATGTGAAAGGGTAATACATTAAATGATGTACATATGAAAGGGTGATACATTTACTGCTCCTTAAGCGTATGCGTCTGAATGATAAGCATTTAATGAATAGTCAAACTGTTGGTTATGCTGCTATTAATGCTTTGTTCGAGGTGCAGCTCGGACCGCCTGAGTTGCTCGGACCGCCTAAGCTTCTCGATACTCAAGAGTTTCTCGGAGAATTCTTGTTCCTCGGAGCGTGTGAGTTCCTCGGGGAAGTAGTGTTCCTCGTTGTTGCCACGTAGACTTCCACGTAGACTTCACTTTATTGATCCATTTCAGCAGACTAAATTTGGTATCAACAAAAGCCCCCAATGTTTCATAGTTCGAAATTTGAGGAGTGTGGAACATTCTTTCTCGGAATATGGTAGCTTTAAATAGTCCTCCTGGTTTTTAGGAGTGTTTGTTGTATTTATATCTCTTTCCAAATTTGTAGAATCAGACTTTTTTGAATTTTTATAACCGCCTCGATCTTCGGGTACTTTTTGTCCTTCTAGCCGTCGGTAGCGTAATCGTTTCCTCTCGCTTCGATTGCCGCGCCCTTTTTGTTCCTCTAGCCGCCGGTAGCGTAATTGTTTCTTTTTGTAATCATTACTTTACCATTTCCTAAGGCAGAGTATTTAAACTTCACAGACACTCCCATCGTCTTCTACCTTTTCAAATTTTTATTTTTGAGTTTTCCATTGCCTTACTCTCTTGTGCGTTCATCCTTTTCACCGTTCGTTGTCAACAGATCCACTCCTTTTCTGTAAGATCTTCTTCCTTCTTCTTCATTTCCTTCGTTCATCATGGTTTATCCTGTAGAATCTCTTGATAAGTTTCGCTTTGATTTTTCTATTCCCTCCTGGGTTGTTCTGGAAGAGCTTTCTGAGCCTTTTGACTATTTCCGTTTGGCTGAGGGACATTGGTTCCCCAGTCTCTTTGTTGCTGAGTGTGGATTTTCTTTTCCACCCAATCCCTTATGTCTAGAATTTTGTTAATACTTTGATGTTGTTCCTGCAAGAATAGCCCCAAATACATGGAGAATAGTTAATGGGGTTCATAGGTTAAATCAAATCCATGGAACTCACATAGGAATTTCAGAAATCTTGTTTTGTTATAGATGGGCAGTTGGTGATAACACCTTTTATTTAAAAACTAGATTTTTAAATAGGGCTTTAGTGGTCAATCTCCCGGATGCCAATAGGGACTATTTTGAGCATGGAGTTGTAATAAAAAATTGGCAACATGCTCCTTTATCAGGAGATGAAGTGTATCAGGGTCCCAGATGCCCTCCCTGTGGCAATGGGATAGGTTATTTTTATTTCATTTTATTTATTTTGAAATCATGCTTCTTCTGTATTTGACAAAATGTGCCACTGATATTTTAATTTTGATTTATTTGCAGTTGATAGCAAAAGAAAGTGTCCAAAGGAAGCAGATGTTAATATAAGACATTTGAAACTTATCTGGAGTCTGCATCAGAGTGTTGCCGATGAGCACATTAGGTCAGCCTCATATCTGCTGCAGTACAAGAGCTACACCATCTCTTTTACTGCTCGTCTAGTAATAAGCGACGCAGAGCCAGTACCAGCTTCTACCAGCTCTTCTCCTGAGTCACACGTTACTTTAAGTGAAAGGATGAAGAAGAGAAGACCTCCCACCCTCTTCGAGAAGCCTGCCTCTGGTGCTGGAGAGGCTAAAAGAAGTAAGATTGATGTCCCATAAGGGACAAAGAAAGTTGATGCACCTTCCTCGGCTGCTGTTGTGAAGGTTGTCGAGAAGCCTCCAGTGGCCCCGAGCAAGGCTGCTACTCCAGGCGAGGTGATTATCATATCACCGACCAAGGGCTCCTCCTTGGTTGAATCAATCCCTGTTCCCCCGAGGAAGCTGAAGAAGAGCTCCTCGATCAATTTGGCTGAAACCATCACTCAGCCCCCAGTTACTGGAACCGGTGTTCCAACTTTTATTCCTCCGAGCTCTGCCATGAGCTCGGTAAAGTCTTGGATCATTCCCGAGGTCCAAGGTACTGACGAAAACCTTACTCAAGACATGGTCACTTCGTTAGCTGCTCGCCATATTGCTTCGGTAAGTCTTATTATTTTGAATTTTTCATATTTCCCTTGTCATTTCTATTTCTGACTTGATTTCACTTTCTTTTCACATTTGGTGAGCTGCTTCAATACAATTTTGAAGAAGGATGAAGCTATTAAAGCTTCAAGATCCTCGTCTAGTGTAGAGGAAGCTTTGATGGGCTTGGGGCAGTCTCTGAAAGAGTCTCGCCAAAAATATGCTGATGATAAAGCAACTTGGGAGAAGAAGCTTGCCTCCACCGAGCAAGAGAAGGCTCGAGTTGTTGAAGTCTCCCAGGAGTTGGAGAAGAGAATAAAGGACTTGGAAGGGAAAAATAAAGAGCTCGACGAGAAGCTCAAAAATGCTGGAGAACTTGAGAATAAGCTCAAGGTTGCTGAAGAAAAATTGGGTCAACTTCGGGAGGTAAATCGGCAGAAGGAGGAGGTTGAAAATAAATTGAAGATTGCTGAAAACCTTTTGTCCGTGCAGTGTTCCTCGAAGAAGTTGAAGAAAAAAGTGGCTGTGAAGAAGTCTTTCAGCGCTGGCTGGGACAAAGGGTGGAATAAGGGATTGGCTGCCATGATGTCTCAAGTAGAATATGGAAGACTCAAGTACTTTAGGGATGGATGGGTTGCTGATCTACAGGAGATGAAAGTGGATAAAAATTCAAAACTCTTTCAGCAACACATCCCTGGTCCCTCTCCAACTCCTGAAGAAGAAGAAGAGGACGAAGCTGCCTCCGAAGAGTCTTTTATGGTGATGGGAGATCACCCCCCATCCATCCAGCCTGCTACCGAGGAACTTCAGCAGCTCGCTACTTCCTCCGAACAACCTCCAGAACTTCCCCAGCTACTATTTGTTCCTTCCGAGCAACCTACTTCCTCGTCCCAGCCTCCCGAGAAGGTTTTGGGAGACAAGGAAAAGGTGTAGAGTTGTTCGGGTTTCTCTTTATATTTTTCTTTTGTCAAATGTAACCATGAACATGTAACTCTGATCCTTGATCTAATAAAACTTGAATTTTTATTCTTGCATACTGTTGTCTCTTCTTCATACTTAGTTGGTACTTTTATTGATTACTACTTCTTATTTCTCTATTAGTTTCTGGCCAGGATTGAATTACTATCTGCTCATGATACCAAGCTGTTGAGGCAATGCAATGATTATTTTAAGCCTGGTCATACAGATCTGAGCGCAGCACAAATTATCGACATCCTTGGCTAAGATGCTTCGGAACAGGCGGTTGAGGCCTACCAATACTTGAAGACCTTGCTTGATCGTGCAGTGGCAAAAAATGTGGCTTATTATGATATGATCGAGGATCTCCAAGGCATTATTGAAAACCTTCAGCAACAATACAAAGAATCCACTGCCCTTTTGCACGAGGGGTATGAGAAGACGTATCAACAACTTAATGCTGACAAGGGGTACGAGAAGCATTTTGCTGGCTACGAGGTGAGGGAGAGAACTTTGAGGGGTGAGGTCGAGGAGTGCAGACAAATAGATGAACTATTAGATCAAGAGAATAACAACCTGCAAAGAGAATTGTTAGAGTTGAAGTCTGCAGCTTCCACTTTAAAAGCCTTGATCCCAGTGACTGATGAGGGATTATCGTTCTTGGAAGTCGAGAACGCCAACTTGAGGGACGAGTTGGAAACCTTGAAGAGGTCCGTCCCTTCTTCATCTTCTCGTGGTCGAGAAAGATCTCCTCGGGGACGAGCAAGAGCTCCTCAGATTCCTATCGAGGAACAGGGGACTCAGTCTGCTTTAGAAAACCAGGCCTTCCAGCTGATGGCGAAGAACCAGGCATTGACTGAAATGTCAAAGAAGATCAGGGACCTGGAAGAGCAGCTTTCCACGCAGAAGTCTACCTTGGAGAATAAAGATATCTTCATAAAAAATCTCCACGAGCAGCTGGAAAGACTAATATATCAATTCCACAAACAGCCCAGGGAGTTCTGGATGGCTGGATACAACGAAGCTCTCTATCACTTGGACGATCGTATCCATAATGCCAATAATGAGGGCTACAAGCAAGGCTGGTTGAATGCCTTAGGTGTGCTGCAACTCGAACAGGGTCATTACCTGTGGGACTAACATGATCCTGGGCTGCTCGACCTACCTGTGCCACCATACAAACTGGATATGAGTTAGATCCCTGCTCGGGCCATTCCTCGATGCTTGGTTTCCAAATATCTCAATGACTACAATCTCCATTCAAATGCCGAGATATCTCGCCCTGAGAACCTCTTAGATCGACCATCCGTGATGAATATCAGGATGTTAAAGGATCTCAACTTCATAAATTCTCCCCTGGCTTTAAATGATCCGCCTGCTGGCGAGGAACCTGTGTCAAAAGCAGAGGGGAAAAGACCAGTAGAATAGGAATATTAATGTAATAGTTAGTATACATTTCATTATCAATGTATTTTATTTTGGATTTAATGAAAGACTTTCATTTTTGTTCGCAATTTTAACTGCTATTGTCTTGTAAAACACTTTATATTTCTGCATGTGTATCTGATAAAAAGATAACAATATTGTGTAGTTTGTCGATCAACTTATTGTCGACTAGCTTGAATTTGTGGTAGTCATTATAAAAAATTACTAAGTTATTCTTCGACCAACTTACTAAGTTGTTTCTCAACCAACTCAATAAGTTGTTTCTCGACCAACTTACTAATAATTTTAAAAAGTCACGAGTATCAATAATTTTGCTTGATCATTTTCTCGTATTCATAAAATGTTTCCGACCAACTACAGTTAGTGGGTTTTTATCCCCGACCAGCCATAGTTAGTGGATTTTTCCTCTGCGAGGAGCTTTTAGCACTTTTTAAAATAATTTTACCTCCCGACCAACTCAAGTTGGCCTTTTTGAGAATATATTTACTTCCTAACCGACATAAGTTGGCATTTTTAGGAAAACTTTTACTTCCCGAAGAACATATAGTTTTATTTCCCGTAGGAATACAAGTAACTTTACTTCCCGGAGGAATACAAGTAGCTTTACTTCCCGGAGGAATACAGGTAGCTTTATTTCCCGAAGGAATACAGGTAGCTTTACTTCCCGGAGGAATACATGTAGCTTTACTTCCCGAAGGAATACAGGTAGCTTTACTTCCCGGAGGAATATTGGTAGCTTTACTTCCCGGAGGAATATTGGTAGCTTTACTTCCCGAAGGAATATAGGTAGCTTTACTTTATAAGTTGTACTTCCCGGAGGAATATATTTGTTTCTTGACCAACCTTAGATGGTGTTTTCGAGAAAATTTTTGAGTAGCCCGAGTTTTGCCGAGTAGTGTGTAGCACTAGTATTCCCCAAAAAATTTTCAATAAAAGGAGAAAATTCACATCACTGATAATACTTGCGCAGGTGCTCTGCGTTCCATGCATTCTTAAACTCCTCCCCTTCTAAAGTTGCTATTCGGTAAGTTCCTGGTCGAACAACTTCTGTAACTCGGTATGGACCATGCCAGTTTACCTCCAGTTTATTGTGCTTTTGAATTACTTTCTTTAGCACATAGTCTCCTTCTTTCAGGTCGCACTTCTTCACCCTCTTATTGTAGAATAGAGCTGTTCACTGCTGGTAAGCAGCATTTCTAATGGCTGCTTCTTCTCTAACTTACTCGAGCATGTCTAAATCCAATCTTCTCATTAATTCGCTGACAAGGGAATTGAAATTCAGTACCCTGTGTGTTGGGAGGCCCAACTCGGCAGGTATAACAGCTTCACTTCCAAACGCCAGCATATATGGTGATTCTCCAGTTGCTACTCGGGGAGTAGTTCGGTAAGCCCACAGTACTGACTGTAACTCGTTGATCCAGTTTGCTTTTGCATCATCCAGTCTTTTCTTCAAGCCATTTAGCAGCGTTCTATTTGTCACTTCAGTTTGTCCATTGCTTTGAGGATGGCCTGGTGCTGAGTGGACCTTCAAAATATTTGACTGATGGCAATAGGCAACGAACTCCTCGTTATCAAATTGTGTTCCATGGTCTGTGATGAAGGCATGAGGAAGACCATATCGACAAATGATGTTCTTACAAACAAATTGGTACACCTTGTCGCACATCATATCGATGAGAGGTTCAGCTTCAACCCACTTAGTAAAATAATCCACTTCGACGCCGAGGTATTTGAACCTTCCTCTGGTCGTTGGCAGCGGGCCAACCAAATCTATTCCCCACATGGCAAATGGTCAATGGGAAGTTATGGGTGTCAATAATGCTTTTGGAGTTCTTCGGATGGATGAAAAGCGTTGGCACTTGTCACATTTCTTGGCATAGGCTATACAATCAGCTCTCATCATCGGCCAGTAGTATCCCTGCATCATCACCCTTTGCAAAAGCGCCCGACCTGCTACATGGGCTCCACATGACCCTTCATGGATCTCTTCAATCAATTCTTTCACCTCGGAGGGATGTACACATCTCTGCAAACCTTCCATAATTCCTCTTCTATAAAGAATACCGTTAGTTAATACATACCGAGCAGCTTTAAACTTCAATTTCTTGGCTGCGAGCTTGTCAATTGGTAATTATCCTTCCTCAATATACGCCCTGATGGGATCCATCCAAGATGGTCCTAAATCAAGGGTGATAAAGTTCATCGTCAGATCTTCATCTATACTCCGACCAACCAACACTTCAATTGGGATTGTTCGTCATAGCTCGGTACGAGTAGCTGATGCTAATCGAGCTAAGGCGTCTGCTCTTTCATTCTCCATTATCGGTATTCTGACCAGCTGAATAGCGGTAAATTCTGACACCAGCTCCTTTGCCTTTGCATGATATCTGATCATTAATTCTCCTCTAACTTCATATACTCCCAATATTTGATTTACGATCAATTGAGAATCACTGAAGACAATAACCTGTTGCGCCTCCATAATTTTTGCCAAATTAAGACCTGCAATCATGGCCTCATACTCAACCTCATTATTGGAAGCTTTGAATTGGAAACGTAGGGCGTATTCCATGTCGACCTCGTCCGGAGTGCTCAAAACTATCCCTGCCCCACTGCCTGTTGTGCAAGATGAGCCATCTACATATAGCCTCCATATAGGTAACTCGTCTTCAAACTTCTGATCTGACAGAGTTCCTCGGTGAAATATTTGTTGCTTCCTTTCATCTTCCCCTGATATTTCTCGCTCTTCGTCGATCATCTTTTCTTGCCCTTTTACCAACCGGAGTTGGTCTGAGCTCGAATTTGATGATCCTGTAACATCCACTTGCTCTTTTACCAACCGGAGTTGGTCTGAGCTTGTGTTTGTTGATCCTGTAACATCCACAGGTTGATCAGCGAGCGACTTTTGCTCCTCGGGGGGATCAGGATAAGTGAACTCCGCTATAAAATTTGCTACAGCTTGCCCTTTAAGCGATGATCTGGGTTTATAGACTACATCGTATTCTCCGAGCTCTATTGCCCAGTACATCAATCTCCCTGATTTTTCTGGTTTATGAAGGGCTTGTCTCGACGGCATATCAGTATATACGACTATAGTATGAGCCTGGAAGTATGGACTCATTCTTCTACTCACCTCAATCAGCGCCAGTGCTAACTTTTCCAGCCTTGGATATCTGATCTCTGCTCCTCGGAAGGCCTTACTTGTGTAATAGATTGGTTTTTGTACTCCATTCTCCACTCTTATCAACTCCGAGCTAACTGCATTCTCCGATACTGCTAGGTACAAGTACAATTTTTCTCCCATCACCGACCTGGACAACAGTGGAGGTGCTCCCAAGTATTTCTTCAAGTCTTGAAAAGTCTTCTCACATTCATCATTCCACTCAAAAGTTGTTCGGAGTGTCTTGAAGAATGGGTGACATCTATCAGTTGCTTGTGATACAAATCTGTTGAGTGCTGCTACTCGTCCTGTAAGACTTTGCACCTCTTTCTTCGTCGTTGGAGATCGCAGCCCTAGCAGAGCTTTGATCTTTTCAGGATTCGCCTCGATGCCTCGTTGATTGACAATGTACCCGAGGAACATGCCTTCTCGTACTCCAAATATGCACTTCGTCAGGTTCAGCTTCATTTGATATTTATCCAGTTGATCAAAAGTCTGACTTAAGTCAACTAGATGATCGGTAGCTTTCTTGCTCTTTGTCAGCATATCGTCAACATAGACTTCCATATTGCAACTGATTTGTTCAGCAAAGACCTTGTTCATCAGCCGCTGATATGTCGCACCTGCATTTTTCAAACCAAAAGGCATAACGTTATAACAATAAGTTCCCCTAGGGGGTAATGAAAGAAGTACTTTACCTGTCTTCAGGTTTCATTTTAATCTGATTGTAGCCAGAATAAGCATCCATGAAACTCAGCAGCTCGTGTCCCGAGGTAGCATCTACTAGTTGATCAATTCGGGGCAATGGAAAGTGATCCTTTGGGCATGCTTTGTTGAGGTCGGTGAAGTCTACACACATCCTCCATTTGTTGTTCTTCTTTTTCACCATCACCACATTTTCTAACCAGTCTGGATATTTAACATCTTCAATGAAGCAAGCTTTCTGGAGCTTCTCGACTTCCTCCTGTATAGCTTGATTCTTCTCGGGGCTGAACACTCTTCTTCTCTGATTTACTGACTTGATCTCCTTATTCACATTGAGTTCGTGACATAAGAAATTTGGGTCTATCCCAGGCATATCTTCATGACTCCACGCAAAAGTTTGTTTTCTGCTTCTAAGGACAGTTATCAATTCCTGTTTTAGTGAAGCTTCCAACGACGAACCTACTTGAGTAGTACGTTCAGGGTGCTCATCGTCCAGAATGATATTTTCATTAGCTTCCACCACTTGGCCCTTCACGAGTTGCGACTCATCTCTAGGATCCAATGTTTAAATTTCGGCACCTTCATCCACTTGATAGGTAGTAGTCTTTTTCCTTAATTCCTCCAGTTCTTCTTGCTCGGCGGATGAATAATAGCATTCCCGAGCTACTTTCTGATCACCTTTCATAACTCCTACTCCAAAATTTGTTGGAAATTTTAAGCACTGATGCACTGTAGATGGTACAGCCTCGAACTTATTCAATCCTACTCTTCCCATGATGATATTGTATGATGATTGAACATTCTTATCCATCATGAAGAAACGTATTCTTTCTGTTCGACAAGCAGGCCACGTACCAATGAATATATCCAACTTGATCGTCCCAAGTGGGAATACTTTCTCGCCAGCAAAGCCGAGGAGGGGTCTATGATAAGGCTCCAATTGAGATAGCTTTAGATTTAAAATATCTAAGCACGAGTATAACATGATGTATGCCGAGCTACCATTGTCGACCAGTACTCTTGAAATTATTACTTCCTTCATTCTCATCTTGATCACCAATGGGTCATCATGAGGATACAAAACTCCTGCGAGGTCATTCTTTGAAAAACCAATGACCAATTTCTCTTTGTTCACCTTTCTCGGGCGATCCTCCTCAGTTAAATTTATTCGTTGAATGTATGACCAAGCTTGAGCCTCACAGAGGTAAGCTTTTGTCTCGGCAGTAAGGTCTTCTCCTCCTTCATCGCCACCTGTTATAACATTACAGTCAAATGACCCAAAGCGTATTGAAAATAGCTCTCGTTCTGGCTGCCTTGGTCTCTTGGGAAGATCGGGGTCGTCTTCTGGATCAACTTCATGGTTTCTTTTCTTGTTCTCCTCTGCTCGACGAGGAGATCTAGACCTCTCTCTTACTCGGTCATTGTTTCTTCTTTCGTTTCCATGATCAACATACTTTGATAGTTTTCCTCGTCTGATGAGTGTTTCAATCTCATTCTGAAGAGCTATCCAATTTTTGGTCATATGGCCATGATCTTTATGAAAATCTCAATACTTCGCCTTATTCCTCTTGTCAGGGTCTGCCTTCATTTTCTTTGGCCAGTTTAGTTCCTCGTTGTTCTTGATTTCCTCTAGAACATGGTTGATATCCTTCTTTAAAGGAGTATAATTATCATATTTCTTCATCACGTCCTATACCGACCTGTTTTTTGAATGTTTGTCATTACCATTATTCTTATGCTCTTTCTTCTTAGCTTTATCGCCTTCCACCTTGGTTTCTTTGGCATCCATATTCTTCTTCGCAGCCATAGCCTCCTCGGCATTCATAATCTTGGACGCTTTTCCTATCAGGTCTGACATGGTTCTAGGTGGATCTTTGGCCAAAGTATAGTAGAACTTGTTGGGCAGTAGTCCACTCATCAAAATCGTTGTCTTCTCCTCATAATCAATGACTTCAAGTTTCTCGTTATTGGAATGAGTTATATAATCTCTGGTTCTCTCACCAGCTTTTTGTCTAACACTTAATAAATGTGCTACTCGTTTAACTGGCTTTGCCCCAAAATAGAAATTCCCAATGAATAACTCGGCCAGTTGAAGAAAGGTTAAAATCTTACCCCGAGGAAGATTATTATACCATATTTGAGCAGATCCGGTAAGAGTTCCAGAGAATGCTCTGCATCTCATCTCATCTAGAACAGCATAGATGTCGACTGCAACCTGGTATTGTTCTATATGAAGGACCGGGTCAGTCTTTCCATCATATTTGGGGGTCACAACAGGTGCTTTGAACTTTGATAGTGTTGGAAAATCTACAATGGACTGGACAAAAGGTGTTCCTCGAACAAAGGTTCGTTGTAGGGGGTTCTTATCTTTAACCATTTCCCCAAATCCATCCTCCAGCCTTTGAATAAAGCCTTTCCATGCATCATTTCCTTCCTCGGGCTATTAGTTCGAGCAACTGATCGCGTTGATGTGGCTTCCTGGGATCTCTCTTGACAAGCAGCTGGTCGCGACTGGGCAGATCCTTCCCTTAAGTCTAATGGTCGTCGAAAACACTTCGATGGGGGCTCTAGGAGGACTGTTGCTCCTCCTAGGACCTAATCGATCGAAAGGAGATACTCTGCTTAATCTTTCTAGCGCACTGGTCCTTTCTGGGGAGAGAGTGATACATTGTTCAGTATTTATGGCTCGCACTGACGAAGTTCGTCCAGGTTGATAAGAAAAATCTTCAGACTCCTCATTGCGATATGAATTGGTATGCCTAGTACGCGAAGAAGATGCACGGATATTTCTTTGAATACTTCGTGGTCTTGAATGGGTTGGTGCACCGCCATGGAGGGTTTGTATGAGTTGATGCATAGTTTCTTGCATGACGGTCTGGCCCTGAGCCAGATTTGTCATTATTCCAGCCAGATCTAGAATATTTGGCGGAGTAGATGGATTTGGAGGGCTTCCAGCGTTTTGATTGCTTGATTCTAGAATATCAGCCATTTGTGATGGATTGTTTTTGATGGAAAACGATATTAGCAGTCGTTCCCACAGACGACGCCAATCTGTTGATGTAAAAAATTCGATCATATCTAATTATTCAATCACAGATAAATAAATAAGACAAAGAATTTTTAAAGTGGTTCAACCTTACAAGAATGGCCTACGTCCAATGTTATGTTATTACTGATTGTATGGGAATTCTCGATTACAAGTTATCTCAAGAAATTCCGATCCCTTTACAATGAGGATTGTACAATGTATTTATAGCCCTGGGGATGTAATGTGAAAGGGTAATACATTAAATGATGTACATATGAAAGGGTGATACATTTACTTCTCCTTAAGCGTATGCGTCTGAATGATAAGCATTTAATGAATAGTCAAACTGTTGGTTATCCTGCTATTAATGCTTTGTTCGAGGCAGCTCGGACCGCCTGAGTTGCTCGGACCGCCTAAGCTTTTCGGTACTCAAGAGTTTCTGGGAGAATTCTTGTTCCTCGGAGCGTGTGAGTTCCTCGGGGAAGTAGTGTTCCTCGTTATTGCCACGTAGACTGCCACGTGTCTTCAATTTATTGATCCATGTCAGCAGACTAAATTTGGTATCAACAATTCTCATCAAATCGATATTTTGCAACTTTATAATGTTAATCAAGGTATGATTTATGTCAAAATAAAGAAAAGGGATCATAAGTATTTATTTCCAATTTTAAAGATTCATTTTTTGTCAGTCCCATATTTATATTTTTTTAGTTGTTGGTCCTGTTTTACTCAATTATGGGATAAGTATCATTCTTCTCGAAAAGAAAAAGAGGCGGTTACAAGGTGGTTATGGACGATTTTGGGTGGTTATGGTACTTAATATAATTTAAAAAATACATGGGAGGGGAACCTAACCAAAAATTTGAGATGGGATTAAACCCAAAAAAAATATAAAGAAAACATAATCAATATGAATACATATAATCAAATCATGTAAGACATTAAAAATAATGCTTAAAAAACAATCATTGTATCAATATCATTTTGAACTCAAAATGACACTTTCAAGCCATTTAGAATCCTCAAGAAAATATTGATAAAATTCTTTTAAAATGCCATCTAAAAATAAATTTCTTTTTAGAATTGCTTAGTCTTAACTTTTTTTTTCATACCGGCTCAAGCTCTTAGCTTATGGCTATGTTTCAACATATTTGGGCTTTTGCCATCGATTAGATTTTCATATGCCTATATGTCACCGACCCAAAAATAATTGAATTTACAAAATGGGTGTAAACACTCTAAGGGTAGCCCTTATCAATGCTTTTGAAAATGATAATTTTTCAAATCCTTCATAGTAAGAAACACAGAATATCTCACATATGGTCGAAACAACAATAAGATCTCAAGGATGTGATTATGATCAAATTAAGCACTGTAAGCAACATCAACATAGTAAACATCATATGCAACAAGTTATATGCTTGTGTAAGTAGTGTAAAATAAAATACGATCGATCTTAATAAATTTGGCAATCGTGATTTCTTAATTGAATTTTAACTAAACAATTGAATTAATAAATGTATATCAAATGGTCTAGAATTCACTTTTTAGTTACGAGTCAATTTAAAACAATCTTCAAATCATAATGAATCAAAGACTTAACCAAAATACATAAAAGATAAACGTAAAATCTTTTTGGATTTTAGAATAAAAATGATGCACGAAGTTACAAAATCATGTTTAGAACATTAATAAGGCATATAAAGAAAATGCATGTAAAATGCGCATATGCATGAAGAATCTCACCAATACATGAAAAAAGACACCAATTGAAGTCACTCACCCACAAAGATTTGTTTTCCCCACAAATCAAGAATGAACTAGGAATGGAAACCTACAAGAACTGACGTCATCCTAAGAAAACTACCTACGAAGGTAACGACAGGTGTTGCATCCCCCGGGTCAATGGGATACTCAAACTTAACCTCTTTCATATCAAGTTTATTTTGATTTCCTACCATGTCATTCTTGACCCCATGTTTTTTCCTAGAAAATTTCCTAATTATTTTTGGAGTCCATCTCTTATTCATCCTAGGATTCTTATGCTTACTTCTTGGAATTTGAGCATACGATCTAGATGTAGGTCTAGGAAACTCTCTTCTAGACTCACCTTTATCACGGACTAGTAAATCCATAAACCTATAAAATTTTCCACAAATATCACTAAAATGATCAATATGATAAACTTGCCTCCTATTTCCCATGAACATATTGTTTCTCTCTTTCAAGTACCTACAAATTTGATTTGTGTGGATTTATACCTTATAAAATGAACAAAAGGTACAAATCTTCTAACAACATTCTTCCTTTCAAATATTCTCTCATTCATTCTTATGCCTTCCTTCTCAAACCTTCTTTTATTCCTTCTCACTTATTTTCTCCCATGTTGATCTTTCAAACTAAGTTTTTAATCCATTTTATTTTAATGTAAAAATGTGCAATATGATTTGATTTACCACAAAAGAACGAGTTTTTAGCTATCATAGATTTAGATGCAACCTCTCTATTTTGATCCATATCAATTTGTACCTTATACTCTATTTGAGCATTTGAACTTTCAACATTCAATTTTGACTTTCTATTATTTTTCTCAAGCTTTTAATCATTGAAACCTACCCCATCGTTATTGGGCTTTGGTTCAGCATTACTTGTTGAGGCAAAAATATTATTTTCACATACAACACAATAATGGTAAACAATAGTTCTGGATACTTGATAATGAAGAAATATAGTAAAGTAAATTGACACAAGATGTACATGGTTTGACTGGTCTCGGCCTATGTTTACGGAGATGAAGGGGTGGGGGGAGAAATTTTATTTCTTTTGGGAATGTTTAAGACTACTAAAAGTTATTGCACATTGAGATCTTATGAGGGGAGAGTTTTACTGCCCCTTTTACAATGATCAGGTGCCATTAAATCGGCTAGTACAACATTTAATGATTTTACCTAAATAAGACACCTTCTTTTGCTAATTGACTAAGTCCACACAGATATTTAAAATGTGAATAAAATAATTTGCCCTGACATCTGGCCTTTGGAGCCCTCGTCTTTCATGCGATCGACTAAACATTCATCCCATGCATGCATTTATCCCTTCGACCCAAGTATTCATTCTTTGAGTCATCCATTCATTCATTCGTTTAGGCTAAGTGTTCATCTTCTCATCCCTTGTTCATCCATTCATCTCAGGTGTTCATCCTCTCTGCTAGTGTTCATTCGTTTGGCTCCTTTGCTAGTGTTCATTCGTTTGTCTTGTTCACCCTGTTCAGCGGAGTGATCAACACCATTCTATTCAATTCGAAATCGAAGGATATTTTTACCTCATGACTACTTAATAAAATTCTATCAACTTTACTTGTTCTATTATAAAATTTAATTTTTAAATAGTTTTCCTCTTCAAATTCAAGTTTCAATATTTCAATTTCAACTTTCAAAATCGATTTTTCAAGCACAAATTCTTATTTTTCTTTTGAAATAATTGCATTTTAGGATTTCAAATACTCATATTTCTTTGAAAAAATTTGAATAAAATTTTCAAATTTAAAACACTTTTAATGAACCTTTTGAAACTTTTCTTATTTCTCATCAAGATCATCTTATAAAACCTTCATCTTGTTGAAGAAGTTTTAAAAACTCTTGAGAACGCTCATCATAAGCTTCTTGAATGCCGTGCATTTCATCATCACTCTCATATTGAGATCTAGGGATAAAAATTAGTGAAGTCTCACTACTACATGAGGAAGAATCACTAATCTCCCATATTTTTAGAAACTATTGTCCTATTCTTCTTCACTACATTTCCCAAAGACATAACGTCATCTTTCTTCACCATTAATGCAAACTATTTTTCATTTTCTTTGAAAAAGAAGGTCTCCTTAGAATCATAATACTTAATGAGCCAAATTGAAAATAAGATGCATTATTTTTCACACTTTCGCAAAAATCAAATTCATTTTGCAACTCAAATCAGAATTTTACTCTCCTAAGGAAATAATGTCTTCAAGTAACTCACTTTTCTCAATTTTAAGAATTTTCAAAAATTGATTAATAAGTTGACCAGTCATTTCAAATTCTTTAAAAAATTATTTTACTTCTTGATAATGTTTTACTTGATTAGCCAATTTAATATTCAAACTTTTCATTTTGAGAAGTTGAGCATTCAACACTTCATTATTTTGACTCAAGGATTTGACATTTTCAATTTCATTAAAATCATCATTAATAGATTTTGAGTATTTTCGAGAATGAGATGATATCGCCACGCTTTTGTCATATCTATATTTAAATTGATCCAAGCTCTCACTTTGACCCACAATCATAGGATCCTAATGAATGGCATAATCAACACTAGCCAAATTAGAACAAACAATTTTCATCATGGTAACAAAAATTAGATCTACACACTTGCAAACTAGTTCTAAGCAATTAACATAACAAACACACAAATAACATAAGGATTAACTCAAGAATATCCAAATGAGAACTTGTGTATGATATCAATTGAGAAAGCGTGTAATGTGTGATATGTAACCATCAACAACAAACCTAAAGGGTGTGAATAGGTTTGAAGATGACTTCTAACCAATTTCAATTTTATCCGATTGTCACACCCCGCGTAATTCTGGCGTCGTCCGCCACAAAAAATAAGCCAGGCGTGAGTAAATAAAATACCATTCTTAGAATGAGACAGATATGAGACATATAAAATTCATCCACAAGATAAATGATAATCGATCCCAAAAGATAAACCATCCAACTAAGTGATAAAAGATCAATCTCCATGCTAAACTCAAAGTAAATTCAATCTTTAATAATATGAAACTGAATAATCTCCAACTGAATCCAGCGAAATAACTTAATAAAACCCGTAACAACTTTGGAACCAAATGGTCCAATCAAAACCATAAATTGTGTCTCAAAGTAAATACGAAGTAATGTAAAACTAAACTAAATCAATACGCATAAGGTATAACAACTCCAACTGCACCTCCAAGCAAATCTTTAAATAATTCTATGCAGCCTCTCCAAATACTATTTCCTGAAAAGTTAGTCAAAGCACGAGGTTAGAGCCTCGAGCATGAATACACACTACTCCCTTCAAATAGGATCCTTGAATCTAGATAGTAGCATTATACGAGATAAATATCACAATAGAATATTTTAATTAAACACGATAATATAAATCACTAACTACCCTCAGAATTTTCCATTCTAAAAAGCGCACCAATAAAATTTTAAATCCCCAAATCCCACGATGTTAATTTAATTAAATTAACCAAAATTATTGTTCTTCTCACTTTTTATTATGACGGTCCTCCCACCTCGGGTGGTAATTTCCACCAAAGTTCAACACTTCCCCTTGTAAAAAAGACCGCTGATCCATTTAAACAGTCGATCCCGCAATTTGACAAGGTTCCGCATACGACACGATATAAAATGTCGGCTGGCCCGTTTAAACTGTCAGCCCTCACTATTTATGTCGCTCATATTTTAATACCCATTTTTATCTTAGGCATAGATTTTAAATTTCACAATTATCAAATCACCCCACCCATTTTATCGACGTGAGATCATCAAAAATACCCCTTATTCCCATACCTAAGGGTTCCTAAGTACACATACGTCCTATCCAACATATAGGATGAACCACCAAGAGACAACACGTCCTAGTCTCATGTCTAGGCTAGCAAAATATCGATATAATGTAAAAATCGGCACCACCCCGAAATATAAAATCCCCACGAATTTACACAAACTAGTTCCATATCTAGCAAGTATAAATTTTAACCAAGGCCTACTCACTAGTCCCATACCTAGTAAACATCCTAAAATAGGGTTGAGAAAAATGCTATCCAAAATACCCTCGTCCCCGCGATGGCAAACATGAATAAAATAAATCACACAATACCCAATTCATAAGAATGACATAACACTTAATCAAAAAAGTCCCAATTCAATTTAATTCAAAGAATAACTTCATTGTCATATTTAACATAACTATTTACATTAAAAAAAGTTAAATTAATTAACATGCAACAATATTCAATATGCCATAATCGTTCTCTTTTATAAGTCATCTAATTTTTATAAATGAACGCGCCCTAATTAACCATATAAATAACTTGCATAGGTTCTACATGAGAACCTACAACCAAAATAAAAAAAAAAACCAAAATCTAACCTACGTGCCCAAGGGTTTCAAAGATTAATTCATATTAAAAATTTTCATAAAAGTAGTCCCGAAATTTAGTGTCCACTTTCTCTAATTAAGTTGCTAATTGATTTTAATCAGAAACATATGATTAAGGGTTTAGGTGACACTTAAAACGCGTAATACTAAAGGAAAGGAATGGAGTATTCATGCCTGAGATTAAGATGAAGAAAATCTGGTAGCACAGTTGAATTCCTCTTGAAAAATGAGCAAAGAAGTGTTCTTGAACAAACATGATTAAACCCCAATTAAGCCTTCCAAAACTTGTGACAAAAACTTGATTAAGTTGGAGGTTGATGATTATAGTGGAGAGGAAAAACTTTTGGAAGAACTCTCTGGTGAAAAACTTGGGAAAACGTGATTATGAGAAGTACCCCAAGAATTAGAGTGGTTAAATACCAATTAAGAATCCTAAACCGACTCAAACTCTAACAATTAAGAAGTCGATACACGCCAAAAACTAACAGGTCGATAGATTGACTTCCTGGGTTGATAGATAGATCGATCGAGCAAGTTTGGCGACAGTTCTCCCACAAAAATTACATAAGGCAAAAATAATATAAAAACCTTATGAAAACTCCATTTTAAATCCGATTTCAATTCCGCTTAAAGTTTTATTCTTCTGATATTAAAACCAACATATTTTACTAATAAAAATTATTAAATCCAAAATTTCATTTTTCTCGAATATTCCAATTAATTAATTACAACACGGTGTGTTATATACTTCCCCACTAGCAACGACATTTCGTCCTCGAAATTCAGCAAATCGTAATCTTGCAAAATAAAATAAGGCTCACATACGCCTACTCGTAGAATGTCATAATTAAGCGCCCATATAACCAATCCTATGCGCACCTACCCCACGATCAACAAAATAATATATATCGCTATATATATGAAAATAACGGTGTACCACGTGCTCTCGCAAATCACCACTCGAAACTATCTCCGATAATCTTTGCAACCCTAAATTCTCAAATCTAATCACCTTGCTGCATTAATATAAGACATACCCAAATTTTATACTAATGATCTCCCACCTAAAATATCGTCTCCAAAAATCAACTCTAAAGATCCTCACATCAAGATTACTAATTCTACACGCAATGCCTATAACGCCCTTAATACCAAACTCCATATCTCCAAGAAAAACATCTAACATGTATGCTAGACCCTGTTCCTTAAGGATTTTGAATCAATAAAGGGAATCAAAAATCGGTAACGTGAAATCTAAACGGACTCACAACCTACGAGGCCTAAGACCAAGCTCCGTTACCATCTGTCACACCCTCCATAATTCTGGCGTCGGCCGCCACCAAAACTAAGTCGGGCATGAGTAAATAAAATTCCATTCTTAGCATGAGACATATAAAATTAATTCACAAGATAAATGATAATCAATCCCAAAAGATAAACCATCCAACTAAGTGACAAAATATCCATCTCCATGCTAAACTCAAAGTAAATCCAATATTTAATAATATGAAACTCAATAATCTCCAACTGAATCCAATGAAATAACTGAATAAAACCCATAACAACTTTGGAACCTAATGGCCCAATAAAAACCATAAACTATGTCTCAAAGTAAATACGAAGGAATATAAAACTAAACTAAATCAATACGGATAAGGTAGAGCAACTTCAACTGCACCTCCAAGCAAATCTTCAAATAATTCTATGCAGCTTCTCCAAATACTATTTTCGGAAAAGTTCGCTAATACACAAGGTCAGAGCTCCTAGAATTAATACATGCTACTCCCTTCAAATAGGATCCTTGGATCCAGACAGTAGCATTATACGAGATAAATATTACAATAAATTTTTTATTAAACGAGAGAATTAAACGCGATAATGTAAATAACTAACTACCCTCAGAAATTCCCATTCCAAAATGCGCAGCAATAAAATTTTAAATCCCCAAGTCCCACGATATTAATTAAATTAAATTAACCCAAATTATCATTCTTCTCATTTTTTATTATGGCGGTCCTCCCGCCCCGGGTGGTAATTTCCATAAAAGTTCAACACTTCCCGTTGTGAAAACGACCGCTGATCCATTTAAATGGTCGATCCCGTAATTTGACAAGGTTCCATACATGACACGACATAAAACGCCGGCTGACCCATTTAAACTGTTGGCCCACGATATTTATGTCGCCCATATTTTAATACCCGTTTTTATCTTAGGCATAAATTCTCAATTTCACAATTATCAAATCACCCCACCCAAATTTATCGATGTGAGATCCTCAAGAATACCCCTTAGTCCCATACCTAAGGGTCCCCAAGTACACATACGTCCTATCCTATATATATGATGAATCACCAAGAGAAAACACGTCTTAGTCTCATGTCTATGCTAGCGAAATGGCAACATAATGTAAAAATTTACCCCACCCCAAAATATAAAATCCCCACGAATTTACACTAACTAGTCCCATACCTAGCAAGTATAAATTTTAACCAAGGCCTACCCACTAGTCCCGTACCTAATAAGCATCCTAAAATAGGGTTGAGCAAAATAATATCTAAAAGCCCCTCGTCCATGCGATGGCAAACACGAATACAATAAATCACACAATACCCAATTGATAAGAATAACATAACACTCAATCATAAAAATCCCAATTAAATTTAATTCAAAGAATAACTCCGTTGTCATTTTCAACATAACTATTTACGTTCAAAAAGGTTAACTTAATTAACTTGCAATAATATTCAATACGCCATAATCGTTCTCTTTTATAAGTCATCTAATTTTTAGAAATGAACGCGCCCCAATTAACCATATAAATAACATCCATAAATTGTACATGAGAACCTACATGCGCCCAAGGGTTTCAAAGATTAATTCATATTAAAAAAATTCATAGAAACAGTCCCGAAATTTAGTGTCCACTTTCTCTAATTGAGTTGCTAATTGATTTTAATCAAAAACATTCGATTAAGGGTTTATGTGACACTTAAAACACACAATACTAAAGTAAGGGAATAGAGTATTCATGCTTGAGATTAAGATGAAGAAAATCTGGTAGCACGGTTGGATTCCTCTCGAAAAATTAGCAAACAAGTGTTCTTTAACAAACTTGATTAAACCCCAATTATGCCTTCCAAAACTTATAACAAAAACTGATTAAGTTGGAGGTTGATGATTATGGTGGAGAGGAAAAACTTTTGGAAGAGCTCTCTGGTGAAAAACTTGGGAAAAAGTGATTATGAGAAGTGCCCCCACGAATTAGAGCGGTTAAATACCAATTAAGAATCCTAAACCAACTCAAACTCTAAAAATTACTAAGCCGATCTGCGCCAAAAATTGACAGGTCGATCGATAGACTCCCTGGGTCAATCGATCGATCAAGCAAGTCTGACGGCAGTTCCCTAAAAAAATTACATAAGACAAAAATAATTAAAAATCTTATAAAAACTCCATTTTAAGTCCGATTTCAATTCCGCTTGAAGTTTTATTCTTCTAATATTAAAACCAATATATTTTACTAATAAAAATGATTAAATCTAAAATCTTATTTTTCTCAAAAATTCCAATTAATTAATAAAAACATGGGGTGTTACATATTTTCCCACTAGCAACGAAATTTCGTCCTCAAAATTCAGCATATCATAATCGAGCAAAATAAAATAAGGCTTACGTATGCCTACTCGTACAATGCCATAATTGAGCGCCCATGCCCCAAATCCTACGCTCACCTATCCCACGATCAATAAAATAATATAAATCGCAATATATATATATATATATATATATATATATATATAACTATGAAAATAACGACGTACCACACACTCTCGCAAATCACCACTCGATACTATCTCCGATAATCTTTACAACCTTAAATTCTCAAATCTAATCACCTTGCTGCATTAATATAAGACATACCCAAAATTCATACTAATGATCTCTCGCCTAAAATATCGTCTCCAAAAATGAACTGTAAAGATCCTCACATCAAGCTTACTAATTCTAAACTCAATGCCTATAACGCCCTTAATACCAAACTCCATATCTCTAAGTAACACATCTAACACGTATGCTATACCCTTTACCTTCAGGAGTACGAATCAATAATGGGGATCAAATATCGATAACGCAAAAGCTAAACGGACTCATAATCTACGAAACCTAAGTCCATGCTCTGATACCATCTATCAAACGCCACGTAATCCTGGCGTCGGACATCACCAAAACTAAGCTGGGCGTGAGTAAATAAAATGCCATTATTAGCATGAGATAAATGTGAGACATATAAAATTAATCCACAACATAAATTATAATCAATTCCCAAAGATACTATCCAACTAAGTGGTAAAAGATCCATCTCCATGTTAAACTCAAAGTAATTCCAATCTCTAATAATATGAAAATGAATAATCTCCAACTGAATCCAGTGAAATAACTGAATAAAACCCATAACAACTTTGGAACCGAATGGCACAATCAAAACTATAAACCGTGTCTCAAAGTAAATACGAAGGAACGTAAAACTAAACTAAATCAATACGCACAAGGTAGAGAAACTCCAACTGCACCTCCAAGAAAATCTTCAAATAATTCTATGCAGCTTCTTCAAATACTATTTCCTGAAAAGTTAGTCAACGCACGAGGTTAGAACCCTGGGCATGAATACACACTACTCCCCTCAAATAGGATCCTTGAATCCAGACAGTAGCATTATATGATATAAATATCATAATAGAATATTTTAATTAAACGAGGTAATTAAACGCGATAATATAAATCACTAACTACCCTTTGAAATTCCCATTCCAAAAAGCACACAAATAAAATTTTAAATTCCTAAGTCCTACGATGTTAATTTAATTAAATTAACCCAAATTATCATTATTCTCACTTTTATTATTGCGGTCCTCCCGCCCTGGGTGGTAATTTCCACCAAAGTTCAAAACTTCCCCTTGTCAATACGACCGCTGATCCATTTAAACGGTCGATCCGGTAATTTGAAAAGGTTCCACACACGACATGACATAAAATGTCGATTGGCCCGTTTAAACTGTTGACTCTCGCTATTTATGTCACCCATATTTTAATACCGATTTTTATCTTAGGCATAAATTGTCAATTTCATAATTATCAAATCACCCCACCCATTTTTATCGGTGTGAGATCCTCAAGAAAACCCCTTAGTCCAATACCTAAGGGTCCCCAAGTACACATACGTCCTATCCTACATATAGGATGAATTTCCAAGAGAAAACACGTCTTAGTTTCATCTATAGGCTAGCGAAATATCAATATAACGTAAAAATCTTCCCCACCCCGAAATATAAAATCCCCACGAATTTACACTAACTAGTCCCATACCTAGCAAGTATAAATTTTAACCATGGCCTACCTACTAGTCCCATACCTAATAAGCATCCTAAAATTGGGTTGAGAAAAATACTATCCCAAAGCCCCTCGTCCCCGCGATGGAAAACGTGAATAAAATAAATCACACAATGCCCAATTCATAAGAATAACATAACACTTAATCATAGAAGTCCCAATTCAATTTAATTCAAAGAATAATCCTGTTGTCGTTTTCAACATAACTATTTACGTTCAAAAAGGTTAAATTAATTAACATGCAACATTATTCAATACGCCATAATCGTTCTCTTCTATGAGTCATCTAATTTTTATAAATGAACGCGCCCCAATTAACCATATAAATAACATCGTTAAATTCTACATGAGAACCTACACCCAAAACCCAAATATCTAACCTATGCGCCTAAGGGTTTCAAAGATTAATTCATATTATAAATTTTCATAAAAACAGTCCTGAAATTTAGTGTCCACTTTCTCAAATTAAGTTGCTAATTAATTTTGATCAGAAACATATGAATAAGGGTTTTGGCGACACTTAAAACGCATAATACTAGAGGAAAGGAATAGAGTATTCATGCCTGAGATTAAGATGAAGAAAACATGGTAGCACCGTTGGATTCGTCTAGAAAAATTAACAAAGAAGTGTTATTGAACAAACTTGATTAAACCCCAACTAAGACTTCCAAAACTTGTAACAAAAACTTGATTATGTTTGAGGTTGATGATTATGGTGGAGAGGAAAAACTTTTGGAAGAACTCTCTAATGAAAAGCTTGGGGAAAAGTTATTATGAGAAGTACCCCCACGAATTAGAACGGTTAAATATCAATTAATAATCTTAAACCGACTCAAACTCTAAAAATTAAGAAGCCGATCTGCAGCAAAAACTAACAGGTCGATCGATCGACTCCTTGGTTCGATTGATCGATCGAGCATGTTTGGCGGCAGTTCCCCCACAAAAATTACATAAGGCAAAAATAATTAAAAACCTTATAAAAACTCCATTTTAAATCCGATTTCAATTCCGCTTGAAGTTTTATTCGTCTAATATTAAAACCAACATATTTTACTAATAAAAATTATTAAATCCAAAATTTTATTTTTCTCAAATATTCTAATTAATTAGTTAAATTAATTAATAAAAATACGGGGTTTTACACCGATTTTTCTTGCACATATAAGTTACTGTACATAATATGTACCTAATTGATTTGATTAGCTCCCACAAAAAGTTATTAGGTGAATCTAGATGAATAAGACTAGATCTAACACACCTAAGTTAATTTTAGTTCAATTTACTAGATTCAAATTAGATCTAAATGATGTGTGTGATAAAGTGTGTGCATATGAGTATAAAACATTCACTAACTCACACAAGACAAATTTAATACGGTACCCCCACCGAGGGGTAAAAGATCTCAACGGACTCGAATTCTCATTTCTACTTGAAAAGAAATTTTATACAAGGTAAGAAGGTGCCTCTCACACAATCCGTATCGTGTAGTCACATATGAACCTATCAAAATTTCTTCATAGTCAATGAGAATTTGCAACGAGCTCCATGTCATTAATTAAGAAGTCCATTATATTCCTTGGAATCACGCCACACTTTAAATTGTCCAATAATATGAAGTGTCTTTGGTTTTATACCTAGGAGTAAATGATTATAGTAATTAAGAGAAAAGTAAATTGAATTAACCAAGGCTAGTGTATAAATCTGAACAAAAACACTCTCAATTCTCTATCAAAGGCATATATCAAGTATATATCTAAGTTTTGACAATTTTGGAGGGAACAAGTGAAATTAGAAAGAGAAGCAAAGACAAAAATTCTCTCAACCTAAAAAATTCTCTCAAAAATGTATTTTAGTTATGAGGTTTTCAAATCCTTGAGAATTGAAGGGGAGTTAAACTTTTAATATAAAATTTCCAAAAATCAGGCCATTCGGTGCATACAGTTAGATCCAACCATTCACACGATTTTGTCCAGTAAGAACATCGTGTTCTAGTCATTCGAACGGGCACAAAATAAGGTTGTTCGAACGGGTCTTCGCATTAAGACCATAAAAAGCTTTAAAAAGAAAATTCAACTAGAGTTTGAGTAATCCCTAAAAACTTTTCTTAAATGTTCTTAGAATGTTTTAAAAAATTTTAACCACTTCCTTAAGTAATTTTCAAAGAACTCACACATTTTCAAATTTTTTTGTTTATGTGTGTGTGTTTATCCACAATCAATTCACAATATACTATAAAAGATATTGTCTTAAAACTTCAATGTGAATGCGTGGAAATAAAAGTCTTCAATGAGCGATGGTGCATGATCTTCAGCCTTCAAGGTTCATTTAACTTAAACTAAATATTACCTCATTCATAACGATTTAAGCCTGTGTAACTTAATGGGCTCAATGACTCAATGTTTTGTCATGTGAATATAGCCAATTTATATATTAATACAAAATTACATTTTCAGTGACTATGGTGAGGAGTATTATTGAAGGGACAAAGAGGAATCATCCCAAGGAGTATACAAAAGAAGGGAAAATAATAGAAAATACGATGTTAGTTCCCATCGAATCACAATTCCCTATGACAAAGTGAATGTGTATATCAGGTAGGAACACTTAATATGTAGGTGCGAGAATACGCGCAATAATATTGAGTATGAGATATAAACAAAGTAACGCAATGAGCGAAATATGACTCGAATCCTGATAATGACTCGGGATGCCTACATAGCCATAATAAGAATAAAAGTTCACATAGTTCGACATATAATAAGGGCGGGGTTTAAACCATAAACCCAAATTTAGGACTCCTTTTTAATTTTTCCGAAATAAAATGTACTCAATTGTAAAAGTGTTGAAAAATTGAGGAAATTCTACTTTTGGAGTTTATAAGCTAATCCTCTTTTTTATCTTTTTAATTTTGTGAAAATAAATTATGTGACTACTAATAATAAAAAGAGGATATTAGTTGATGTGAGATAATAGAGCAAAACAAAAAGATATCAAGAATAGAAATAAAACAATAAACAACATTAAATAAATGAATTAGAAAAGAGTAAGGGTATACCTACTAGATGAATTTGCTACTATAGGTTAATTTTATGGTGGTGGAATAGTGGTGAAGTAGGGATGAGGTTGGTGGCTAAAGGTGGTATGAAATTGAGGTGAGAAAGATGAAAGAAATTTTGGAAAATTGGATTTTTCGGAATGACGACGCACTGATTTCGAGGGAATGTTTCTGATTGGTGTCATTGGGATTGAGGTTATAGCCTCCTTAAAAAGTTAAACATTAGGGTTTAGGGTGTTATGATCGACAAAGTACATGGACTTCCAATCGGTATACCCCCGACTTATTGGCAAAGTAAAGTACACCTTGTCGATAGGCAGGGGGTCTCGAGTGCCTATAGGCAGTCCGAAAAGGACTTTTTCAAAAAAATGAGCATTATATACAAATCATAAATCCAAATCCACATGGACATGACCGTTGGAAAGGGCACTCATATCCCTATAAAAATTCATTGAGCGACTCTCGGGTTTGAGAGTTGACTAAAGTCAAATGGGGCTCAAAAACACCTGATGACCTCTTGATGGGGATTCTCGGAGTAAAAAGACAAGTACACGCAAACCATGAGGTCTATTATTGAATTATATGGATTGTTATAAAGGGAATTCAGAGTTGTATGAAAGTGAAATGATCTTCACTCAAGTTAGAGATTTGATCAAAGTTAAACGGGGCTTGACAGTGCCTCTAGCCCCTTGATCAGGGTTTGGATTGAAAGGTGAGTACGTCTGAACAATATGGCTAATTAGCACATGGTATATGCGGTAGGAAAGGGGGATTCAGATACCCATAAGAGTGTAATGATCTTTTCTCAATTAGGAGAGTTATCAATGTCAAACGGGGCTCGAGAGCACTCGTTGGCTTCTGGATCAGGGTTTGGAGTGAAAAGGTGAGTACGTGTGAATCATGATATCAATTCGTGCATGAAATGAACTATTGGAAAGGGTATTCAGAGCCCTGTGAAAGTAAAATGTGCTCCGCTCGAGTTGGAGATTTGTGCAAAGTTAAACGGGGCTCAGAAGCTCCCGGTGGCCTCTAGATCCAGTTTTGATGTAAAAAGATGAGTACGCGCAAGTTATGAGGAAGATTTTCGCATGGTATGGATCATTAGAAAGAGGATTCAGGGCCATATGAGAGTTTAGTGAGATTCACTCAAGTTGGAGAGTTTACCAAAGTCCAAATGGGGATAGTCGCCTCTGGATTAGGGTCTGGAGTAAAAAGATTAGTCTGCGCAAACCATGAGGCTGATTTGTGCACGATACGGACCGTTAGAAAGAATTTTTAGATCCCTATGAGAGTTCAATGTGATGTGCTAGAGTTGGAGAGTTGAAAAAGGTCAAACGGGGCTTAGGGATCCCCACTAGCCTCTAAATCAGGGTTTAGAGTAGGACCTAGGGTTTTATGGTGGGAGGAGAAGTGTTAGGGACCTCAAGAGGTATTTATGGTACTCGGATGGGGTGTCTATACATCCTCTTTATGCTTATAGTGAATATTATTTTGAATGAAATATTTTAGTATGTAAATGAATTACTAGGCACTAATTAAATTTGCTAATGAGTTAATATGTTGACCCTTCTATGCATAAAAATAATTACGTTAATAGATTATAGCAACCAGGTACATGCGATGCATTTGGGGCTATTAATAGTCATAATAAATGGATATTCGTAAGTTAGTTTTTTTGTTATATTTTTTCAAGTAATGAATCTATTATAATAATATGCATTCAAAAGTTGAAAAAGGTATAAAATAAAGGTTAAGGGAACATAATGACAAACATAATAATTGTTTAGCTATTGTAATTTCACTAACTGAAGAACCATGTTCAAATCTTATTTGAGCATTAGTTTTTCTACTATTTTTTTATATTGATTAAAATTTAAATTTGAAATAAACATATTAGGAAGAGATGAAATTTACCTTGAAAATCTATACGTACTCCTTTATTTATTTATTTATTTTTATCTTTGCTACTCTCAAAAGTTTGATATCACCCAATTACATGCACATTATACCTTAATACACCCACTCAACCATATCTATAAAAATAACCTACACATGTATTAAAGTTATAGAATTAATGGATATTCAATAATATAAGATAAATAAATAGGAAAAAATGCTAGGAATTCATAACCAAAAGCTAACATGGAGTAACCCACATTTAAATGGAAATGTATTTCATATATGTACTAGGGTTTTGTACTAAGACACCAGGAGAGAGTGAGGTGGACAATAACTATTGGAAAAAAACATTTAAGCATTAAAATGAAATATTCAGCAAAATAAAAACAAAATTGAAAACTTTAATAGAAATAAAATTAGAAAACTTCATACTATAATATTAATACTTGTACTAATCACCACAATGAAATTTCCCATTGACCTGCATATCCCAAAATCATTCCAATGAAATTTCCTTTTGTTGATCTACAATATGTTTACACATAGTTAGCACGTGATAAAAGAAAAAGTAATCATAAGATCCGGGGGTCATATACTATATGTTAAACAAACTATGTCATCTTAAAGTCTAAGTGAAAACATACACCTAGCTAAAGCAAACATGAATGGAAATATGAATTGTAATTTTATTTGAAGAGATATATTTGCATCCAATGAGTACGTAATCATCATAGAATTTGCTTACTTCACACACACACACACACACACACACACACACACACACACACACATATATATATATATATATATATATATACACACACACACACACACACACACACACACACACACACACACACACACACACACATATGTTATCTTATATTTACACCACAGCTTATGCAGACCCTGACCGACTCTACAATGGTGATAAAAACATCCATAAAATAACTTAAATGTTGATGAGAAATAAAGAAAAAAAGGCATTTTTATTTTAAATTAAAAACACATATTGGCTCCTCTCTGTAGTAAACTGAATAAATTGCCTGAAGAAAAATTTCACAACGTGTCTCTTAATCAATACTATATATTAACTATTACACTCAATCAATTAAGAAACAATTAAAAAGCATAGAACCAATCCCAACATACTTGAATCACACCACTTCTATTGAATTCTTGCTGATGAATAAGTTTCCTAAACATGATATGATATATCAAAAGAAACACAAACCCACATTAAGAAAATTTATGAGAAAATCTGATTAAATTGTTAAACATAAATGTGAAATGAATGGGTTCTAATCTGAGTGGTTGATTTTGCCAAATTCATTTAATAAAATAACTAAATTTAAATTTTCCATGTAAAAATAGAGCTAAATGGACAATCAATATAATATCATTATATCTTGAACTACATACATACAACAAAAAACCAATACAGGTTCATTATTAAGGATAAAAATATAATATTAACTAATTTACACGTGCGCGCGCGCGCACACACACACACACACACATAAAATGTGTGTGTGTGTGTGTGCAAGGAAGTTAATACTTGAAATGAAATATCTTCAACAACAAACCATTTCTCAACAGGTGGAAACTTAACATTTCCATTCTAATTATGTACCACAATGTAAGACACCTTCTTAGACTCCTTATTCGTCTCATAGAATTTTAACCCAATAAACCTCTTCATTAAGAAAAACTATTCCTCAAGAAAATAATATATATATATATATATATATATATATATATATATAGAGAGAGAGAGAGAGAGAGAGAGAATCCATCTCCTTTGTCTCTAATACATCATTAAGACGTGTCTACGAATTATTTGTGTGTGACCTTGGAAGGGCATGTAGAGAGAATAAATTAATGTCTCATTCACAATAAATTAGCTCATCAAGCTTCTTTCATGGTATTTTTATCGCACCTAAAGAACCATTTTATCTCTTTGCTTACAACATTTCCTGTAACTTAAATTTTAGTTTATATATTTGGTATTTGTAGTCTCGCGGGATTGATCTATTTAAGAAAGAAATTAGGTTGATCAATTTTATCATTTATAGGAATTAGAAAGGTTTTGGTAAGTTTTGATTGGTTCCATCCTATATATTTATTAACCTCAATATCTACATCAATAATAAATTATATTTTATCCACATGAAAAAATAAAAAAAGTAATATATGTAATGTTAAAAAAACATACTTTGAGTAGTGATAAACCATATAATCAAAGAGATATATAATTCATCCATTCAAAGAGACAAATAATCCTTAGTTGGCGTTCGCATGTCTAATTTATCTAACATAACAACTAAAAAATCCACACACAATGCCACTTAGAGGAAGAAAAACTAAGTATTAACCAAAATAGAAAATACAAATCCTAATGATGCACACTTCATCCTTTAAAACATAATAGAATTTATATATAAGAAAATTGGGTAAAAAAAAAGCTATTCCTTTTAGAATCATCTCATTGTATCATCTATTGTAAATGAGTAAGGCTACTTCCTTTGCAACGGGAAGAAAGGTACTCATTTGATGACGATTAAAAGACGCTACTCCTTCAAGCATCTCATATCTCAATTTGAAACATAGATCTAATTAGTGAAATCAATAATAATCTAAATATCTCAAAATATTGTGAAACACTACGTATTAACCCTAACATGAGATGTGATTAACCAAAGATAAGGCCGAGATGCAACAAACCCTAGGAAAAAACTAAAATTTTCCAAATCGCCTCTCTCTCTAGAGATACATCGCTCATATTCAGATAGTCAAAGATTTAAATGCACATACATAAAGACATTACAGTCAATATTTTTTGCATATATATACACACATATACACACACATGCACACATAGATATATAGTATAAACGAACTATTGAAGGTAAGGAGCCCATAGTTAGAAAGACCGACAAAGGGAACGACCTTCAACTTAAGATTTTTCATACCTATAAGGAATTGTTGACAATGTGGAAGAAAACAAAGATCCATTATTACTGGTGGAGGCGATTGTAAAGAGGGATTCCCTAATTATTTTGAGAAATCTGAAGTGATTTTGTAGAGCGCATTTTTGTGTAGTGTTGGGTGAAACTGGGATACGTGGATTAAGGTTTCAACCATAGTTATCAAATCGGGATAAGTATGTGAAGGATTTTGGGATTTAAAAATGTATACGTGGTTTAGGGTTTCAAGCATAGTTGTCAAATTAGGATAGGCATCGTGTTGTTAAAATCCTATGTATCGCATATCCTGCATCGTATCGGGATACACACTATGTATTTAAAACCCCATGTATCGCGTATTGTAAATTGTTTTGGTGAAAAAATAGAAAAAAATCATTTAAAAGAATAAATAAATTCATTGAAAAAACTTTACAAAAAATTACATGATACAGTATGGTGAAGACCAATTTTATGACAAATAATTCCACTTTGAAATTTGGATTCATATCGTATATTATCGTATTGGGATACATATAATTAAATCCAATTTGGTATGCACATAGGTTTTGAAAATTGGATTCTCTTAGGTTATAAAATATAATTAAAACCAATTTGGTATGTATACCTGACTTAGAGTTTCAACTTGATAGTATTTCGATATTATTGTTTAAACATGATAAGTTGTTAATTAGATTATGCTTGTGTCTAAATTAACTAATTAAATTATGCATAGCTTGTTTCTCACCATATTTGTTCCCCCCATTTGTTCGCACATGGTATGTAAGTATTCCCACAAGCTGTTACGGGGTATCCTCTATACAAAGAGTAGATGGGTGAGACAAACAAGCTCGATCATGTATACTGTAGAGTACTAACGAGCTTATAAAATTTATAAATAGGTGTCTCAATGATGCTGCATTCTCTTGTCCTTGTGCATAACTTCTTCTTAGATGGGGTATGCAAGATGATTACCGAGTGTGGGGTTTTCGCGATTAAATACATCGTCCCTTTGTCCTCGAACAACCTCCACTACAAATGTCACGTAGGATAATGGTGGAAGTATGGGAGGATCCCTCCATAGAGAATAATTTGTTTGATGATCTATTAGACAATTCTTACGGAGTTCATGTGGTGGAAAATGATAAAGATAATGATACAGAAGATAATGGATCTTGTAGTGGAGGTCCTAGTGCCCATGTCGGTGGTGGGATAAACCTTTACGATGGTTACCAAAGTTGGAAAGTCAAATCAGCCTAATTTTTGTACCTTAACTGTGGCAAAGATCAAATAAATTCGCATGTCATAGTTGGTTTTCATATATTGAAAAGTCATTTTGGTTTGCCCGGTAGTAGCATGGCTGAAATTCTGAATTGGGTGAAGGGTTTTCTCGTCAAACAGAATATGCTTTCAAATAACTATCCAAGTATAAAGAATAGTTTTAAAGGTTCGTAAATGAAGTATAAATTAATTCATGCGTGCATGTATGATCGCATACTATACCAGAAGGACCACAAAATATTTATCATTGTTCGGTATGCGATGAACCTAAATATGTGGCAGAGCATGTATCTAATGATAAGAGAGGTGCAGTTTCAAAAATGCCTAAAAAGTATTAAAATATTTCCCCGTTGGTCCCAGTTTGAATAGATTTTTCACAATACCATGGATAACGGAGTCAATGACTTAACACGCTAGGGAAGTAGGGGAAAATCTCACGTGTTATCCTATTGACTCAACCTTATGGAAAAAGCATAAATTTTAATTACCCATATTTTTCCAATTATTAGAGTAATATTAATTTGGAAATATTAAGAAATGATTTTAATCCATTTGGCAATCTAAGCACCAATCAAAGTATATGGACAATGATCTTAGCACCCCTAAACTCCCCTCATTCATTGTACATAAGACCATAATTTTTTATGTTCTTTTTGTTGACACCTGGGCCAAAGGCACTAAGTGAAGACTTTGATTTCTACTTGACATCGTTGGTAGGATAATTAAATGAGTTATGGGTAGTGGGTGTGAATGCATTTAATTCTATCAAGCAAGAATAATTCACATTAAGAGCTATGTTGATCTAGGAAAATATCCTAATTTATCGGACTTTAGTAGGCTTTAATGTTCATGATTACATTATATGTCCCATTTGTGAGAACAAATTGGATCTCTTCATCTCAAGGATAATGGGAAATTTATATCTCATTCTCATAGGAGATTCTTTCCAACTAATCATATGTATAGATTTAATAAAGGTTATAATTTTTTGTCAGGTGGGGTCGAAGATAGACTACCGTCAAGAAATATTTCAGGTTCAGAAATTAAAAGGTTTCTTCTAAATTTGGACTAATTTTCTTGGGAAAAATTCTAAATTCAAGAATGTTAAGCATAAAAAGACCCCTATTGAGAATGAAGCCGAGAAAATGAAGGTGTGATCTAGAAGGTTTATATTATTTGACTTGTCATATTGGAATGGTAACCCATGTGCCATGTATTAGATATCATGTATGTTGAAAAGAACATCATCGAAGATATTATGATCACATTCCTAGTGGAAGTCATTCGAATTATGGAGAAAAGTTACGACGTGATCTGCGTTTAAAATTAAGCCATAATTATGATTGAAAGAAGACAATAGCAGGAGGAATATAATTCCTCCTAGGCATATAATTTGAAGAGTGAATAAAGAATGGTTCTGACACACTGCATAATTTGAAAGTTTCCTCTAATTTTTCATCAAATTTGCATATGATTATGATCTATGCCACAAATGATTTATAAAAGTGCAAGGCTCATGATTTTCATATGATCATATAACTGATCCTTTTGGTGTTTAAGAAATATTTCTCTAAGCATAATGATTTGCAGGAGGCGATTATATGTTGGATATGTACTTCCCCTTTCATTCTTCGACATAAGTATTCACTTGTTAATGCACTTATGCTATGAAGAACTTCTTTGCACCCCAGTAAGATATCGATGGATGTACCCGTTTGAATAGTTGATGAACATTTTTAAATAGTATGTTAAGAATACGGGTTACATTGACGGATCCATTGATGAGGAATACATTACTATGAAGGCATCCTATCGGGAATATATTCTCGACTCTAACATTTTAGGTGATGAAGAAGAGTTTGTCGATGAGGGTGATCAAGTCATGGGCAAACGAGTTAAAATTGGCAAGTTTACAATAGGAGAAAGTGACTCGTTATATGTTTGAAATCCATGAACATGTGATGAATGGAGAGAGTAAGTTCGTGTTGTAATTTTAATATGTGTAATTATCTTATATATTTGAGTACCTTCATCATAAAATTTTTCATTCAATGAAGAAAATATAATGCGTTTGGTCATAATAAAACACGAATGACGGTTTCACATTCAGACAGAGAATTTAAACTTTGGGTGTCACATGAGGTAATTATTACGTCAAGCTTCCATTATTAAATTATAAATAATTATAAGTTTTTAAACTTATTTAATTAAATTATATAATCCATAATTTTAGTTGTTAAAGGTGGGTGATATCACGTCAAGGCTTACTCATCTTACCATTGAACCTAGTATTACTACACACGAGTATAAGAAGTATCTATTGAATGAATATGTATTCTCGTTAAGCTTGCAGGAGAAAAATACATTGTTAAAAAATATCAACATTTTATATAAGTCTCTTACATATTTTAGGGCGAGTACCAAGGACAAAAACCTCACTGTTATCGCCTAAAATTAGTATATTGATTTATCTTTGCTTGAGTATGTAAGAGGGTACTTTAGATAAGATGATGGCGTAACCCCTTTGAAGTATAGTAATGATAAGTTAATCAGCCAAAACCTTGGATTAGTGATAAGAATGCAAACACAAACTTAACGAAGATAAGACTCAGTTTAAACTCACAAATCTCTTGTGTATAACTCAGAGGATAGTAATGAACTTAGAAGTAAATTAGTTAGAGGGAGAGAGAAGTAAGCACCCTAGATACACATTGGTAGGCAGGAAAACACACCAAACACTCTCAAGAATCTCTGTCACGTATTAAAAGCTTCATAATAAATGACAATGGCGAGTGAATAACACCTCTGGTTTGTAATAAATCTCTCTGATTTGTATTCTCTCTAGTAATAACTTCTTAAACTCTCAAAAGATCATCCTCTCCTCAAGGGTGGTTGGGGTCCTTAAATAGACCCCGCACCATCCCCGAGGCAACTCAGTCATTAAAGACTATGAAATATATCCCTCATACTTTATGTCACAACATTAAATGCCTGATGCACTAGTTGTCTCCCCGTCATAAACATTAAATGCCAAGACATGCCTTTTGCCTATCCACTGTGGGTCAGGGGGGCTGTTGTCCCAGATGTGGCTCACCAACTGCCTGATAGACCCAAATACCATGGTGCTTTACTCAAGTGTGTGTCTGGTATTATTTAGCTAGCTAGTGACATCACCTACAGTAGATGTGACATTAAGTAGAGGGTTGTTTGGCTCACAACTCAATGCCCAATGGAGCTCCAAGATGCTCCACCGGAGGTTCCACGGTCAGGGTCCTTCGGTGTTTTACCAGGTGTATCTAAGATGGTTGGGACGAGCCCCAACGGTGCCTCACTTCTCAATCTTCCAAACCAAGTCCCTCTAAAGTTCCCGCGGTGAGGTCATTCATTAGAGCATGAAAGCTCTCCCAGGCCCTGCCAAGCCTGGTCTCTCGTGAGTACCGTTTGACCTCACACTAAAACTCATTATTATTCTCGTTACATCATTACAACCGTTATAGCTTAGAATCAATATAAACAAAGATACAATATGACTAATACAACAAGCTAAAATACAAGTTGTCATGCTGAGCTGCCACGGTGCCTTAATCCCCAAAACACTGTTATTAATGTGAAAATTCTTCTAATTCTCGAAATTACTTTCAAGCCCCTTTTACATTAGCCCCTTCGTGGGGAGATTTGTTGGAACAAGAAATGTGTGCACGAAACTTCTCATTCCGATGAACCTTCTTTGCATGAAAAAAATCTAGCCTCCTTTCCTTCGTTAGAACCTCAGCATTATAATCTCGAGGAAAAAGTGGAATTCTCCCTGATGTACCTGAGTCGAAGCGCCACGACTTATTGGGGCTTGGACGAAGGGATATCAACCCCTTTTCCTTTTACTGATATTCAACCGTTCTAGCTTTTTATTATTTAAAATTCTCTCGAAAGGCCTGCTAACCTTCTTAAATACTCGTTTTGATTCTTGGCAAGTGAGATTCTCTCTTGTAAAGCCTCATAATGTTCGAAAAAGAAGAAATTCACCCCGATGTAGCTGAGTCACCATTTGAACAACGTTTGAACTTGTGGCTAGCGGATATCATAGCTTTTTTGAACCGTTGGGACATCTGTTTCGTTGGGAGTTATTGGATATGTCTGATAAAAATTTTGGCGCCAAAACTCAAACTTGCTGAAGAAGGCAACCTCTTCTGTTCCCTAGGCATTGCTTCATAAGTGAGGTGGCGCTGTCTTTTCAACTGTAAGAACACTTCCTAAAGTGCATTGTGTTCATTTGAAATGATTATAGGCGGCTGTGCACATGCAATGGTGGGAAACTCAAAAGACAGGCTTTAAAAGCTTCAAACGTCTCTTTTATTTCAAAACCCTTCTCTTTCCTTCATCTTCTTCAAGCTCCCGTATTTTTTAGAGAGAGAAAACTATGCAAAAACCTCCATTGTTGTCCAGTTTTTACTCATTCGACTCCCTTTCTCATCTATTGCGCCACCACTCGTGGTTGTGCTGCTCCCTCCTTGTTTGTAGACCTTCCTACTCAGCAATAACATTCATCGCCACTCTACTATGGCTTCTTCAAGCACTTCTAAGGTTGCCACCACCACTCATCCAGGCTCCCCCTCTACCGCTGCTGCCCCGAGCGGCGCTCCTCTGAATGCTGCTCGTCAAGAGCAATTATGCTTCTATCGTCGGAGGCCTATCTTTGACAAGGATGATAAATTTTTTGATTCATGTAAGACTTTCCATTTCTCATCCAAATTCGGGTGATGAGGAAATGGATTCGTCAAAGTGGGGCTATCTAAACCTAGAGGGGACTCTGCATTTTCATTTTGACCGTGGTGACTTCCCCTACTCCCAGATTGATTTCAAAGTACCTGGGGGGTCACCAACCCATTTCACTGCCTGGCACACACATATGCAGAGGTCTCACGTTGCTGCTCTTACAAAGGTTGGGCTTCATTGAGCCTACTAGTTTGGAGATTTCACCCTCTTTAAGCACAACGCGGCGCTGCAAGTGCTAGTTTCCAGATGGAACATCACAACTCACACCTTTTTTGCTGCGTGGGGGGAGTTCATCGCTACACTGGAGGACATTTGTGAAATCCTTGGGTTTGAACCCATGGGTGAGTTCACCTACAACGATGAGGCTCTGGATACCGAAGAGGCTGCTGATCGAGTTGAGCTGGATCGGATCTATCGCAGTTGCACCGGTTCCTCGAAAAAAGCCACATTTACCCCCTTATCAACTATTTTTTTAAGCCCCGACGTCGAAGGTTGTTAGTGCTGTAACGGGACGGGGTAGAGGTACATCCTTGGAACTACCAGCCTACATAATTGTATTGCTTTCACACTTTTTCCTAATCAGGAAACCCAACGATCATCCCAGGAGGGATCTAATCAATATTTCCATTCGTTTGGCCAGGGGTTTCAACCTTCCTCTGGCCGCCATCGCCTTGGGGTCCCTCTAAACCTAGTTGGATCGAACCCACATAGACATGGCATGATTACTAGGCCGTTATAACTTGGTCAATTTTTTCAACACCATTATTCTGACGGACTTTCTTTATACCCGTTTTCCTGCTATTCGTGCCAAGTCAATTTCTCTGCCCGTAAGCCAAGGTATCAAGCCCCCCCGCCTCTTGTGTTTCCATAAGAAGCAAAGTTTAAAGGAGATAATGTAAGTTTTTGATATTCTAGACTCCTTTGTGATGAGGCCCTATAGTGAGTCTTCGTTTGCCCATAGTTGGGATTTCTTTTCTTCTGCAGCCACAATGGTCAAGTTCATCCCAGTTGTAGAAGATCCCTCGAAAGCTATGGTGCTTCTATTTACCCCGAAGTTTCTTCCCTCCTATACTGAATGGGGGTACACCTCACAACCCTACAACCCTGATAGATGTAGTAGGCAGTTCGGGTTTGATCAGGGAGTCCCTCGACCTGTGTTTCAATACAACCATGCAAAGGCCACTTTCGCTGAAGCCTGCACCTTCTATACTGTAGCAGCGATGCTTGGTGTGATGTCTACCATCGATGGGCGAGTCACCCTTCCTAGTGTCACTAGGAAGGGAGACGTATCCACCTCTTTTACTACCAAGTTCCATTTAGGGCAACTGGAAATGATTTGTGAGTACATTCAGTCCCCTCCTCAACATACCCCGGTCCTTTTTTTATTCTAATGAACTAGGTCATATGGGGAACTCTGTGCTTGGGGTTTAATTTCCTTTGAGTACAACGATTAAAGAGTATCCCCAAGAGCTACCCCCTCATTGCCCAATAATTCCCACAACCACCCCGAAGTCGAAGGCCGCTACAGCCCCTAAATACACTGCCCCTTCAACCGAAGCTTCAACATGCGAAGGACCTTCTCAACCACCTGGCAAGAAAGATAAGAAGCCCAAGTCCTCAAAGTATAAGTCTCAGGCTCAAGAACAAACTCCCTTGGAGGCATTTCTTATTGCCTCCGTTCCCCCTCCCCTGTCTTTTGAGATGGCTGAAGAGCTGAGGAAGTAGGTGCAAGTTGAGGTCAACATGATATATACTGAGTTTCAATGGCACGCTATCGTCGTTCCTCCTTTGACTGATTTTCCAAAATCATGGTTAATCCCAGTGAGCCACCAGTAAAAAGGGGAAGAAGGTCGAGAGTACTTGAAAATGTTGGTGCAATGAGATCAAGGAGGAAAACGCTGGGAACCAAGCCCCAGAAGAAACAGATGCTTGAGAAACCTCCATCCCCAACTCTTTTTTAAGCTGCTGCCTCCTCGCCACCTTCACCAGTAGTTATACCTTCTCGTTCTCCTTCTGGATATGAGGTATGTTGTGCATTCTTGATTTTTTATTCCCATTATCTTAAGGTGTGTTGCATCTGCTCATTTCTTAACAAGAAAATGCTTTGGTGCAGGGAGTTGGAGAAGAAAGGCCTAATCTTCCCAGTCCCCCCAGCCCCCCTGCAAATCGCTTCATGGGGGGGGGGGGGGGGGTTACGGTATCTCTTAAGCTGATACCACTCCTCCTAGTTCCCCCATGACAAGCCTTACCTACTCATGGAGATTGTCCTCCCAATGGGCCAAAGAAACTACTACGAGGGCTGCCACCATTGAGTCTGCTGAACTACCTAGTCAACTAGGGGGAACTACTGCAGCCTCCTTTGAGTTACCATCGGAGCACGAGGTCCCTATGCCCCTCATTGTGGTCGAGGAAAGTGCCCCGCAAGTAAATTTATTTCCAAGTCTTACATCTTTTATTTGTCCCATTATTTTTTTTATCCTTTCTAATATGTTGGGCCATTTTAGGTGGAAGTGGCATCATTGATAGCTAACATTCTCCTTCCTCCTGCATTGTCAAGGCCCCTTACCGCAATTCCTCTTTTTGGTGCTATAACGGGGGTAAGTAACGCTTAAATGTATTTCTCTCTTTTTGAGTATTAATTTGTCATTCCTAACACTTAGCTTTGTTATTGCAGCTTTCCCCAAGTCTCTCTCCGCCCTTTGCCCTTAGTGGCCTTTTGCCCTCCAAGGCCACGGTTGATGCTACTGCTCTCGTTGGGGCATCTCTTGAAGGTCCAACGTCTTCTTTTGATGATGCCCCCTGATGGATTTAGTACCTTATGTTGGCTATGGTAGTTTTCCTAGCGTTGAAGCTTCTTTAGCCAAGGGCCCCGTTAAAGCTGCTGAAGCAATGAGCCCGCCTCTAACGGTTTCTTCCATTATGGCCCCCATGGCAACTCCCGTTCTCGCTCCTACTGCTGTTGAGGTACTTTGCTAATTTCTCTGTATTTCTCAATTTTTTAACTTCACCTATGTAGGTGACTTAATCAATGAAAACACTTGTTAAGGTTTTTCATAAACTCCACCTGTATTGGTGACTTAACAACGAAAACCCTTGTTAAGATTTTTCCATAAACTCCACCTGTTTTGGTGACTTAACAACGAAAACACTTGTTAAGATTTTTTCATAAACACCACCTATATCGGTGACTTAACAACGAAAACACTTGTTAAGATTTTTTCATAAACTCCACCTATATCGGTGACTTAACAACGAAAGCACTTGTTAAGATTTTTTCATAGACTCCACTTATATCGGTGACTTAACAACGAAAACACTTGTTAATAATTTTTTCATAAACTCCACCTATATCGGTGACTTAAAAACTCAAACACTTGTTAAGATTTCTTCCATAAACTCCACCTATATCTGTGACTTAATGATGAAAACATTTGTTAAGATTTTTTCATAAACTCCACCTATATCGGTGACTTAACAACGAAAACACTTGCTAAGATTTTTTCATATACTCCACCTATATCGGTGACTTAACAGCGAAAATACTTGTTAAGAATTTTACAAAAACTCCACCTATATCAGTGACTTAACAACGAAAACACTTGTTAATATTTTTCCAAAAACTCCACCTATATCGGTGACTTAACAACGAAAACACTTGTTAAGATTTTTCCAAAAACTCCACCTATATCGGCGACTTAACAACGAAAACACTTGTTAAGATTTTTCCAAAAACTCCACCTATATCGACGACTTAACAACGAAAACACTTGTTAAGATCTTTCCAAAAACTCCACCTATATCGGTGACTTAACAACAAAAACACTTGTTAAGATCTTTCCAAAAACTCCACCTATATCGGTGACTTAACAACGAAAACACTTGTTAAGATTTTTTCAAAAATTTTGCCTATATCGGTGACTTAACAACGAAAACACTTGTTAAGATTTTTCCAAAAACTCCACCTATATCGGTGACGTAACAACGAAAACACTTGTCAAGATTTTTCCAAAAACTCCACCTATATCGGTGACGTAACAATGAAAACACTTGTTAAGATTTTTCCATAATCTCCATATTTCCTCTGACTGTTCTCAGGATGCACGAGAGGATTCTCCGCCAGTTCCTTCGGCTGTTAGCTTGCCCCATAGGGAACTTGTCATCTCGGAAGATTCCAGTATAATGATAAAGGTTCTACGATCGGTGCCGCTGCCGATAGCGAATCTGGGTGAGAGCTTCCTCTGCCCGACCTGGCTCCTCACTCTTTCTGTCTAATGGTGCTCCAACGTTCACCTCAAATGCATGCCAAACATCATTTGATAGTTGAGAAACTTGCGAACCATCATCCTGATACATTCACGGTGGATTACCTTCGTTTAAACATTTCAGTTATGAACTACAGGATTGAGGGTATGCCCACCGTTGTTGCTAAAATTGCCAATACTCCAACTACGAGCGTTACCAGACCCCTCCTTAACCAATATCTGGGTTTTCTGAGGGATTTGGGTCACGACGGCTTCCGTTTTAATTGGCTCATCGCACATTTGAAGACTTTGAAGAGCCAACGATTGGACAACTAAAGGGAACTCTTGCAAAACCATCAGGAGGACCAGCGGGCCGAGGAAGCGAAGATGGTCGAGCTAGCACCTCTTCTGGAAACCATTGACAAAGATGTGGGGGACCTCGAGGAAGCTCTACACGGGAGAAAGTTAAAACGATAGAAACTCCTCATCGAGCGTACACAAGCACAAATGAGACTGGAGGTTTCTATGAATGCCCAACGGTCTTGCCAAGCAGCTTCTTCGGGCCTCCATGGAGATTTTTTCTCTTCCTCAAACTTATGGTTTCTGCTAGGCCCATGAGTTTTTGTATATATTTTCTTTTGTTCTTCTTCTCATGTAATTCTTGGGTAATAGCTCCCAATTTTCTAATGCCCCAAAGCTTATGAATGAAGAAAGATATCAATTTTCTCATGCCATTTCTTTGTGTTACAAATGTTTGCATGGATTGTGAAGTGTGAAGTTCTGTAATTCTTTTATCTCTACTTGAGTTATAATAAAAAGAACTTCTATACTCATCATAAAAGGAACTTTTATATTCATAATCATCTAGATCATCCGTGGCCCAAACATAATAGCTTACACATGATAAACCTTTAACCATTTATTATTGATTTTGAATGGTTTGTTTTCTTCCATCTTAGAAATTAAGCAATAACCTGAGTCATGATTTTCCTTCACAATGAAAGGTCCTTCCCAATTTTCTGCAAACTTGGGTAGAGGAAGCCCCCTGATATGTTTCACTGCTACTTTCAATACAAGGTCTCCCTTCACGAATTTCCTTGGTCTCACTAGGTTATCATACGCCTTGGAGAGTTGCTTCGTATATATTTGAAAGTGTTGCATCGCAATATTTATGTATTCGTCCAACGCTTCCAACTGCACATGTCTATTCTAGGGAAGCATGCTACTTCACAAAGAATATCGATTAAAGGGGACTTCTAACTCCACTGGGAGAATCGTCTCGGCCCCATAGACAAGAGAGAACGGTGTATAACCTGTGGGTTTCCTCTTAGCCGTTTGATAGGCCCATAAAATGGCTGGTATCTTATCATCCCATAATCTTGGGAAATCCTCCATCGTTTTAGCCAATATATTGACTGAAGTTTTATTAGTCGCCTCAGCTTGATCGTTTTCCTTTGGGTATGCCACTATTGAAGTGTGATGGATAATAGTGTATTTGTCTGTGAGCATCATTACTTATGAATTAACGAAAGGGGTTCCTTTATCTGAAAGGATAACCTTTGGGATCCCAAAACGATAAATGATGTATTCTCTGATGAAGTTGGTCACCACCCCCGCTTTTTCCCTTCTCAGTGGTATCGCCTCAGCCCACTTTATGAAGCACTCCGTTGCTACTAGTATCCATATCTTCCCCCTCGAAGAGGGGTATATTGCCCCTACCAGGTCGAACGCCCAAGTGTGAAAAGGATAAGGCGTTGACAGGGAGTGAAATTCCATTGATGGGGCATGGTTCATATTTCTATAAAGTTGGCAAGCCTTGGACTTTCGAACGAACTCAGCCGAATCTTTCTCCATCGTTAGTCAATAGTATCCCAAAGTCATCAACTGGTCATATAACTTGGCCCATCCTATATGAGCTGGATCGTACGCCTACTTGAGGACCACAGCTGCTTCTTCCTTCATGATGCAACGCAATGACCTGTTGAAGTATCCCCTTCAATAAAGCTGCCCCTTCTGAACGTAGAATCTCAGGGCCCTTCATCGTAGTCCCATCGCATCAATTTTCTCTGTTGGGACAACTCCAGCTTTAATGAAGTCAATATAGGGTTATCTCTAGTCATCATGAGCTTCCACAAAAATAACATTCAGCTTTCTCGAAGAATAATTGGCATTTATCGCACTTCCGTTGTAGCTCCGTTGCATCCTATTTCATATTAGGCTAAAAATACCCTCCCTTTGCATTCTTTGGTAAAGGGGTATCTCAGTTGTTTCGCAGTGCACTTCGTGTGTTTTTTGTCAATCTTTTCTCTGCCTCTTCGGTACCGATGCATCTCGACAGCCATCCTTCTGCATTTTTAAAGTAAAGGTTTCCCTAGTTTGTAAAATACTGGGCCAATTCTCTGAGCCCCATCATTCCTTCACTGACGCGACCACAAATGTGTTCTAGTGTGCGTGCTATCTAGGCTCAAGTGCAAGCCTGTCGCTCAAGTAATAAACCCAGTAAGTCAGGATCGTATCCACATGGAGAAAAGGACAATAAGTAAGAATAGCTAATTTAACCCTCAAGTGATCCAAGAAGAAATGAAAAGATGTTTGTTGGTGATCTTTGAAACTATTATAAACTAACAACAATAATTGACGCTATGAATAACCTAAGTGCTTAAGAACACAAATTAAAGAGAGTGAATATAAAGATGGAAAAAATATAGGTTAGGAAACAATCCCCCAAACCCTAGTAATTTATCAGATAGAATGCAAGAATTATAAATTATAAATTGGAATGAATACAATCTTTATAGATCCAAAGCATTACATATATGAGGTACTAGCCCGCATCATATGAAATCAAAGGTAAATATAAAGCGGTGTAGGACAATTATACTCGCATCGTATTCTTAAACATCCCAGGTACCTAGGGTAAGAGAGATTAAAAGATCTACCATGGTTGTAGAATTATCTTAAATGATTCGTCCAATTATTTAATTTAAATTCTATTTCCTATATAGATAAATTACATCGGGATGGGTTCATGCATCCCAACCCTTACAAATTAGCTAAACATGATGAAAACAAAAGAAAACTCCCAAATTAAACTGCAGGAATTCATAATTAGATCTAAAAATTTGAGAACAAGACTTGGGAATGGAAAACGAGAAAGAAATAATTAATAACACTAACTACGAAAGCAGTAAAAATAGAGAATTTAAAATTACTTGGAGAATGAAGAAATCTGAAACTAAAACTTTAATCTTGAATTGAACTTCAATCTTGAATAGTAGCAAAATTTCCAAACTAGAGTTCTTGGTTACAAGAACCCTTTAAAACTTTAAAGAAGGCTAAACTAACTCTAAAACTTCTCTAAGAACAACTCCCCTTGGAATGACATACGGATTGGCCTTTTATAGATCTCAAAAATTACTTTTCCCATGCCTCTCCACGTTTTACAACTAATAAAAACGAATTAAACAAGAAATTTCAAGAGTTGTCTCTTCAGCTTCCAGAATTAATTTCAACTTTTGACTTTCTGTCTCCAACTTTAAATGGGCATAACTTCTTCACCGTAGCTCGGATTGGGGTGCCATTTTTCCAATGTTCTTGTAATTTAGATCTCTTCAACTTTCTAGCTTTACCCACCACCTGAATATATATGTAAAATTATGAAAATTCCCTTCAACTCCCCATTTCTTGGTTTCTTTCACTGTTTTGAGTTCTCCTTCCCACTAATTTGCATGAAATACCTATAAAGCACATGACAAATACACAAAACACGAAATACTTGCCAAAAGAGGTTAGTAGCATAAATTTGAGACAAATCCAAGCTATTTACCCTGCACGAGATCATAAAAATACCGAAATCAAGGGAATAAATGTGAAGAATATGTGCCTAATAACACCCCCTAACTTAGAACTTTGCGCGTCCCGAGCAATGTAAATGAAATTAGTTTAAAGTTCAACTCTTGAAAATTCTTTTATTGGGATAGAATACCTTTTTCGCGGGCAAGCGATTGCATTTAGCATATGCAATAAGCCTTTAAACCCCTAGGTTACCCTAGTAGGATGAGTTTTGTCTCGTGAGGGTTTGCAGTGAATATACCCACAAAATTCTTTATTGACTCAATTAAATATCAAAATACTTAAAAATTGTACATTTAAACTTTTTGAAAATTAATCACCATAAATTAATATTCAAATGTCTCAAACCATAGTGTGTGTGTGCAAAGCCAAAAATTAAACCTCAAATTTCCACCGATGGAGCATTACGTTACTTTCCAAAATTTCGTTTTGATTCAAATTCTTACGGATGCAAGCACAAACGAATCTCTCGGATTATGGCTATTCTCTTGGTATGCATGATATAAAGAGTAAATATAATGGACATAAATTCACGCATACAAAATTGAAAAGAAGGAAATATATGGTGAAAAGATCTCATCATCGGAATACAATTATTAGGAAATGGGAAACATCATCTCTTAATCACACCATTAAATCTCTCATATTATCCTTTTGTATCTTAGCTCTCCACGCGGTAATCAATTTTGCCATTCGGACTCGGTTAGGACTTTTCGGGTAAAAAAGTGTAAAGGGTAAAATTGGGAATAGGCGGACTGTTCGGAATTGGAAAATGTCCTGATGACGTCCATTTGTGCTTTTTCGGGCATTTGCTCAATTTTCTCTTTTCTTTTTGTATTTTTCATTTTTTCTTTTCTTTTTCTTTTCTTTTTGTATTTTTTTTTGTTGAGCATATCTATTTTTTTCTTGCCCCTTTTTGTTGCACTTTTTGGACTTAATGAATATTCCATTTTCGCAATTCCGGGCTACTTCGGTTTTTTCGGGTTACCAAAAGAAAAGGATACATTTTATTCAGCTCAATTGGGTTATCAAAGGGATAATTTTTCCCATCTTTTTATGGCCAATATTTTTGGGTAACAAACGATATCCTACTTCATCGTCCAAATTTCTAATCACATTACCATATGCATCTCGAGATTAATTAAGTTCAGAGATATATTTAGCACGAATTTTGAGACAACATTTCACACATTTCCCATAATCGATCAAAACAAAGGATTGAGATCATCAACGACTTATTAAAATGCTGAAAAGAACTTTGAGTTAATCATAAACTCAGATTGATTTACAAACTCAAAAAGATCGATAGGCTCGAAATCTCACCGGGTTGGACTAATCTCCACACTTATTCGTAAAGTCGTCAATTTTCTTTCAAATTCCATCTTTGGTCAATTTTGGCTTAGTGCAATTGAGATTTAACAATTTGAGACTTCAAACAGAATAAAGATGATATTTTTAAAAAATTTAAATTCCAATTTTTATTTATTTTGAACAAAAATATTTTTGGCTTTTAAAAAAAATTTCAATTTTTTTTTATTTTTATTTATTTATTTATTTTCAAATTTTCTCTATATATATATATATATATATATATATATATATTTGTATATATATATATATTTTGTCATTTTAAAAATTTGTAAAGTTTTAGAAAGACGCAGTTATCACCCCCCCTAACTTAGACTTTTGCATTGTCCTCAATCAAAAGGATTAAAATCTAAAGAAGAAAAAGAATAAGTGCGACAAGCAAATTATTAAAATGCAACAAGACACTATATAACACTTATACATGACTCAAAAATACAACAAAAATCACCCCATACGCGTCGGGGGTGCGATGACCTCTCATCTCTCTCCACAAATCACCCGACCCCTTTCACTGGGTACGATGCGCTCCTCGTCTCTCCTCTCCCGTCTTACCATCATAAGTGAATAGCCGGAACAAATTGGGTTTGTGCCCATAGATAAAGGAAAGACCGGGAGATGCATTATGATAAATCGGAAAAGGATCCTCTTGTTGCGTAGCACGTGGGTTGGTCTCTAAGTCGGACGAGATTTGAGTCTTATCTACAAGTACCTCTGAAGACTCAAATGGTATGGGTGGAGGTTTGGGAAGGAGAAATTCATCAATTCTATTTTTCCACTCGCTTTCATCTAAATGACGAATTGAGGCCCAGAAAGATTGGACTTTAACATTTAGGCTTGCATCCACATGTCCGAACTCGTGCTCAAACTCTGATAGGCTCAACTCCTCTAGCTCTCTCTCTTACTTGGTGTCCTTAACCTGCCTTTCGTGCTCACTCGCCGAATGATAGGGTGGTGTGGGTGGGTGGTAATTGAGGAGAAATGTATCGATAGTGTCCTGCCATTCACTTTCCTCTAAGTATTTCGACGAGCCTCTCCCGACACACTCTAAATCTCCTCTTTCACTCTTGTTCATGGGCTCAGTCATGCTCTCGAATGCATTAACTAAACATACATCCCCTACCTTGCTCTCGATGTTGCAACCACTCCTCTCACTGTGCGTAACACAACCTTCCCCTAATGGCTCTTCCTTGTAAGTTCTTTATTTCTCATGTGCTTCCCCCAAAAGATCCAACCCTCGCGGTTCCCCTTCATCACCCTCTCTCTTGGAATTATTAAAGATATTTGTTTTGAGGGTCATGTTCCCGAAAGTAAATTGCATACGCCCACTTCGGGTATTGATAAGAGCATTGGCTGTAGCTAAAAATGGGCGGCCAAGGATAACGGGAACATGATTACTTGGGAGAACGGAGGGTTCTCCGTCCCAAATGACAAAATCCACCGGGAAGTAGAAAGTGTCTATTTGGACAATCACATCCTCAACAATTCCCCGAGGAAGCTTCACAGAACGATCCACGAGCTGGAGAGTCATATTTGGGGGCTTAAGGGCCCCCAGTTCTAGTTGCCTATAGATGGAATAGGGCATAATGTTAACACTCACCCCTAGATCTATTAGAACTCTCTCGATTCGGTTCTTCCCCATGATACACGAAATAGTGGGTGCACTCGGATCTTTATATTTTAATGGAAAGTCACTCGACAAGACTGCGCTGACATTTTGGGCCAAAGAGACGTTCTGGTTTACATTTAGCTTGCGTTTCACCGTGAGTAAGTCCTTAATAAACTTAGCATACGCGGGAATTCTCTGTATAGTCTCGAGAAAAGGTAAATTAATGTTTACTTGCTTAAGGACTTCCAGAACTTCATCACGGGAGGTCGTTTTGGAGTGAGAGACAAACCGTTGAGGGTATGGGGCAGCGGTGGGGGTGATGGCCTTGGGTCCACTAGTGTTTTCCTCCTCCTCACTCTCAATTAAAGGGGCATCTTCGGCCTCTCTTGTGATGGACGAAACCTCTTTATCTTTAGATGCAGTGCGTAGGGGAGGTGACAAATCAACTACTTTCCCACTACGTAGAGTGGTAATAGCGCTACATTGCTCTCAATGGTCGTGGGATGTAGTTCCAACACTAGTTTGTCCTTGGGGAGGTCGTTGGCTTTGAGCAGGAAATTTTCCCTTCTCTTGGACATTCGATGCAGTTTGCAACCTTGAGATGCTAGTATGTATTTCATTGAACATTCGATCATACTTATCACTGTTCTCCTTTTGAGATTGGATGAGGTGATTTAAGTTGTCCTCAAGAGATCGCCTCGGTGGGGTAACATATGAACCAGGAGATGGTGATTGCATGGGGGGCTGCATATGTGTTACACCAGGATGATTCCTCCAAGATGAATTGTACGCGTTTCCCTGGGGTGTACTAAAATGTCCGCTAACCCCTCCTATAGCTTCCACTTGCTCAGTGTACATTGCCTTGTAAGCGGGTATTGCCATACATCTTTTGGTAGAATGACCCGCCGCACAAATGGCACACACCTCTTCTTTTTCAGCTGAGATATGTCCAGTAGATTCTCTAAACCGAACCTCAAGGATGTCTCTTGTCCTCTTTTCAAACTGATTAAGACGACGGTCTAACAAAGTGTCCTTGTCCAATTGATAAATACCAGAAGCAGCAGGAGTGTTGGACACTTGCGGATGTCTGTTTTGGCTGTTGGGGTCAGAAACATCCCATGATTGCGTAGTCTCTGCTACGTATTTCAAATGAGCCTCAGCATCGCTTGAGTCTAATTCCCAAAATGGTCTTTCGCACATTGTTTGCACGAGTTGTTTAGATGCCAAAGTAAGCCCTTGATGAAAGAGCGAAATGAGATGATGTTTCTTAAACCCATGATGTGGGCAAGCGCTAACTAACTCCTGAAAACGTTCCTAACACTTATCAAAGGCTTCATTGTTATTTTGGCAAAAAGCTTGGATTTGAGCCTTGACAGAATTGGTTTTGTGTTACGGAAAGAACTTTGAGAGAAACTTAGTCTGCATATCTCTCCAGGACAGAACAGAATTCGGGGGTAGAGACCATAGCCAGGTCTTAGCTTTATCCTTTAAGGAAAAAGGGAAAAGTTTTAATCGGATAACATCTTGTGGGAAGGCTTGATCACCAAACGTCTCACATGTATCTTCGAATTCTCGAATATAGAGATATGGTTTTTCAGAATCCATCCCATGAAATGTAGGAAGAATTTGAATCATCCCATTACGAAAGTGGAACTGATCGGCATTATACGGGAGTAAAATGCAACCAGGGGTAACAGTTCGCTCCGAAAATAAAAGATCTTTCATGGGAAGATATGGTATCTCTTCCTCTCCAGCACCGATACCAATACTACCGTGCACAGACATAGTGCTACCCAACGATTCAGAACCCTCACTCAGTGTTTGACTCAAAAGTGTGGAGCGTCGATAGTATGAGAATTGTCAGAGTTAGCTTCAGCAAGGGGATTTTCGTGAAATTAGGTTGGAGACAACGGAGGAGTTTGCATGAAAAGATTATGAAAGATGATATGAGATTTTTTTTTGAAATGAATCAAATTAGGATCAAATTCACTCTCCTAAATGTCACCTCAGTCTCCCCGGCAACGACGCCCAAAACTTGACGCGACCACAAATGTGTTCTAGTGTGCGTGCTATCTAGGCTCAAGTGGAAGCCTGTCACTCAAGTAATAAACCCGATAAGTCGGGATCGTATCCACAGGGAGAAAAGGATAATAAGTAAGAATAGCTAATTTATCCCTCAAGTGATCCAAGAAGAAATGAAAAGATGTTTCTTGGTGATCTTTGAAACTATTATAAACTAACAATAATAATTGACGCTATGAATAAACTAAGTGCTTAAGAACACAAATTAAAGAGAGTGAATATAAAGATGGAAAAAATATAGGTTAGGAAACAATCCCCCAAACCCTAGTAATTTATCAGATAGAATGCTAGAATTATAAATTATAAATTGGAATGAATCCAATCTTTATAGATCCAAAGCATTACATATATGAGGGTACTAGCCCGCATCATATGAAATCAAAGGTAAATATAAAGCGGTGTAGGAAAATTATACTCGCATCGTATTCTTAAACATCCCAGGTACCTAGGGTAAGAGAGATTAAAAGATCTACCATGGTTGTAGAATTATCTTAAACGATTCGTCCAATTATTTAATTTAAATTCTATTTCCTATATAGATAAATTACATCGGGATGGATTCATGCATCCCAACCCTTACAAATTAGCTAAACATGATGAAAACAAAAGAAAACTCCCAAATTAAAGTGCAAGAATTCATAATTAGATCTAAAAATTTGAGAACAAGACTTGGGAATGGAAAATGAGAAAGCAATAATTAATAACAATAACTACGAAAGCAGTAAAAACAGAGAATTTAAAATTACTTGGAGAATGAAGAAATATGAAACTAAAACTTGAATCTTGAATTGAACTTCAATCTTGAATAGTAGAAAAATTTCCAAACTAGAGTTCTTGGTTACAAGAACCCTTTAAAACTTTAAAGAAGGCTAAACTAACTCTAAAACTTCTCTAAGAACAACTCCCCTTGGAATGACATACGGATTGGCCTTTTATAGATCTCAAAAATTACTTTTCCCATGCCTCTCCACGTTTTACAACTAATAAAAATGAATTAAACAAGAAATTTCAAGAGTTGTCTCTTCAGCTTCCAGAATTAATTTCAACTTTTGACTTTCTTTCTCCAACTTTAAATGGGCATAACTTCTTCACCGTAGCTCGGATTGGGGTGCCGTTTTTTCCAATGTTCTTGTAATTTAGAGCTCTTCAACTTTCTAGCTTTAACCACCACCGGAATATATATGTAAAATTATAAAAATGCCCTTCAACTCCCCATTTCTTGGTTTCTTTCACTGTTTTGAGTTCTCCTTCTCACTAATTTGCATGAAATACGTATAAAGCACATGAGAAATACACAAAACACGAAATGCTTGCCAAAAGAGGTTAGTAGCATAAATTTGAGACAAATCCAAGCTATTTACCCTGCACGGGATCATAAAAATACCGAAATTAAGGGAATAAATGTGAAGAATATGTGCCTAATCATTCACCAGCCTCCAGTTGCCTCTTAATCTTCCCCCTCCAGTCCCCATCCTCTTCCATTGGTAGAATTGACTGTACCATCGAAGGAGCTGTTCTTTGTTGGATCACGACGGTGGTTATATCGTTCCTCATAATCATCTTCTGGGCAATGGTGGCATATGCGTCTGGGTGGCGGTTCATCTATCTGGGCTGCCTCTTAATCTTGGTTCGATGGAACTAGCCGAGGATCCTCTGAGTGATTGTTCTGTATAGTGCAGGCTTATGTGTTTAACGCATACTCTCCATTAACTTGCTGAACCACCAAGTTTGAATCCTCTTTGATGCAAAGTGAACGGATCCCCCCTCGGAGAGCCTCTTGTAATCCTAACACCAATGCTTCATATTCTGCCTCGTTGTTGGAAAAAGGAAAATCTAATTTGTAGGAAAGGCAAATCTCTTCCATTACCTTTGACATAATAACCCCTGATCCTCTTTTTTTTTCTACTGAGGATCCATCGAACTGCATTGTCCATTCCTCATCCATTGTGTCTAGGTGGTTGGCCTGCAAATCATCTCCTGGAATATTTTCTTTGGGTGGCTCAAACATTACTAAGGGGAAAATAGCCAACAGATCAGCGTATGCCTGGCTTTTGATTACACAAGGAACCATACACTTCAATTCATATTCAGATAGTATGAGGAACCACCTAGCTGCCTTACCAATCAAAATTGTTCTTTCTAGCAAATACTTAATAGGATCACATCTAGTTACAATATGAATTGTAAAAGACAACGTATAATGCCTAAGTTTTTGCGCTACAAAGACTAAGGCTAAAAAATGCCTTTCCAAGCTACTATATCAGACTTCTGGCCCGTGCATGATCCTGCTAAGGTAGTAAACTGGTCGTTCTTTACCGTCAATCTCTTATGCCAGCAAAGCTCCCATATACCTCGTAGTGGAGGTGAGGTACAGCTGCAACGGTATTCCTACCTTTGGGGGAACCATGGTCTATGGTGAAACGAGCAGTTTCTTTAGCCCATCGAGAGACTCCTAGTGAACCTCCTCCCACTTGAACTTCATGTTCTTTCGCAATAGCTGCATCAACGAATGTGTTATTTCGGCTAATCCAGGCACAAATCTCCTAAGGTAGGAGACTTTACCGAGGAAACTCTTCAGCTCCTTTGCCGTTCTTGGGCATGGAATTTCCAAAATCACCCGCTTTTTGTCCTAGTTCATCTGCACCCCTTGTCGATCAACCACAAAGCCTAGGAATTTCCCACTTGTCACTCCAAAAATACACTTCAGTGGGTTCATCTTCAATTTATACTTCCTGTAATGGGCGAACACCTTCCTCAGATCACTCAGATGGGACTCCTCCTTCCTCGATTTGATGACCAAATCATCCACATAGAATTCCATAAATTTATGGAAGAAGTAATGGAAAATGGCCATCATTATTCTCTGGTAGGTCGCCCCAACATTCTTAAGTCCAAACGGCATCACCTTATACATGAAGTTTCCCAACGGAGTTCTGAATGTTATTTTCTCTGCATCTATGGGGTCCATCTTGATCTGGTTGTACCCTATATACCCATCCATGAAGCTGTACATCTCATGACCTTCCATAGAAATCTATCAAGCTATCAATGGAGGGCATAGGGAACTCATCTTTGGGACAAGCTCTGTTTAAATCCCTGAAATCCACACTGATCCTAATTTGATTTTTGTCTTTCTTTCCCACTGGGACAATGCTAGATAACCAGAGTGGGTGCTGTATCGGTGTGATGAACCCTGGCGTTAATAAGTGTTGAACCGCTTCCTTGATCTTAAAATCTAACCCAGGCTTGTATGTTCTCATTGCTTATTTCACTGGAATGGATGATGGCATTACGTTCAACTTGTGGCAACTCACTTCCTCGTCCAGCCCTTCCATCTTTATGTATTTCCAGGTAAAAATGTCTATGAATTCCCAAATCAATCTGACTAAGGCCTCTCATCTCTCTTCACCGAGATCCTTTGAGATGAAGATATGCCTTGGATCTTCCCCTTCTTTTGCCAGGTTTAACTACTCTAACTCTTATGCTTATGGCTTTGGCTGATCTGCCATGTAGTCTCATTTTTCGATGACATCCTCTATGAACTAATGTATATTGGAGTTGTCTATCACCATACATTGTCCCCGTTGATCCACCAGAAAACATTCATATATCGGGTCAACCTCATCATCAGTTTCCTCGACCGCCCGCTCACACCGTTATAATCAATACACCACCTTTCCTTCCTCGGTACCAACCTTCTTGCATTGTCTACTGGTAGTGGTGACTGCATTCCTCTTCTTATCTCTAGAAGCCTCGGCTATTCTTTCTCCTGAGAACCAGCTCAGCACGCTTTATCGTTGAACCTCATGCTCCATTGGGTCTGCTCTGGGCCTAATCCTATCTTTGAGCTGTTTTGAGCTATTTTAGGGTCGAGGGACCACTTGGTGAACCTCTTCGACTATTACCCTTATGTTGCTTGTAACCTTTTTACCGTGCTCATTTATGGGTCCCATCCTCTCTCTGATCGAGGGAACCCATGCTCCCTCCATTCTTCTCGTTAGGACCCGATCATCCTCTTCTAACTCTGTGTAAAATGTTGCGTCCACCAAGTGAGCTTCCTCGATAGCGAAGGGCCTCTTTATAGCCCTAATGGTGACCTTCGTCCCCTTGATGTTCGCCTTAGCGCATTGGTGGTACGTGGAAGGAACTAACCCTTGGTTGTGCATACACACCCTTCCTATTAGCAGATTATAGGAAGTTGCACTTTTTATTACATGGAACTTGATATGGGAACTCAGATTTCCCATTACAACCCCAACATTAACATAGCCAATGGATTTAGAAGATTGGTTATCATACCCCAAAATCACCAAGGGCATGGGGAGCAACCTTTCTTCTGGGATATTGGCTGTGTAGAAGGAGTTGATTGGCATGATATTGGTGGAAGTTCACCCATCTATAAGAGTCCTTGCAAAGCTAACTCCGTTGACATTGGAAGTCACATACAATGGCCTGTTATGAGGGAACCTTACAGCCCTATCTGCATCGCTGAAGGTTACTTCAGACATAAACCTTCTAACCAACCTGGCCATGGGTCCCTTCCATCTCAGTGAAGGGATTGCGTTCTTCCTCATAATATCGAGTATTGCTGGGTTATCTCCAACCTATTCTCCATTGGTATCCCCTCTTAGTCGAAGAACTAGGTGAACTTTAGCGATTTTGAAACTGCACAGTATTCTAGAATTGGGTCTACTTCCTCACCTTCAACACCGTATACACTCTCCACATCCTTGGCGCTTGTTTTGTCATAAGCCAGCACTACATTAGGCATTCCCCTCGTACAATCTTGTAACAACCCGAGGTCTTGGAGACAACGATTTATTTATTTTGGGAGAAATAAATAATATTTTATTTGAGAAATAATTAAATTGGCAATTGAGGTAAAAAATTGAAGTTGTTAGAAAGAGTGTCAAATGTCGATTCTGAGGGTACCATAGTGTCCGGAAGGTCGAGAAAGTCGAAATGACTGTACTTGGGGTCTATTTAGGTTCCGAAATAAATTAGGACCATTTGACTCGAATTAAAGTTACCGAGTCATTTAAAGTGTGTATTACCATTTAAAGATGTGTATCTTGGGAGATTAGGCTTATTAAGCCTACGGGAGTTAATTATCGAAAGAGAGAAAGAGAAAAAGAAAGAAAGAAATAGAGAAGAAGAGAGAAGAAGAAAAGGAAGGATAAAAGAGAGAGAAAGTGGAGATTTTCGGTCAATACGCGATCTCAAGACGGATTCAGACCCTACGAACCCGAGGCAAGTGATTAAACTTGCTAAATAATTGTTGTGTACCATTTATTGCATGATTTTTGGATATAATTTATGGGTTTTAGGTTTAGTTTAACAAAACCTAACTTTTGGGTATAATATTAGATTTGGTATGTAGATCTTTGATTTGAGGATACAAATTGATTTAAATGTATTCTAGGATGAATATTAAGGATATATATGTGATTGGGTTGAAGAGAAATGTAGAGAAAAGGATTGAAATGAATTTTGGGTATTTTAGGCTTACAAAAAGTAGCCATTTTCGAGATTTCTGAAGGGATGAATCGATTCGGCCTCCTACCGAATCGATTCGGAGATATACAGGTTCCCAGGTCTGAGTGACTGAATTGATTCAGACTCCAGCCGAATCGATTCGGACTGAGACGGAATCCCAGGTTTGATGACCAGAATCGATTCGCCTTTCTGGCCGAATCGATTCGCTGGTCCGAATCGATTCGAAATTGGCCCGAATCGATTCGGAAACAGGGCTTTTGGGGGATTTGTGGCGAAATGTTTCTTTTGTAAAGAAATAGGTCATAAAAAGAGCAATTGTCCTCAAAGAGGTAAAGGACCACGTTTTGATGAAATTTTGGAAGTGCAACCCCTACAGCAGATTCGAGGTCGTTTTAGACCGGGGGACTATGTTTGGGAGCCCATTGATGAGGAAGGGCAATTGGACTAGAGCTGGGTAATGTAAGTTAATTTTCCAATATTAATAGGATAACTACTATGTAAGGTTTTGGGAATATCGTATGGGAGATATTTGTGTATGGGTAGTGATATAGCCCTATTATGTATGGTATGTAATGACCCTAAGGGGAAATTTTGAGCAAGATAGGCTCTTATGATATTATTTTGTGAAAGAATAGATGATTTGACATGGTGCTAAAAAAGAGCTATAAACCTTGTGGTAAATGTAAGAATGGTTATGGTGATGAGTAGTAATGATAAAGCTACTTCTTTTTATATAGTCATGATAGACTGTTATAATTGCTGTATTCTAGATATGGATGTGCCTTATAAATGGCAATATATTTAAATGATGTAAGATGTTGTTTATGTTTGAAAGTTGAGATTGTGGATTAATGGGATGCAGGAAAATTTTAGCTCATGATTATGATAATTTTTGTGAGCTACATATTGTTATATATATGATGATTCAAAAGACCTTGTGTTGGACATAAGGCATTTTATATTATATTATAATATATAAACCGTTTTCAAAATAAACTATTTTCTAAATAAAACTTTTATCGGCCTTCGGGCCCTTTCAAAATAATTTTTCCACTAAATTTTTTCAAACTCTAGTCCGAATTTAACAAACTCTCAATCCTCGACGTCGTCACATAGTAGTGTATTGGGAGGGTTCCTTGTTTGGATTTCACTTTTGCGAGACGTCCCCCGCACGAAAGTGGCGAATGTCAGGAATTGAGAGGAGTTATTTCTTTGGACCATTCTAAATTTTTACTCTATTAAAACGTTAGTATTATTTTTATGGAAATGTGGAACTTGGAGGCAAATAAAGCCGCATTATGATTGCTGTGAGCATAAAGCTCAAATATAAAGGGTGTATGGGTGCCCTTGTTGTGGAGATTGGTTTTATTTAACTCATAATCAACTTAAAATAAAATAAATTAAATAAATTCGTCGGGGGAGGTTAGAAGTTTGGAGATAGGATTAGTGAGTATGGGTAGATTAGAAGTAGTTGAGCTTTGGGGAATTAGGCTTAGCTAAAATTTCGAGGACGAAATTTTTGTAAGTGGGGAAGTTTGTAACAACCAGAGGTCTTGGAGACAACGATTTATTTATTTTGGGAGAAATAAATAATATTTTATTGGAGAAATAATTAAATTGGCAATTGAGGTAAAAAATGAAGTTGTTAGAAAGAGTGTCAAATGTCAATTCTGAGGGTACCATAGTGTCCGGAAGGGTCGAGAAAGTCGAAATGACTTTACTTGGGGTCTATTTAGGTTCCGAAATAAATTAGGACCGTTTGACTCGAATTAAAGTTACCGAGTCATTTAAAGTGTGTATTACCATTTAAAGATGTGTATCTTGGGAGATTAGGCTTATTAAGCCTACGGGATTATTTCTCCAAAGAGAGAAAGAGAAAAAGAAAGAAAGAAAGAAAGAAAGAAAGAAAGAAGAAGAGAGAAGAAGAAAAGGAAGGAGAAAAGAGAGAGAAAATGGAGATTTCTGGACAATACGCGATCTCAAGGCGGATTCAGACCCTACGAACCCGAGGCAAGTAATTAAACTTGCTAAATAATTGTTGTGTACCATTTATTGCATGATTTGTGGATGAAATTTATGGGTTTTAGGTTTAGTTTAACAAAACCTAACTTTTGGGTATAATCTTAGATTTGATATGTAGATCTTTGATTTGAGGATATAAATTGATTTAAATGTATTCTAGGATGAATATTAAGGATAAATATGTGATTGGGTTGAAGAGAAATGGAGAGAAAAGGATTGAAATGAATTTTGGGTATTTTAGGCTTACAAAAAGTAGCCATATTCGAGATTTCTGAAGGCCGAATCGATTCGGAGATATGAAGGAGCCCAGGTCTGAGTGACCGAATCGATTTGGACTCCAGATGAATCGATTCGGACTGAGACAGAATCCCAGGTCTGATGACCCGAATCGATTCGCCTTCCTGGCCGAATCGATTCGCTGGGTCGAATCGATTCGGAATTGGCCTGAATCGATTCGGAAACAGGGCTTTTGGGGGATTGTTTTTCTAAGAAGAATTTCATCCCGTTTAGTTCGAGGTTATCGATTGGGGATCTCGATAGGAGATGTTTGGAGTATGTTTTGGAGACTTTTAGTGAGTTTCCCATATAAGAAATTATTGGAGTCTTATTGACTAAATTTTGGGGAATATCGATTAAAGATTTTGGTATTTTTCTAAGTGGGGAAGCCCACCTTGATTGGAGATTCGATTGGAGATGATAATTATAATCATATGAAAGAATGAGATAAGTTTAGAGACATTGGATCTTAGGATCAAATCCCAAATGGGATAACTTTAAAGGTTCATAAAATAAATTGAACCTTATTATGTATGGAGAATTATAAATGCTAATTGATGAGCATACGGATGTAGACATATCCTTATCGATGATTGAATTGGAAGATATCTCACACAATGAGAAATGCTAATTGAGGTGCATTAGGATAAAGTATATCCTTAACTAAATTATAATTGAGAGACAATTCATAAATAGAAGCGACATGTGAGCTTCAAGTGAGAAATAGTATCGTGTATACTAAGTGGGGAAGATGTGCGGGAAATGATGAATAGTATATCAAGAGAGAGAAATGTACTAAACAATGATATTAATTGAATTGCGCCTAAGAGAGTATAATGAAAATGAAAATGAATATGATGTTGCAGGTATACCTTATATAATGGTATATCTTTATTATGTGGGATGTATGTATACCTTATATGATGGTGTATATACATGTTAGGCATACCCTCTCCTTGCTATCATTGAAAAGTTTCGTGCATAGAGGGTGAGCATCCTGGCTCAAAGAGCAGGATGTGGATATTCCCCAGGTCATAGTCGTCCATGGTGGTCAGAAAATGACATATATATATATATACATTTATTTATTTTGGGGGTGAGAGGTCGTGGGTATGTGTTGCTCTCACTTTCCGGTTAGGAGCTATGACCGCTTCCCGGGACGTCGTGTGCGTGAGTTGATCATGAGATGGGTGTCTTGGAACCCCACCAGGTGACCCCAGTTTGCTACGTATATGGGATGCTGGAAGATGATAGCATGTGAGTCTGCGTCCTTCTAGTTATAGCTCGGTTGGATGGTCATTATTGTGTGTGCTTGTACTTGGGTATCGAGGGCATAATGGACCTCAAGGACTGACATTGCCAGGATTAGTGTATCGGGGGGGTTCCTGTGACACCCTGACTAATTAAATACCGGGTAGCTACTCCTTTATTAAATTAATTCAAAATGTCAAGTTGGCTCAGTTAATAGCATCACTGTCGAAAACAATTTAATGATTACTAACCACCTAGTATTTAAAAAGTAAGTGCCAAATTTTAATTAAAGTTTGATTAACATGCAACAAGTGTAATAAAGAAAAAATAACACCATTCACCATAAAGAAGTAAATAGAATGACCATCACATAACGTAAATAAAGTCTGGAGGAAAAACTCCTCACTACAAACCCACAACTGAAACAACTAAACTGAATACTGAAATAATACATGCCAAAGTCTGAAACAAAACTGAAATGTAAAAGATGTCTCTAAATAGAAATGGGCAACATGCCCTGCAACTGATAGATAGTGACTCTGGAATCCAAAAGAGAGAAGCGTCTACAAGCAAATCCCTGTAGCTTCCACAAACAGCTACAGCTCGTCTCCTGAATGAGTATCCTATGCTTGGTGTCCTTGTGGCTGGGCACCTAAAATGGGTTTTACAAGAAAAAAGATTTGAAAAGCAAACGGGTCAGAGCCCGAATGTGGAGTTATATTTTAAAAACCTGCAAGTGCTTTAAAAACATTTAAAACATTAAATGCAAAGTACATGTTAGGACGTGCACTCACATGATATTCTCACATCTCGTCTAACTGTGCACTCCTAACGTAAGTACCCATCTAGAGTGATACAGACTACTAGCTACGTGACAACATATCTAGCTAGACTATCATAGGTCCTACCCTTATTACTCGGTTCTCTTAATATAATAACGCTCGTAATTAAGTAGAGGTTTAACGTAACTCAGATGTTCAATATGCAATATATATAACTATCAGTTAACTCGTTATATTTCTCGAAGCAATGCCGTATTTATATTCACAACAATAACGTGAAGGTTCTCATTAATTAAGTGTATATTATTCACATCATAAATATACAATACAAGCACCCCGGGAACTAAGCTGTGGTGCACACATACTCTGCTATCCATCCCGGTACATCACGTACATAAGGATCACATATTCCGAATCTCTCAGGAATAGTTCAGATAACACAAATCACAAATAGTGGAGGCGAACACAGTCACATCACATGGGTCACGTACATACCTACGCTCCCACGATTAGCGGACTTATTAACATCCCAATAAGTCTTTCTCTGACCTATGTTCATCGAGGTACCAGTCTATATCCCCCCCGTAGGCACACAAGGATTAGAGGGTCCTAAGCGAACGCAACCTCCCGTGATAGCAAGTATGGTAGGTATGTCATACACACAATTCATATACCAATACTAAGTAAACACACGTCTTAGTAATACCGTATTTTAATCGTAGTACATATCGCATTCTCGTACTAACTTATACTTATCACAATTTATACTATTCCGGGTTGTAATCCTACGCGCCATAATTTACTCTCGTAGTAGACACTCACGTCTCAACCCAAACCGTCCATTGAATTAAATCTCTCGTATATAAATTTATTCCTCGTAATAACCCAAAAGTCCCAATTCTATCCTTACATCATCATCGGAATGTTATCTATATCATCGAACAAGCTTACGGGACTCCAAAAATCAAAACAGTCCAAAAAGGACCAAACCGTCAACTCGTTAGAAGTCTCGTTCGAACGAGACTGTTCGAACGAGATTCCTCTGCCAACTCGTTAGAAGTCTCGTTCGAACGAGGTCCCAGTTCGTTCGAACGAACTGTACCTTCTAACGATATCTCGTTCGAACGAGATATCGAACGAAATCCATTCTCGTTAGCAGCGACTGGTCAACTCGTTAGAAGCTCGTTCGAACGACCTGGGTAGGGGCTTCTAACGAGCTACCAGATTCGGCCCAGATTTTTCCCCAATTCATTTTTCATCCATTTTAACACCTCAAATCTTCTAAACTAAGTCCCAACAATCGTTTAAAGGTCTATAATCAATACTAAACATATATAGTCACATCCTAACATGTTTTTAAGGGATCAATCCATCCTAACATCAATTAAATTTACAAATTTCTACCCTTTTTCCCAATATCTCAAGAACATGAACCCTAACTTTATATCATCATCAAATCCCAGAATTTAATTCATTTTAATTTCTCCTAATCACAGTTATTATGAGAGAAATCATCTACCTATCATTCTACATGCAATTCTCTTCAAAATTTTCAAGTTCTAAACTCCAACTACATGGGTTTTCATTCAATCTTTCAAGAACAATCAAAATTCTTCAATTTCTAACATGGAAAAGACATTCTCTGAATTTAAATGGAATAAAGTCACTTGCCTTGATTGTCTCTGAGTTTGGTGTAGGTGTGGTAGAACTTTTCTGCAGAATTTCTTCTCTCCAAGCTCCTTCTCCAATGGTGGCTAGGGTTTTGATTTGGGAAACTTAGAAAACCTAAATGATAACCTACGTAGCCTTCTAGGTTAATATGGGTTGGTTATGGGCTTAGTGGGTATCCACATCAGATTTAATTAATTAATTTTCGTCACTTTTAATTCCTCAAAATGTAAAATTACCAAAATACCCTTTAAGTTGCCGGTATGGCCTAAAAATACCCCGGAATCCAAACTACGCCCCCGGGTAGTGTTTTCTGACTATCTCGACCCTTCCGGACGCGTTGGCGCACTCAAAATGACCATACGGTTTATAGATTTTAATTTCACTTTTATTATCAAAATATTACACCGTGACGCGGCGGTCCCACGCGTCTCAATAAAATTTCCAAATTGCCGTATATAAATCTCACGACAAATTTCATAATTCCAAATTCATATATAATCATATATGCACATAATCAAATACCAACTCGCATCTCATTAGTATTTATAACCCGGATTAATTTCCAATTAATACGCATTTAATTTATTAATCCCAAAAATAAATATAGCCAAAAGTACGGGGTATTACATACTTCCCCCCTAATAACTGAATTTCGTTTCGAAATTCGAAACTAGAAAGTACCTGCTAAAAATAGCTCTGGATAACGTTCGCGCATCTCATCCTCGCGCTCCCATGTGGACTCCTCGACATTGTGATGTCGCCACTGAACACGCACTAACGGAACTATCTTTGACCGCTGTTTCCTCTCGCTTCGGTCCAAAATAGCAATCGGCCCCTCCTCGTAGGAGCTATCAGGCTGGAGATCGATGTCCTCCACAGCAATGTGAGAATGAGCCAAATTATCTCTAAGATATTTCCTCAGCGAGGAAATATGGAACACATCGTGAATCCGATGCAAATGCTCCGGTAGCCCGAGTTTATACGCAACCGGTCCGATCCGCTCAATAATAGGAAACGGACCCACATACCTCGGTGCCAACTTCCCCTTCTTCCCGAAACGCATAATCCCCTTCATTGGGGATACCCTGAGCAAAACCTGGTCCCCCACTTGGAACTCCCTGAAAAATCTCTTCGCATCAGCATAACTCTTCTGCCTGTCTTGAGCTACCTGAATGCGACTCCGAATCAACTCAATCCTTGTCGAAGTATCCTGAATTACTTCCGGCCCAAGCAGTTTGTTGTCCCCCACCTCTAACCAACATGCTGGGGAATGACAAGGCCTACCGTACAATGCCTCAAACGGAGCCATGCCAATCGTGAACTGATAGTAGTGGTTGTAAGCAAACTCCACCAGTGGAAGGTACTGCTCCCATCCACCCCCAAAGTCAATAATGCACATGCGTAGCATGTCCTCCAACATCTGATTGGTGCGCTCTGTCTGCCCATCGGTTTGCGGATGATAAGCCGTACTCAACCGCAATTCTGTGCCCATGGCCTCCTGGAAAATCTCCCAAAACCTCGAAACAAATATCTTGTCTCTGTCAGACACGATATTTAGGGGCACACCGTGAAGTCTCACAATCTCTGAAATGAAGAGCTGGGCATACTGTCCCGTAGTGTAGTCAGTCCTTACGGGTAAAAAGTGAGCGACCTTGGACAACCTGTCCACAATTACCCAAACGGAGTCGTGACCCCTCTGCGACGTAGGCAACCCCGTAATAAAGTCCATGGATATGCTCTCCCACATCCACACCGGGACCTCCAATGGCTGTAGCAATCCTGCCGGTCTCTGATGATCCACTTTTACAAGCTGACAAGTGGCGCATTTCGAAACAAACTCAGCGATATCTCTCTTCATACCGCTCCACCAATACTGCCGTCTCATGTCTTGGTACATTTTGTCCCCTTCGGGATGTACCGCGAACCGTGAGCCGTGCGACTCTGCCATCACCTCATGTCGCAATTCCTCCCCTTCCGGAACTACCAATCTCCCATTGAAGCGTAATCCCCCGTCTGAGCTAACGGTATAGGATTCGGCTCCCTCTGCTAGTAATCGAACTATCTACTCCTGACAGAACGAGTCATTAACCTGTGCCTGTACTACCTTCATGACAATCTGCGGTGTAACGGTCATCATAGACATGAAAGATCAGGCCACTGCATCCTGGTGTCCCAATTCCTTCCACTTTGCTTTCCACACCTCTGCCACCTCATCTGCTGGCCTACGGCTCAACGCGTCTGCTACCACGTTAGCCTTACCCGGGTGGTACTGGATGTCGAACTGGTAGTCTTTCACAAACTCAAGCCACCTACGTTGCCACATATTCAACTCTTTCTGCGTGAACAGGTACTGTAGGGACTTGTGGTCCGTGAACAGTTGGAACTTCTCCCCCAAAAGATAGTGTCTCCAAATTCGTAGGGCAAATACCACTGCTGCCAACTCCAAATCATGCGTGGGGTAATTCTTCTCATGAGGCTTAAGCTTACGGGAAGCATAAGCTATGGCCTGTCTCTCCTGCTGTAATACACCTCCCAGTCCTTGCAAAGACGCATCGGTGTAAGCCAAATACTCAACTCCCGGTCTCGGCAATGCTAACACAGGTGCTGAGGTCAATTTGTCCTTTAATTCATCGAATGCCAACTGACAGGCATCACTCCAGATGTAGGGCACACCCTTACGAGTCAGATGTGTCAAAGGACTTGCTATCTCCGAGAAACCCCGAATAAACCTCCTGTAGTATCCTGCTAGACCCAAGAAACTACGAATCTCAGTCGGTGTCGTGGGCTGTCCCCACTCCCTCACCGCTGATACTTTCCCCAGATCAACAGATATTCCCTGGTCGGAAATGATATGTCCCAAAAATTGGACTTCCTTCAGCCAAAACCCGCACTTCTCATATTTTGCATACAACTCGTTCTGACGAAGTGTCTGCAAAACCTGCCTCAAATGCTCGGCGTGCTCCTCCTCTGTCTGGGAGTAAACCAGAATATCATCAATGAAGACAATGACAAACTGGTTTAGGAAATCCCTGAACACTCTGTTCATCAAGTCCATAAACACTGCTGGAGCGCTGGTCAAGCCGAAAGGCATAACCCGAAACTCGTAAGAACCATATCTCGACAAGAACGCAGTCTTCGAGACATCCTCCTCCCGGATACGTAACTGATGGTATCCCGATCTCAAGTCAATCTTCGAGAAGAAGGAAGCTCCTCTCAACTGGTTGAATAAGTCATCGATTCGAGGCAACGGATACTTATTCCGTATCGTGACCTTATTCAACTCTCGGTAGTCCACACACAATCTCAGTGAACCGTCCCTCTTCTTCACAAACAAAACTGGAGCGCCCCAAGGTGAGGTACTCCTGCGAATAAAGCCCTGACCTAACAGCTGCTCTATCTGATCCCGTAGCTCTCTCATCTCAGCTGGAGCCATACGATACGGTGCGCGTGCTATAGGTCTCGTTCCCGGTAGCAAATCTATAACGAAGTCTATCTCTCGACTAGGTTGTAAGCCTGGTATCTCCTGAAACACATCCGAATACTCCCTGATGACTGGGATAGAGTCTAAAGGAATCACTACCTCCTTAGAGGTATCCTCCTCAATGTAATACAGATGAGCGGTCGATCCTCCCTCTGGGCGAGGCATCGCCACTACAAACATCTCTTGCCCCGGAATGGCAAAAACAATGCTCCCGCTGAAGCAATCAATCATGGCCCTATATGCTACGAGCCAATCCATACCAATGATCACATCGTGAACATGCATGTCTAATACTAACATGTCTGCAGGTAATACCAAACCACCAATCTCTACCCCCACTCCCCGGCATATAAAAAAAATAAGTGACCCACTCCCCAATGGTGAGTCGACACACGTCACTGTGCTCTCTGCCGTGGCTAATAATCCTAAAGATTTCGCGAAGCATGTAGCTATAAAACAATGTGTAGCACCCGTATCAAATAATACCCGACCCATAGTGCCATGGATAGGAAACGTACCCTCAATCGCGGGCGGTGCCTGTGGAACTGCAGCCTGGTGGACGTTATATACACGTCCATACTGTAGCTACCCCTGCCGAGCTGGGACTGCTGAAATGGGTGGAAATGCTGCCATCTGTGACGGTGCGGGGAGAGCGGCGGAAAACATAGGCCTCTGCGGCTCCTGGCGAGCACCCTGCTGCTGCTGCTGTGGGGCCCTGCCCCTATCAGGACAATCCTGACGTTTGTGGCCAATCTTACCGCAAATGAAACACTTCCTTCGGAAGCTTCCCCCTCGCTGTCCATGCTGACCACGATTTTGGTGACCGTTATCATTTCTGCCCTGGCATTGCTGGCCCTTTTTAAATTGTTGATGACCATTCTGTCCTTGCTGCACTGGAGCTACTGGAAAGGTTGGTAGGGCTAACGCCTGAGCTGGTGCTGTGAGAGCAGTTGTAAAAAGTGACCCCTGTGGATCCTCACGGGCACCCTGCTGCTGGGGAGCTCTAACACCCTCTAGGCAATCCTGGCGTTTATGGCCGTGCGTGCCACACACAAAACATCGGCCTCTGAAGTTACTCCCCCTCTGACTCTGCTGCTGACGATGTCGTCCTTGCAGACTTGGAACTTTATTCCCCTTTTGAAAATGCTTCATTGTACCACGTTGATGATTAGAACCGACTTGGTCTTGGTCAATTTGTTGTTGAATTTTCGGGGTCCTCGCACATTTGTCAGCCTTATTCATATGCACTTGGCTAGCCTCTCTGGGTCTTTTGCCTCCTTTAAGTTGTATGCTGCGTTCTTGGTATTGTAAAACTGCAGTGGTAACTGCTTGTGCCACGATACCCGCTAACTCGGCGGTTGATATTCTAACCGGGGATACCCAAGGTGTGAGTCGATCTTACCCGTTTATTCCCTTACCCGTTCGAGATAGATCTTCTTGACGATCCATCTGAAAATTTAAGTAAATTTGGATGAGTTCATCATTCAAATAAACAAACCGCGGAAGTACGAATTCCCAAAGTACAGAGATGAATACAACATTCCTAATATTTAGGGCTCTATATCAAAGAAAGCTCAGCGGAAAACATAATAAGCCGTCAGATCCTAAAGGACACTAGAACCTGATGCTCTGATACCACCTATGACACCCCGACTAATTAAATACCGGGTAGCTACTCCTTTATTAAATTAATTCAAAATGTCAAGTTGGCTCAGTTAATAGCATCACTGTCGAAAACAATTTAATGATTACTAACCACCTAGTATTTAAAAAGTAAGTGCCAAATTTTAATTAAAGTCTGATTAACATGCAACAAGTGTAATAAAGAAAAAATAACACCATTCACCATAAAGAAGTAAATAGAATGACCATCACATAACGTAAATAAAGTCTGGAGGAAAAACTCCTCACTACAAACCCACAACTGAAACAACTAAACTGAATACTGAAATAATACATGCCAAAGTCTGAAACAAAACTGAAATGTAAAAGATGTCTCTAAATAGAAATGGGCAACATGCCCTACAACTGATAGATAGTGACTCTGGAATCCAAAAGAGAGAAGCGTCTACAAGCAAATCCCTATAACTTCCACAAACAGCTACAGCTCGTCTCCTGAATGAGTATCCTATGCTTGGTGTCCTTGTGGCTGGGCACCTAAAATGGGTTTTACAAGAAAAAAGATTTGAAAAGCAAACGGGTCAGAGCCCGAATGTGGAGTTATATTTTATAAACCTGCAAGTGCTTTAAAAACATTTAAAACATTAAATGCAAAGTACATGTTAGGACGTGCACTCACATGATATTCTCACCTCTCGTCTAACTGTGCACTCCTAACGTAAGTACCCATCTAGAGTGATACAGACTACTAGCTACGTGACAACATATCTAGCTAGACTATCATAGGTCCTACCCTTATTACTCGGTTCTCTTAATATAATAACGCTCGTAATTAAGTAGGGGTTTAACGTAACTCAGATGTTCAATATGCAATATATATAACTATCAGTTAACTCGTTATATTTCTCGAAGCAATACCGTATTTATATTCACAACAATAACGTGAAGGTTCTCATTAATTAAGTGTATATTATTCACATCATAAATATACAATACAAGCACCCCGGGAACTAAGCTGTGGTGCACACATACTCTGCTATCCATCCCGGTACATCACGTACATAAGGATCACATATTCCGAATCTCTCAGGAATAGTTCAGATAACACAAATCACAAATAGTGGAGGCGAACACAGTCACATCACATGGGTCACGTACATACCTACGCTCCCACGATCAGCGGACTTATTAACATCCCAATAAGTATTTATCTGACCTATGTTCATCGAGGTACCAGTCTATATCCCCCCCGTAGGCACACAAGGATTAGAGGGTCCTAAGCGAACGCAACCTCCCGTGATAGCAAGTATGGTAGGTATGTCATACACACAATTCATATACCAATACTAAGTAAACACACGTCTTAGTAATACCGTATTTTAATCGTAGTACATATCGCATTCTCGTACTAACTTATACTTATCACAATTTATACTATTCCGGGTTGTAATCCTACGCGCCATAATTTACTCTCGTAGTAGACACTCACGTCTCAACCCAAACCGTCCATTGAATTAAATCTCTCGTATATAAATTTATTCCTCGTAATAACCCAAAAGTCCCAATTCTATCCTTACATCATCATCGGAATGTTATCTATATCCTCGAACAAGCTTACGGGACTCCAAAAATCAAAACAGTCCAAAAAGGACCAAACTCTCAACTCGTTAGAAGTCTCGTTCGAACGAGACTGTTCGAACGAGATTCCTCTGCCAACTCGTTAGAAGTCTCGTTCGAACGAGGCTGTTCGAACGAGGTCCCAGTTCGTTCGAACGAACTGTACCTTCTAACGATATCTCGTTCGAACGAGATATCGAACGAAATCCATTCTCGTTAGCAGCGACTGGTCAACTCGTTAGAAGCTCGTTCGAACGAGTTCGTTCGAACGACCTGGGTAGGGGCTTCTAACGAGCTACCAGATTCGGCCCAGATTTTTCCCCAATTCGTTTTTCATCCATTTTAACACCTCAAATCTTCTAAACTAAGTCCCAACAATCGTTTAAAGGTCTATAATCAATACTAAACATATATAGTCACATCCTAACATGTTTTTAAGGGATCAATCCATCCTAACATCAATTAAATTTACAAATTTCTACCCTTTTTCCCAATATCTCAAGAACATGAACCCTAACTTTATATCATCATCAAATCCCAGAATTTAATTCGTTTTAATTTCTCCTAATCACAGTTATTATGAGAGAAATCATCTACCTATAATTCTACATGCAATTCTCTTCAAAATTTTCAAGTTCTAAACTCCAACTACATGGGTTTTCATTCAATCTTTCAAGAACAATCAAAATTCTTCAATTTCTAACATGGAAAAGACATTCTCTGAATTTAAATGGAATAAAGTCACTTGCCTTGATTGTCTCTGAGTTTTATGTAGGTTTGGTAGAACTTTTCTGCAGAATTTCTTCTCTCCAAGCCCCTTCTCCAATGGTGGCTTAAGGTGGCTAGGGTTTTGATTTGGGAAACTTAGAAAACCTAAATGATAACCTACGTAGCCTTCTAGGTTAATATGGGTTGGTTATGGGATTAGTGGGTCAAATCCACATCAGATTTAATTAACCAATTTTCGTCACTTTTAATTCCTCAAAATGTAAAATTACCAAAATACCCTTTAAGTTGCCGGTATGGCCTAAAAATACTCCGGAATCCAAACTACGCCCCCGGGTAGTGTTTTCTGACTATCTCGACCCTTCCGGACGCGTTGGCGCACTCAAAATGACCATACGGTTTATAGATTTTAATTTTACTTTTATTATCAAAATATTACACCGTGACGCGGCGGTCCCACGCGTCTCAATAAAATTTCCAAATTGCCGTATATAAATCTCACGACAAATTTCATAATTCCAAATTCATATATAATCATATATGCACATAATCAAATACCAACTCGCATCTCATTAGTATTTATAACCCGGATTAATTTCCAATTAATACGCATTTAATTTATTAATCCCAAAAATAAATATAGCCAAAAGTACGGGGTATTACAGTTCCTTGTTTGGATTTCGCTTCGGTGAGACGTCCCACGCACGAACCGCAGTGTAATGTTGGAAATTAGGGATAAGTTAGTCCTTAATGCTCATACTTAAATATATATCACCTATCCCGATAATCGACAGTGCCAGGAGTAGTGTAACGGGGGGGTTACTTATTTGGATTTCGCTTCGGCGAGACGTCCCACGCATGAAACGCCGTGTACTATTGAGAATTGGGAATATTAATTAATTAAAATTTGGATAATAACTTGGGTTACATGCATCTTGCATTGAGGGCATAATGAGCCTCGAGAATCAATACGGTCAGGAGTAGTGTAACGGGGGGGTTCCTTGTTTGGATTTCGCCTCGGCGAGACGTCCCACGCAGGAAACGCAGTGCCGTGTTGAGAATCGGGAGGAGTTTAATCCTTAACTCTTGATTCTAATAACTCATATATAATAATTACTTATATATTGTTTACATGCCAAATAAGGGCATCACTAGAATATAATATTCTAGTAAATGAGAATGTTGATGTATTGTGATGATGTGGTTATGAGATGGATCATGTAACTTTATATGTTCAACAAATGAACATTATAAAGATTACTATAAAAATTACATTAAAGTTAATGTATATAATTTATAGATTATAGAAATAAAAGGTAGATTGGGAGATAGGTTAGACGGTTTCACTTAAATACTTCAATTGGGTTTAAGTTAGAATCCTCTTACCTAAATTAGAATCGGGCATCCATTTGGAGATCACGTGCATACGCTTAGTGCGCTCTTTAGATGAGAGGTGAGTTGAATTATTATGGAGAGTTCGATTCCACCTTAATCATGTAATAATGCATTTATAATTATTATGCATTTTAATACACTTGCTATAAAATGTTTTTCAAACTCGGGCTCTGACCCATTTATATTTTCTCCTCCATGTATATATATTGTATTACTCCAGGTGTTCCTCCGCAAGGACGCCTTTGATGTTCATCCATTCAGGATTCATGGAGCTGTGGCATTGCGGACCGTCTCAGCACTTTGTTTTAGTCGATTCCTATCTTTGTATATCTAGATTAGGATTCAGTTTGTACATTGAGTTAGTATACAAGTGTTGTAGATTAACACTTTCATATTTCCTTTCTCAGATTATTGTATTGTCTGTTACCCGATAGCATATTCGGGTATTTTATTGTTGAGATATTGTTGTACATTGTATTGTACTCTTTCTTATTAATGGAGTTTGCACTTTTCACTCATCATAGTTAGATGTATATTGTTGGTTATGTGCATTATTGGTTTTGTTGTTGTTGTTAAATAAAAAGTTTTAAATTTTTTAACAATTCACTTTTAATGATTTCGGGTAGTGAGCCTTATATTATTAGTATTGTCAGTTAATGTTGAGACTGTGCCATCTGGGATACCTGATTTATTATAGTATAGGGCTGGCCACCCATTATTATTTTGATCGGGTTGTCACAGATGGTATCAGAGCATCAGGTTCTAGTGTCTTTAGGATCTGTGTGCATTATTGCAATCTTCCGTAAGTGTTCTTGATGTAGAGCCTTATTTCTAGGACGATTACATTCATACGTCCATATCTTTCTGTGAATTGAAAATATTTGAAAGGCGTTCTGATACAATTGTTCTTGTTTCAGATGCCACCGAAGGGAGGTCGTTCAGTCCGGGCAAACAAAGGGCAACCCCAAATGCCTCAAAGGAACATGACTACAGATGATGTTGCCAATATTGTGACACAAGCAGTAACTGCTGCCGTTTCTATGATGGCTCAGCAATCTGTCGCTCGAGCAGCCCCACCCCATTTAGGATTGTCTTTATGGGAGAGAGTGAAGGAAGATTTTAGTAAGGGGCATCCTCCCGAGTTTGCAGGGGGAGTTGATGCAATGGCTGCAAATAAATGGAAGAATGGTATACTGAGGCACCTTCGTATGGTTGAGTGCAGAAATAATTTTTAGCCACCTTTAAGTTATCGGGTGCAACTCTTCAATTGTGGGAGTCTATCACCACATCTGAACAGAGAGATACTTTGCCTATAACAAAATTTTGGGAACTTTTTGATCGAAGTACGCACCCTAGATACACCTTGGTAGGCAGGCAAACACACCAACACTCTCAAGAATCTCTATCATGTATTAAAAGCTTCATAATAAATGACAATGACGAGTGAATAAGACCTCTAGTTTGTATATCTCACTGATGTGTATTCTCTCTAGTAATAACTTCTTAAACTCTCAAAAGATCATCCTCTCCTCAAGGGTGGTTGGGGTCCTTAAATAGCCCCCGCACCATCCCCGAGGCAACTCAGTCATTAAAGACTATGAAATACATCCCTCATACTTTATGTCACAACATTAAATGCCTGATGCACTAGTTGTCTCCACGTCATAAACATTAAATGCCAAGACATGCCTTTTGCCCAACCACTGCGTGTCAAGGGGTTGTTATCACAGAGGTGGCTCACCAAATGCCTGACAGCCCCAAATACCATGGTGGTTTACTCAAGTGAGAGTCTGACATTGTTTAGCTGGCTAGTGACATCACATACAGTTGATGTGACATTAAGTAGAGGGTTGTTTGGCTCACAACTCAACGCCCGATGGAACTCCAAGCTGCTCCACCCGAGGTTCCACGGTTAGGGTCCTTCGGTGTTTTACCAGGTGTATCTAAGATGGTTTGGACGAGCCCCAATGGTGCCTCACTTATCAATCCTCCAAACCAAGTCCCTCTAAAGTTCCCGCGGTGAGGTCATTCGGTAGAACATAAAAGCTCTCCCAGGCCCTGCCAAGCCTGGTCTCTCGCGAGTACTGTTTGACCTCACACTAAAACTCATTATTATTCTCGTTCATCATTACAACCATTATAGATTACAGTCAATATAAACAAATATACAATATGACTAATACAACAAGCTAAAATACAAGTTGTCATGCTGAGCTGCCACGGTGCCTTAATCCCCAAAACACTGTTACCAATGTGGAAATTCTTCTAATTCTCGAAATTGCTTTCAAGCCCCCTCTACAGAGTATACATATTATAAGCACATAACATATAAAGCGATATAAACTACCAAAATACTAATTTAGAGAAAGCAGTAAATATATGAGAGAAATATAAATAAGATATGATTTATGTGGTTCGGCCTGAAGCAATGCTTATACCCATGAGTTCAGGTGTTTGATGTATTGATTTCTGGGCTAAATCCATTGTTAAATACAAGGTTCAAGATCTTAAGTTATCTATATAATTGGACAACATAAGAGTAGGGAAAAATATCTCGGATGATCTAAAAGTGTGGGTGTATATGCTATATATAGGTTGTGGGAAGAGAGAATCACATGTGTCCAACCTTTACAGGTTAGGAAGGTACATTACATGCTAGTGAGAGAATAATCACAAAGGTAGTTATTGGAACATGGTTGAATATTTACATACCTCTCATATGTGCACGTGTTATTATTATTGTTGATAACATACCCTCACACTATGTATGCATGCTAAAACATAGTTAGTTAACAATATTGGCTAACAACTAACTAACAAAGCAAGTAAACTTATGAAGATTGCTGAGGCTGACCAGATTAATATCTGAGCCGATCGCATTTTTGTAGATGATGAGTCGAGATCTCCTCTTTTGATTGGTCCACAAGCCATACCGTATTTATGGTATAACACTCGTTGAAGAAAAAATGACTTAGTATGGTGTAATTTTTTTTTTGAATTAAACAATATATATTTCAAAGAGACTCTGTTTTACTGTGATTGGGTAAGATTTGAGGATAAAAATCCTTCTAAAGTCAATTTGGTTAGCAATTTGATAATAGTATAACTGTCCAAGATGAATAGCAATGAGCAAATGAATAATGAGACATTTGTTTGTGCATTTGAAAAAATTAAAAAGTGTTTTAGTCGGAGTATATCAATAACAAACCGTGGTAAATAGTCTTACACTCGCCAAAGTGTCTAACTACTAGCGTAGATGACATAACTGCTCCTACCGAATATCAATCAATTTTGGATGACAACTTGAACTTGAAACACTTTTTAGATACTTACATGAGTAGAGTCATTTGTGTTGTAAAATGTATTGAAGATCCTAATCTGTAATTTATAATATGTAATTTGAAACAATCTCAAACATTAATGTATTGTTTGTTAACTATAATATTGGTTATTATATTAAAATAATCATATGAGTACCATCATTTGATTCTTATATCCCAAACTTGAGTAATTTCATTTGATATATGCTATATATTATGCTACTAAAGCCTTTTTTTTTTCCAGAATATGTCTTCATCAGGCCATCAGACTTGGTGAAAAAGTGGGGGTGGTGAGAGATTATCTAACAATAAGCCCATCAAGTTCAGCAAGTATAGGTGCGTAGTTGAAAACAAGACTAGTCTATATACGAGGGGGTTAGAGTTGTTGAAATTAGTAATTGGTCCCGTATATGAAGATTGGAGCAACATGCCGGTAGAGATGAAGATTGCCATTTTGGGGGGGGGGGGGGGGGGGGGGGGACTTAGAGGTATGGAAATTTTCCATATTTATATTAAATATTTGACTTTCATATAAGATTTTATTATTATGTTATATAATGTTAATTCACTAACTATTTTATATCATATGTTTGTTGGACAACAACAATTCAATTTTCTCCTGGGAGCACGGGACAATATATTGGTAGGTATAAGCAGTCAATAGAAGACATGGAAGATGAATTTGCGTGCTTGCTATTTCAAGAAGGATCGAGAGTCTATTTTTGTGGTGTAGGGATAACATCCTGGAGAAGGATCCAATCACATTGGCCAACTGATAGATATTTTTGGCTAATGAGGCATTCGATGGACAATTGTCCTCATGTGGCTTGGGAAGGACTAACCGATCAAAGATGGTGGATATGCACTACTCAGGAGGGACATCTTACGCTGATGTGGAGCATATGATGGTAAGTAAATTTCTTTACATTAAATTTTCTTTAGTTAAGTAAATTACTTTAATTTGGCCACATTTTAATTTAATTTGGTTGCATCATGGAGGATCCTGGGAATGGCTTAGGGGGAAGTCATCGTAAGTTATAATGTTGTCAATTTTAGACTGTTTATTAATATTCTTTTTCAAAGTTAATAACATGTCTGATATTGTTTCAGGAGAGGCTAAATGTGGTGCACAACACTCATAGTGATGCAGATAAGGAATCTTTTAGTACAGATGCACTGAGCCAAGTGATGAGCCCATAGAGAAAAGGCTTTATTCTGGGTGTCAGCTCCCGGATAGATACGTCGAAGCTGATTGGAATTGTTTGCAGTAATAGTGGGTTGTCCTTTAAGTTCGACATCAGATACAAAATTAAAATCATAATGTTTCCAACAAATGATGAACCACATCTTCAAATGAGTCAAACGTAGAGTCATGAATAAAGGGAAGGTGAAGGTGAAGGCAAAAAATAAAGATAGGGGAAAGGAGAAGGTAGGTGAGGGGACCACTACTCAATCCCCCTCATGGAATCTGACCGATTAATCTTCCCCGTACGACATGTACTTGATCCCTAACCTAATTATACTACCTCCGTTTGAGCCAGTTGTAGATACAATATATATCCTTGTCACGTATGGAGGTAATCGAATTTCTAAAGGAGTGAAGGAAATGAACATCACTCTGGGTACCATAGTGCACAACCTTCCATTGCAGCATTTTAAATCCCATGTTCAGATTACTAAGATTTTAGTAGCGAAAGAGGACGAGGTATTGTGGTTGGACCAGAAAGTCGGCGTCCGCCATATTGACAGCGTGTTGGGGGTGTATATCATTTTCCCGACTATTTTCCTCGAGCCTTATTAAGATTTTATAGGATGCTACATTTAATAAAACTTGGTTGATGTAATTAACTTGAAACATATTTAATTTGGTAAGATATATGGAATTGGTGTATCTTGATTTTGATTTCAGTTCTATGTCGTCTTATATTATTGATCGTGTTGATGTTAGTTTGTTAAAAATGACATTTTTTAAAACAGGTTTGCTACTGGGCAGTAGTTCTTCCCGACTAAATTTTTTCATGTTCTACAATATTGTTACAGTCAAGGACTGTGACAAAATTGTGATAACAATAGGGGCTGTGCACACGACCTTAATTTGTACACATATGCATGAAGGGTCTCACATTTCACCACAGACTAACATCGTGTGCACGGCAAAAAGTGACCTATGAGCATGACAAAGTTTGAACTTATCATGGTCATGGCTCGTGACAAGTATCCTTGTCAAGGTTTAGGCTCACGGTCAAGAACCATGACAAGGATACTGTACTCCACTTTCTTGGTTGATTCTTTAGTGTAAAATGATCGTGACAAAGGGGTGTTGCCACGGTCATTGACCATGAGACAATTTATTATCTCGCCTAGAGTTGTCACGGTTCTTGACTATGATAACTCTCATTTGTCATAGTTAAAGACTATGACCGTCTCGATAAAATGGTGTAGTGTTTAAAGACAGACATTAAAACATCGAATAATGATGCAAATAGAAGGCATCGATCGCTGAATCTCAAAGGGGTGTTAGCAGACTTATATGCTGAATGACAACTTGTGGCATTGAGAAAATGGACCAATTCTTAGGAATAATAAATTTAAATTAAGATCAAGGACAATTTTCTAGGACAAATCCTAGGTACGATGGACAACTTGGTTGGGTTGGATAAGCTCCTAAGCTTGGGTCTTATTTATCCTGGTCAGTTCAGGTTAGCTTCATTATTTTCGATACGATAATGATATAAAGGAATTGAATTCTAAAAGGACCAAATTATATGAAGGAACAATAATCCTTCTAGGACTAAGATACTATCTGGGTAGTTGGAATATGATAAAACTTACTAATTATATAAATTAAGTTTCGTATGCTATTTATACAATTCCCTTATAACCTTAACAGGGACATAATTATCCTCTAATTATCTATGACTCCATCCGACCTTATTTAAGCATAGAAAGACTTCTCTATAGGATCATAGAAAGCTCTTAACTTATAGATGTATATGAAATCACCTTACTAAACCATGCTCTTTTTGTATTATTTTTTCGCACATAGAATTTTTAGTGATTTAATTATATTCAAATTATTTTTCATTATACAACAATATAGTTATAAGTAAAAGAAAAAAAATGATGCCCACACCATAACATTCTAAAAAAATAAAAGAAAAATTTAACTATACTTAACTAGTAACCGAATTAATTCAATATTTCATGTTAAAGTAAAATCCTTATTAAATAATACTCTTAGGATCAAGAGAAATTATTATAATAGCGATTTTATTGATTTATTAATATAAATAGTTTATTAATTTCTCAATATATAAATATTTAGTAATTTTAAGAAAATATGATTTTTATACTATTTGTACAGCTTATAAATCCAAAAAGAAAAGACGTGATAAGAACTTAATAGATTCATAATAGAATCCAAAAATAAAGAAATTGATATTAGTTATAGAAAACAAAATGACTTTTAAAATGAAGATATGTGGTGTCAAAACTTAATGCCATAGAAGGTAAAGAGGTTACAATTAAAAAGATGTTAATTATTATAGCATTTTTGCTTACTTTGCCTCTCGAGAGCATATAGAAAAATGTATTTTTCCCCAAAACTTGTAAATCAAGGAGCATAACACCTCGTCCGCATGGGGAGAGCAAATGGAGCGCTATTATCGATAAAATAATTCCAAATTCACAAGAAAACAAGGTATAGAGCATCGAATTCTCACAAAAGAAACAAAACCACTAATCTCAATTCTTCAAATTCAATACAACAAAGTCTCTCGAAATAATATAAATCACCAATGCTCTATACAACACAATAAAATAATACAAATCTTCCAAAAAATATTCTTTCCAAAATAATCCACGCTAAAAACATCCCAATTGGTCCATATTGCTGAAATCCACGCTAACCTGCCAACTAAAAAAAATATGGGGAAGTACACAATACGATAAGAAAGATGCTCACTAAATATATTTAAGCGATGAATAAAGCGTAACAACACGAGTACGAAATATTCAAATCAAATGCGAATCTCAAAAGCATTTATCAATAAATTTCTCAATAACACATTAATCGGGTCACCAGGCCTCACCCCATCAGCATATGCTTTATCAAGCCATAGTCCGGGAAGCAAGAATTTTGGAGGGTGCCTAACATCCATGCCATATTAAAATCTCATGACAACGTGCTCAATAACAACATGAATAATACCACATGAATCAAAATAATTTCAACAAATATTTTTCCAGATTTCAATGAATTTAACAATTCAAATACGAGTTCAATAATCGCAAGAACTCAAAGGGAATAACTCTCGAGATATTTAAAGAGCATATTGTGTAAAATCCCATACCTTAAAATCATTGCATGAATCACCACATAAATTCAGTCTCAAAATATGATCGCACCATCATGTTCCTCTCGCGAAAATAATCAAATAATGTTCTAGCCCCAACACGAGATAACCCCAAACAATCCTATTTTAAAAACTTAAAAAAACCAGATCCAAAAATTATTCTAATAGCCAATTTGACTTCAGATTTGGATTCTACACGAAAAATTGAGTCAAGTATGTGTTTTGAGTTTTTCTCAAATCTTATTCGAATGCACTCAAAAAGAAGATCTAAACATTCTAAATTGGCTCTTCTCATTCCACTCGTTTTTTACCTCTCTTTTTCATCTTCCTTCCCTTTTAATCACCCATAATATTCCTTATATAACCTCTCTCTCAAACCCTATCTTGGTGCCTAAGCTAACCTATATTACTATATTGCCCTTTAATTCAAAATTGTCAACTTTACATATTTAAACCATTATAAAATGTCCAAAAATAATTTAAATTTAAATGTTTGATTCAATTTCAAACCAAAATAAAATAGTCTATCCCTAATTAATAAAATAATAATATTACTGAAATCTTGCATAATATTTATAAATAACCCTCAAAATAATGGGGTATTACATACTTGCCCCTTGAAAATGAATATCGTCCTCGAAATTCGACGAAACCTAACACTCGAAATAAAATGCTACTCGATTCTATTTCCTACACATCACACACTAAAGTCCTCAAATTAATTCTAAACATCATCACCACGATGCCTAACACATCCTTAAAATTTTCTATCTCCAAAGAAAATATATTTAACCCGCATGCTAAACCCAATACCCAAGTACCAAGAGTTGTCGTATACCTAAGCTCTGTTACCATCTGTAACACCTCGTCTACCCGGGGAGAGAAAACAGAGCGCTACTATCGATAAAATAATTCCAAATCCACAAGCTACAAGGTATAGAGCATCTAATTCCCACAAAATAAACAAAACCACTAATCTCAATTCTTCAAATTCAATACAACAAAGTCTCTCGAAATAATATAAATCACCAATGCTCTATACAACACAATAAAATAATACAAATCTTCCAAAAAATATTCTTTCCAAAATAATCCACGCTAAAACCATCCCAATTGGTCTATATCGCTGAAATCCATGCTAACCTGCCAACTAAAAAAAATATGGGGAAGTACACAATACGACAAGAAAGATGCTCACTAAATATATGTTAGCGATGAATAAAGCGTAACAACACGAGTACTAAATATTCAAATCAAGTGCGAATATCAAAAGCATTTATCAATAAATTTCTCAACAACACATTAATCGGGTCACTAGGCCTCACCCCATCAGCATATGCTTTATCAAGCCATAGCCCGAGAAGCAGGAATTTTGGAGGGTGCCCAATATCCATGCCATATTAAAATCTCATGACAACGTGCTCAATAACAACATGAATAACACCACATGAATCAAAATAATTTCAACAATTATTTTTTCAGATTTCAATGAATTTAACAATTCAAATATGAGTTCAATAATCGCAAGAATTCAAAGGGAACAACTCTCGAGAGATTTAAAGAGCATATTGTGTAAAACCCCATACCTTAAAATCATTGCATGAATCTCGACATAAATTCAGTCTCAAAATATGATCGCACCATCATGTTCCTCTCGTGAAAATAATCAAATAATGTTCTGGCCCCAACACGAGATAACCCCAAAAGTCCTATTTTAAAAATCCAAAATAATCATATCCAAAAATTATTCGAATAGCCAATCCGACTTCAGATTTTGATTCTACACGAAAAATTGAGTCTGGTATGTGTTTTGAGTTTTTCTCAAATCTCATTTGAATGCACTCAAAAAGAATATCTAAACATTCTAAATTGGTTCTTCTCATTCCACTCGTTTTTTGTCTCTCTTTTTCATCTTCCTTTCCTTTTAATCACCCATAATATTCCTTATATAACCCCTATCTCAAACCCTAGCTTGGTGCCTAAGCTAACCTATATTACTATATTGCACTTTAATTCAAAATTGTCAACTTTACATATTTAAACCATTATAAAATGTCCAAAAATAATTTAAATTTAAATGTTTGATTCGATTTCAAACCAAAATAAATTATTCTATCCCCGATTAATAAAATAATAATATTACTGAAATCTTGCATAATATTCATAAATAACTCTCAAAATAACGCTGTATTACAAAATTGCTTTCAGAAATTCTTGTTTTGGAAAGCAAAGGCAACGCACGCACGACAGAACAACTGTCGTCAGAAAATATATCATGACCCGTGAAATATCGCACTATCGATGGTCCGTTGAAGCTAGTCACCTGACCACGCGACTAGCTCTTTGTTATTTTTTTGCTCTAGAATTGTAAGATACATTTAAAAAAGAACATTAATAATTTTACGATTATATGAACTTTACAATATTTAGTTTTTTATTGATATAAAATAGTTTTAAATATGCTTAAAAGATGTGTTGAATGTATAATGAATTCATAAGAAATTTTAAAAATATTTTAATGTATTCAACAACAATAATAATATAGTTTATTTAAAACATATCGAGGGTTTGAGTGAATACCCGAAAATAATATGGGGACTACACTCGAAATGGGGATTTGTGTATTCACGTGATTATAATTAAATTTTATAAAAGTGACAAATTTTTTAAAAATAAATATTTTTAAATAATTTAAAAAATGTATGTTGAGCCAGTGGCATTCCAATTGCCACAAGAATTCAAATGTGCAAGAGTGGGTGTGTGACGAAGTGCGTGTTTATATTTAATGATCAGGAGTTGTAGTTTTTTGTTGGAACAAAATGCTCCAATTAGTTGAAGATGGTGTTATGAATTTTTTTATGCTATTGTCATCGTTAATTTATATTTTATTGGGTATTTAAGAATTTAAAAATAACTATTTATCTTATGTATTTATCAAAGTTATTAATTTAGTATGCTGAACTATATTGGAATCATAAGATTTTATTATATAAATAATTATTAATTTATTGAACATCCATTTATCAAGGCTTTATTTACTACATGGTGATACTTAAAAGTTAATGCAGAATTACCATTTAATATCATTATACAACTCTAAACCACGTATAAATAAGGTTAATTTGAAGAAAAGTATGACTATGTTATTGTGACATCTTAATAAAATCTTGTTGGACTATAAATTGAATTGAAATATAAGGTATTTCGATTAGTAAGTTACGTACGTTTTAATATTTCAGTTAGCTTAAACACAATAACTACATCATATAGCTCAAACATCTTTTAGCTCAACACTAGTAAAAAAAATTAACCAATAATTGCTTTATTTGGAGAAATATGATACCTAATCAAGTCAACATCAATAGTAGGAAAAACAACCTTGTAAACCAAAACCAACCACAAGATTATAATGTGGAAATCCGTTAGCATCATATCGTCTATCTACTTTAATAATTGATTTGGATCCAGGATGATGCTATGAGAAGGTCAGTGTTGCATAACTAATGAGGAAGATGAAAATGGGGAACAAACACGGGAAGTACTTGCACAGGTGATACCCGGGCCGGGGTTAATGTAGCTGATTACTCACTTTTAAAATCCAACTAGCGTGTATGATATTGACACTTTAGTAATCTTCACATAATTCCAAAATCAAAATCTTTACTTAAAAGGAAGAAGTAAAATAGGTAAGAAAATAATATATATTTCTCTCTAATAATTAGCAGGGTATAATGTAAAACTATTCATGAAGTTGGAGATAATTTCTAATGTTGCATCAAATATTTTAGAACGAAATACTTTGAAATTCATAAAATTTTACCCTTTCACCACATCTTCTTTAATTGTCTTAATAGAGTGGATGGCATAGTGGCATAGATGTTGTAAAGGAATAAAATTGTATGAATTTCAAACAATTTGTTAAGATTGTATTTTTTAAAATACTAGTTTTTATCCCCACGCAATGCTTTGACGCTTGTAAAAAAAACAAATCAATAAATAAATGAACTTAATTTTAAATAACTCATTATCATTATTAGTTTCTCGATAACAAATACAAAAGAAATCATATTAAATAAAAAAATTCTTTTATGTCTAATTCAATATTACTATACATTTCCTTTAGAAATATCAAAACATATAATATATTGTATGTTCACATAGTTTTTTTAGGTTAGATTTTTTTAATCATTGTATAGCTTCAAAAAATATTAAGAATTTGTATCTTTGTTATTTTTCATATTCCTATCATCAATATACCAATAATTAGAGTTCATCTTAACCGCACAACAATAAAATAGAAAGAAAATAAACAAAACTAACCCTAGTTACTGACTTGCACTACATAAAATTATACAATTTGTAATCATGCTAACTTATAAGTTTAGTAAAGAAAAATTTCAATAATGGGAAACAAAACTAAATTAATAAAAAAATTATTTCAATGTAAGAGATAGAGAAATAAAAAAGCTATATTAATATATAAAAAAAATGACTATCTCTGCCTATTCTAGATGAAAACATAAAATCAACACTCAAATTAAATTAACAATAAAATATCTTCAATCCATATCATTTAACCCAACTACCTATTATTGGTGACATTATACTGAAATTTTTGTGTGTCGAGCAAATAAAAATATTTACCATATCATTTAAAAAAAAATCATATAGAGCATTAGGAAAGAAAATACCTTTAACAGATAAGGGCATTTACCAAATCATTCACAAAGATATCCTTAGATCTAAGGAAATAGAGCAAGGTAAGAGCTAGACAAACATCACAAACAAATGTACCAACTCGATGCTTTCTCATTTTGGATAGACTATCTCCACTATTATTCAAATGTAGCCATTGTCATATATTCTTCAAGACCTAGCACCAAAACCATGGATATAATATAAATGTGATGGTTAATAATGAACTTGTTTGTCTATGTTATCAAAGTAGAATGACATTCAATTGAAGAATATATCAAATAAAAAGATTAAAGAATAATTTTATCCAATTTCAAATACAATGGTTTATATAAATGTGTAATCCCTACGCTATGAAGATAGTACTATTCAAATTTATATAGATGTATTTGTACATAAATCTAATGGTAGAACAAAGGTGTTCGGAGAAGACTTTACCATAAAACTATGAAAATGTAGAACCTCCAAGATTAATGAGATTTTTCTAAACTGGGAAAGGTGAGGCATTTAGCGACCGTGATTGGCACCACAAGAATCAATCTATTATATCTTGAAAACGTTTATGGAGCATGTGAATGAGATATTATGGTTGTTGTTGGGGAGAGAAGCGTTACTCTCTATTTTGGTAAACTGGTGGCGGGTTTGAGAAGGTAATGATTAGGGCATTTTTAGGAATTAATGGAGATTATAGAGGTAATTATAAAATCACAATAATTTTGCACAGAAAATCTGAACATTGTTGTTCAAACTTGATTGACAACAATTTCACACAGGAAATCTGAGCATTGCTGTTCAAACTTGATAGTGTGTTCACTATGGTATGTGAAATGAAGCTTTTTATTTACAATTTCCAATTCAGAAGATGTTTGACAACTGTAGGATGCATGGATATGTATAGTTTAATGCAATTGATGAAGAAGAGAAAAATATGATAAAAGTTATTTTTCATCTTCTGCTTGTAGGGGGTTGAATTGGGTTAGGTGAGAGATAAAGGGCCTATATATAATTGGAGAAGTGAAAATATATTTCATAGACCTTAATAAATATGCTTTACTATTAAGAGTGTGTTTATTGGAGAAGGCAAGTGGCAAAGTGATAAATGGAGACACCATTTTTATATATAAATATTAGATTAGGCTCAAAATTGAAGATGGCCCAAAATTTGAGGGTTTATTTTGTTGTTTATACCAATTGATATTTCACAAACTAATAATTCTATTAATTAATAAATATCTAGGAACCAATTCAGTAATTCAAAATTTTAATTCTCTTGTATTTTTTTGGGTAAAATATAATTATATTAGACCAAAAGGCGAACCACCATAGATATAAAAATAAGCCCAAGACACAAAAACAAGAGCACAATAACTCAATCAATCTATCAAAACAATTTAAATCCAATAAGGCATGCAGACCAAAAATCAATCACAACTGCAAGTTGAATATTCAATATAAAATCGCAATACCGCAACACTCACCATAAAAGATTTTGCAATAAACTGACGAAACCACACTAAACACTACTAAATTACACACTATTTGCTCTAACACCAAGCGAGACCTCCAAAGAGGGAATGAAAACAACCTCGGTTACTCCAATTCCAAAAAAATCCCCAATATCGAAAAGCACCGCTCGATCTGACACGAGGCTCAACAAAAAGATGGTGATAAAGAATAGAGGTGAAATCTAGAACTAGAGAACCATCTAGATTCTTAGATAGCACAACTACTACGATGAGGAACCTCGTCTTAAACCTCATATGACCTGAGGCCCACACACAAAAAATGATGACAAGATAAAGAAAGAGGTTAAATCTCATGGAGGGCGGGGTAAACACTCAGGAGGAGGGAATGAAAGGTTAGCGACATAGTTAATAACGAAATTAAATGTGTTCCAGCCAAAACCAAGAACCAATTGGTGTATCCAACCATATTATAACAATACCAAATGTTACAACCAAACAACAGTAGCAAGTTGTTTGCTAAAAACCCAGACTAGGTACAACCATCCTAAAACAAAGTTTATCGCCCATCGAAAAACACGACACATAGTGGGATCCCATAACCACACATAGTCCATTACGAGAGGAATAAAATCATTGAAATCAAACCATAACACAACAAACATTGCCCCATAATCACCTCTACAAAAAGACAACCTCCAATCATCCAACACCACAACAGAAGAACCCACATAAACATCCACACAAGATCATACACGACTTTTAGGGATATGACATGAGGATCAGCAACAACAAAGATATGGTGATCGAGAGAAATCTCAAATTTGGCAAGGCAGTGTGGCTCCAACAGCAAACAAAACCACTAAGAGGGTTTGAACAACCCCTCCTTAACACAACCTCGAGATTACCCAATCATTCTAGAGAGCAGTCCATCTTGATCTGACGTGAAGAGCTACTAAAAGGGTGGTGATCGAGACCTTCGACTGGATCTATTAGTGGAGAAATGACCAAGTCATATAAGGGAACACCACCACTCAGGGGAAACTCTCCCCAGTCCTTATCTGACCTGAAACAAACCTGGAAGAGATAGTGACAATGAGAGGGAATATGTTAACAACGGAGAGGTGGTTGGGGAATCTTACTAGAGAAGGAAGGGGAAATATGAAGGTATGATGGTTGTGCATTTTCACAAACAAAACCTAGATCGAGAATCTCTCTAACCATCCAAAAAAGGGGTCATTCCACTTTTCTATCTCTAATTCTCTTGTATCATTTATTATTATTAATAAAATTTGAAAAATACTATATCTACATATAGATATATACCATACATGTATATATATCATAAAACTACCAATATGTTAAGCAAGGATTTTCACTTGAGAGCATAAAGTAATACCATTTTAAATTTTAAAATAGACATAACACTTTAACTATATATGGAAAAATATCAGTTGTCCTTCCTATAGAGTGTGTATGTGTGTGTGTGTGTGTGTGTATAATGAAAGCTTTTCCTCTTGTGTTGTACATAATGAATTCCTTTTTGTTACTTTCTAAATTTCATTATTTATCACCTCTCTCATCTATATGACACTCCTCTCTTTCCCTTCATCTAATTATTTACTTTATTTTACAAATCCAACAAATTTCTTTTAAGAATGTTATTTAGAATCTTTTTAGCTTAAACAATCGAGTCTCTGATAAAACATGTCATAAAAAAAATTCCTTTTTCTATAAAACTTGTACTTTTCAATTCGATATTTTGATATCTATTAAACAACTCCAAAAATCCAATAGAAAACCCCTAAAAATAAAAATTATATGTAAAACATAAATCATATAAAACTAGTAAAAAATTATGTAAACAACACTTTTATGATCATATTTATATTTGTGTCTGTAGTATATCTAAAGTAAAGCATACATTAAAATTAAATATATGGTTTTGTGAAAATAATATATACCAACTTTAACAATACATTTTTAAAAAATTCCAATACATGTATAGTATAAGAACAAATTTTTTATTTTTACCATATTTTCGTTGAGAGAAACTAGATCCTCAAAATTTACTACTACCCAAATATACGAAGGGGGAATAAAATATTTTTTTCAGAACCAAATATTACTTATAAGGAGTAAACATTTCTCGAGCATTTAGTTCACTATCTAGCGAGAAAGTGCTAGTTTGTACCTTGTGGTATGAGTTCCGTTAGAGTATAATACTTTATTGTTTTATGGAGATGGTTTGAGGGATTTTTTAGAGTCGTGGCTATGGATGGCAACGGGACGGGTTTGGCAAAACTCTAACTCACCCCATTTAATAAACGAAGCGGGGCGGGACGGGGCGGTTTTTATTTAAATTACCTCCTAACCCGCCCCATTTAATAAACGAGACGGGTCGGAGATCCTACGGGTTGGGTTAATTTTAAAAATAGTAAAATTAAAATTATTACATTGTAGTCTTAGAGCTCTATAATGGTTCATATTTCAATATGTGAGACAATTCCCTAATTGTCTATCCATATTCTCACATAGATCTTTTACAAAATTGACATACAAATAAAAGGTTTTTTTTAGTGTGTGTGTGTGTGTGTATGGTTTAATTGTAATTAACATACATACAAAGGGTAATTATGTAGGCATAATTTAAACAGGCCGGGGCAGGGCGGGATGATTTTATTTAATTTGACTCCTAACCCACCCCATTTAATAAACGGATTTAAAAAAAACTATACCTGCTCCTAATTTATTAATCGGGTTTTAAAACCTGCCCTGTTGATGTAAAAAACTAGATTGCTCTAATTATTCAATCACAGATAAATAAATAAGACAAAGAATTTTTAAAGTGGTTCGGCTAGGAATAAAGCCTACGTCCACTGTTATGTTATTGCTGAGTGTTTGCAGAATTCTTGATTACAAGTTCTCTCAAGAAATTCCGATCCCCTTGAATGGGGTTGATACAAGGTATTTATAGCCTTGAGGCTGTACATGAAAGGTTCGATACATTAAATGATATACATGTGAAAGGGTAATACATTTAATGCAGCGTGCGCATCAAGAATATAAACATTCAATGAATATTTGAACTGTTGATTATCTGGAAATTAATGATACGACCGAGGTGCAGCTCGGACCGCCATAGTTGCTCGTTGCTCAGGAGTTCCTCGGAGCGCTAGAGTTCCTCGGTGTATCCTCGTTGCTCGGAAAGAATCATGGTTGGTCGGGAAATGAACTTCCTCGCTGCTATTGTGCCACGTAGATTGACACGTGTCTTCGTATTATTCGTCCACATCAGCATATTAATTTTGGTATCAACAGAAGCCCCCAATGTTTCATATTTCGAACTTTGAGGAGTATGGAACATTCTTTCTCGGTATATGGCAATATTAAATGACTTTCCTGGGTTTCAGGAACATTGTGTTCAAATTTCCTTCTCATTTCGCAGCTTCCGCCTTTTTTTTGAATTTTTTATAAGCGCTTCGATCTCCGTGCAGTTTTTGTCCTTTTAGCCGCCGGAAGTTCAGTAGTTTCTTTTTGGTAATCATTTCTTTTGCCGCTTCCCAATGCAAAGTATTTAAACTTCTTAGGTAACCATACCGTCTTCTACGTTTTCCAATTTTCTGCATTCAAGCTTTCTATTCTCTCCTTCTCTCTTGTGCGTTCATCTTTTCCTTCGTTAGTTGTCAGCAGACCTCCTTCCTTCCTGTAAGATTTTCTTCCTTCTTCTTTTATTCATCATGGTTTACATTATTGAATCTCTTGAAAAGTTCCGCTCTGACTTTTCCATCCCATCTTGGGTAATCTTGGAGGAACTTTCTGAACCTCAAAATTATTTTCGTCTGGCTGAGGGACATTGGTTCCCCAGTCTTTTTATTGCTGAATGTGGTTTTTCCTTTCCACCAAATCCATTGTGTCTCGAGTTTTGTCAGTATTTTGATCTTGTTCCTGCAAAAATAGCCCCAAATTCATGGAGAATAATTAATGGGGTGCATAAATTAAATATAACTCATGGGACTCGTATAGGGATTCCTGAAATTATGTACTGCTATAAGTGGGCCACTCTAGATAATATTTATTACTTAAAAACTAGGTTTCTGAATGGGGCTCTTGTAGTTAACCTCCCTGACTCAAATAGAGATTATTTTGAACATGGGCTGGTTATAAAAAATTGGCAATATGCCCCTTTAGTTGGAGATGGAGTATACAACGGTCCCAGATGCCTCCCATATGGCAATGGGATAGGTTTATTTTTCATTTTATTTTTCTTATGAAATTATTCTTTCATCATGTTTGACAAAATGTATGACTGACATCTCATTATGTATTTATTTGCAGTTGAGAGTAAAAGAAAAACTCCTAAAGATTCAGAAGTTAATATCAAGCATCTGAAACTTATCTGGGGTTTGCATAAGAACGTTGCAGACGAACATATCAGGTCTGCCTCATATCTGCTACAGTATAAGAGTTACACAACCTCTTATACTGCTCGCCTTGTTGAACCAGCTTCAACTCCAGAAGATTCTTCTTCAGATTCTCATCTTCCTTTAAGTCAAAGAATGGGTAAGAAAAGAGCTCCTCCTTCTCTCTTTGATGACATTACTTCTGCTATTGGGGCTAAGAAAAGCAAAACTGATGTCCCAGAGGGGGCTAAGAAAGTGGATGCTGCACCCTCTAAAGCTGTCGAGAAGCCCCCAGTGGCTCCGAGCAAGAAAGTTGCTCCCATGGAAGTGATTACCATCTCTCCAACCAAGAGTTCTTCTTTGGTTGAATCTGCTGAAGTCCCTTTGAGAAGATTGAGGAAATCATCTTCAGTTAATTTAGCTGAAACTGCCTCTTCCCCACCATCTGGTGTTGTTGGTGTTCCAACCATCATTCCTCCGAGCTCTGCAATGAGCTCGGTTAAAACTTGGATCGTACCCGAGGTCCAAGGAATTGATGAAAATATTTCCAGGGATATGCTGACATCCCTAGCTACTCGTCACCTTGCTTCGGTAAATTTCTCATACTTTGGGTTTTTTTTCTTTTTCTGAGTATTTGTATTTTTGTACTGGCTTACTGTTTTTCTCATCTTTTAGCTGGTGAATTGTTTTAATAATATTGTGAAGAAAGATGAAGCTATTAAAGCTTCAAGCTCCTCGTCAGGTGTAGAGGATGCTCTGCTGGGTTTGATCCAATCCTTGAAAGAATCTCGCCAACAGTATAATTAGGATAAGGCTGTTTGGGAGAAAAAGTTGTCTGCAGTTGAGGCCGAGAAGGTGAAGTTGGTCGAAATCTCCAAGGGTTTGGAGAAAAAGGTGAAAAGTTTGGAGGTTGAGCATCAGAAATACGACGACAAGCTCAAGAATTTTGGAGAGCTCGAGGATAAACTGAAGAAGACAGAGGAAGAATTGCTCTCCCTGCGAGATATCAAAAGTAAAAAAGAAGAATTGGACGTGAAGCTCTCCTCGGAGAAATTGAGAAGAAAAGTTGCAGTAAAAAAATCCTTCAGTGCTGGCTGGGAGAAAGGATGGGATAAGGGAATTGTTGCAATGACATCCCAAGTTCAATATGGGAAGTTGAAATACTTCCATGATGGCTGGGTAGCTACTCTGCAAGAGTTGAAGATTAAAGACGATTCTGAGCTATTCCAACTACACCTCCCTGGTCCTCCTCCAGCAATTGTGGAGGAAGAAGAAGATGAGCCTGTTTCTGATGAATCCTCTATAGCCATGGGTGATCAGGTCTCTGCCTCTCAACCCTCTGCCACCGAGGACATTTCTTCCATGCCGCCTCCTCCTGAGAAGATTCCTGCCGATCAAGTCGCTGTGACCACCGAGCTCCTCGTCCCAGCCTCCCAAGAAAGTCTTGGGGGACAAGGAAAAGGTGTGAAGTTGTTCGGTATCATTTCTTTCTTTCATTACTTGTAATCGAACAATGTAATATTTTGATGATCTAATAAAACACATCTTCGTTCCTCTTCATTGTTGATCCTCTGACTGCTTTTATTTAACTACTGCTTTCTCTTCGTTATTAGTTTTTGGCCAGAATGGAATTGATATCTGCTCTTGATACTGAGTTGATGCGACAATGCAATGGATATTATAAAGCTGGTCATACAGACCTAAGTGTATCAGATATTGTCGACATCCTTGGTCACGATGCCTCAGAACAAGCAGTTGAGGCTTACCGGTACCTGAAGGATTTACTTGATAGATCTGTGGCCAATAATGTGGCATACTTCGAATTGATCGAGGAACTTCATTGTAGCTTAGAAGATCTTCAGAATCAACATAATGAATCAACTGCTTTGCTGCATAAGGAATATGAAAATAGATATCAGCAGCTCTCTTCTGAAACAGGCCATAAAAAGATCCTCGCTGGATATGATATTAGGGAAAGAACTCTAAAAGGTGAGGTTGAGGCCTGCAGGCAGATTGCTGAGTTGTTGGAACAGGAGAACAATAATTTGCAGAAAACGTTGGCTCAGTATGAATCTGCAGCATCATCTTTCACTGCTTTAGTGCCAGTTACTGATGAAGGTTTCTCGTTCTTAGAGGTCGAAAATGCCAAATTAAGGGAATATATGCAGCCAAAGGAGAATTAATGATCAAGTATCAAGTAAAGGTGATGGAGTTAGTATCAGAGTTTGTTGTTGTTCAACTGGTAAGAATAACAAGAATGGAGAATGTGAGAGCATACGCCTTGGCCCGATTAGCATCAGCTACTCGTACCGAGCTGCAAAGAACGATACCAATTGAAGTATTAGAAAGTCGGAGCATAGATGAAGACCTGACAATGAATATTATTACCCTTGATTTAGGAACATCTTGGATGGATCCCATCAGAGCATATATTGAGGAGGAACAATTACCGGAGGATAAGCTCGCTGCCAAGAAATGGAAGTTTAAAGCTGCTCAGTATGTACTAATTAATGGTATTCGGAGGATAAGCTCGCTTCCAAGAAATGGAAGTTTAAAGCTGCTCGGTATGTACTAATTAATGGTATTTTGTATAGACGAGGAATTATGGCAGGTTTGCAAAGATGTGTACATCCCTCCGAGGTGAAAGAATTGATTAAAGAGATCCATGAAGGGTCCTGTGGAGCCCATGTAGCAGGTCGGACACTTTTGCAAAAGGTGATGACGCAGAGATACTACTGGCCGACGATGAGAGATGATTGTATAGCTTATGCCAAGAAATGTGACAAGTGCCAACGCTGTTCCTCCATCCGAATAACTCCACAAACATTGTTGACACCCATCACTTCTCCTTGGCCATTTGCCATGTGGGAATTGATTTGGTTGGACCACTGCCGACGACCCGAGGAAGATTCAAATACCTCGTCATTGCCATCATCACAGACTACGGAACACAATTCGATAACGAGGAGTTTGCCGCTTATTGTCATCAGTCAAACATTTTGAAGGTTCATTCAGCACCAGGTCATCCTCAGAATAATGGACAAACTGAAGTGACGAGCAGAACATTACTAAATGGTTTGAAAAAGAGGCTATGTAAGGCTAATTGGATTAATGAGCTACATTCAGTATTGTGTGCAACACTACGCTGCCCATCAATAAAAGCAAACACCGATAGTTCAAACCCACGATCAACTTCGATTGGTAAGATAGTTCGAAAGAACCAAAAAAATATACTCCTTTGGTTAGGAGGCGTACACTAGCGTGACCAACTACGGTTGGTATGATAACTAGTGGACAAGATAGTTCGAAAGAACCAAAAAATATACTCCTTTGGTTAGGAGGCGTACACTAGCGTGACCAACTACGGTTGGTAAGATAACTAGTGGACAGATAGTTCGAAAGAACCAGATAGTTCGAAAGAACCAAAACATATACTCCTTTGGTTAGGAGGCGTACACTAGCGTGACCAACTACGGTTGGTAAGATAACTAGTGGAGAGATAGTTCGAAAGAACCAGATAGTTCGAAAGAACCAGATAGTTCGAAAGAACCCGATAGTTCGAAAGAACCTGATAGTTCGAACCCATGACCAACTCCGGTTGGTAAAAGGGCAAGAACAACATTCTTAAAAATGCCAATCTCGGTTGGTTTGAAAACAAAATATGCTCTCACATGCCAACTTATACTGGTCGGAAAGTAAGATTATTACAGAAAATATAAAAGTTCCTCGAAGAACAAAATATTCCAAACTGAACCAAGTATGGTTGGTCGGGGATAAAAACCCACTAATTGTAGTTGGTCGACGAGGAGAATTTATCAACCTTGGTTGGTTGGATACATTTTGAAAACAAAAATTTACCAAGTATGTTTAGTCGAGGATAAACTCTCACTAACCATAATTGGTCGGTGAGCACAATTTAACAACCTTGGTTGGTTGGAAAAAAATTTAAACATTTTTATACTCATTACTTTATTATTAAGTGATCGAGCAACGTTACTAATACTTGTAACTTTTTTATTACTAAGTTGGTCTATGAACAACACAATATTGTTATCTTTTACATATGCACAGATGTAAAGTATTTTACAAGACAATAGCAATTAAGATTGCGAATAAAAATGAAAGTCTTTCATTAAATCCAAAAAACAAAATACATTGAGAATGAAAATGTATACTAACTATTACATTGAGATTCCTATTCTATTGGTTTATTTTCCTTCTACTTTTGAAACAGATTCCTCGCCAGCAGGAGGATCATCTAAAATATAAGGGGAGTTTATGAAGTTAAGATCTTTCAGCATTTTGATGTTCATCACTGAGGGTCTGTCCGAGCTGCTATTGCTCATCCCCGAGAACCTCTTGCTCGTCCCCGAGCAGATGTAGAAGTCAAAATCAGCATCTACAGCACTGAGATCTTTTGCTACTACTGTCTCGACCAATAATGAAGAAGAAGTTGTGTGAAAATGTTTCGAAGTCCACCACTAGCTTGGTACTAATCATATTGAAGAGTTGGGTTCAAAAGCTAGTATGTTACTCGACAAAGTATTCAGAGGATCATAAATCAGAAGAATCAAGCACGTGAAGTTAGCACTCAGTTACTCGGCACAGGAGGCAGTTGGTCGGTTAGTAAACCAATAAACATACTTAAAGATTATGACAAGCTACAAGCTGCATACTATGGCATGGCTGTATCCAAATTCCCAGGGGTGATACATAGCACACGGAGTTCCTCAAAAGAAAGATTAGTAACCATCGATCAGCCTGCATCATATGTCGTCCAAGAGATAATGCACTTTATGTTAAACAAATAAAGAAGGTAGATCAAGAATTTCACGAGCACCGAGCAATACTACAGAATAAATACTCCATCCTTTCAAGTAAACCATTAAGCATGGAGCATAGGGGGCTTCTGTTAACGCAAAAATTCTCCATCTACGAGGACCAATCAGAAAAGGACACATGTCATCCTACGTGGAAATATTCGACACCCGAGGAGAGTTGGTCGGCACCCAAGGAGTGTTAGTCGGCACCCGAGGAGAGTTGGTCGGCATACCAACAGGGAAGATCAAAGGATAACTACGCATTTAATGATCATTAATGTACATTTATACTGTAGATGACAACACATAGCATACCAAGCAATTCAACAATTAGATTCGTTGAATGTAGACATAATGTATAAATGTCTACATACAATGAATCTCTTTATCTCCCATCACTATAAATACATGTATTCCCTTATCCAAAAGAGAGAGATCCAAGAGAATCAAGAGATCCAAAAACCAAGAACCGAGAGACACCATACACAAGATCCACACCCTTTTTCTCCCTCTCTCTACCACATTGTGCTATTGTAAACCCCTGGGAATAAAATAACAGTGGACGTAGGTTTTTCCTTATAGCCGAACCACTTTAAAAATCTTTGTCTCTTATATGTTTGATGTGAATGTTTATCTTCATCTTCAATCTCATCCTCATCATTTATCTGCTGTTGACGCCACTAAAATGGCAATGACCATTTTCTGTCTTCAACATGCCCCATTAGGGTAGGGTCGGGATAGGACTCCTACGGATCGGGTTAAATTGCCATTCCTAGTCGTGGCATTGCTTTTTAAATTATTATGTTAAAGTAAAATTTGATTATTATGTGTTTTACCTTAAACTTCTAGCTCAAATTAGAGTTATAATTTGAAAGCCAAATGTTTTAAAAAAAGTTTAATGTTCTATAATTAATAATCATCAACATTACTCACTATTACAAAATTTGATATGGTATTTGAAAATGAGAACATGTGTAGAAGTTTATATGTTTTTGAGCCTCAAGTTATTATATAACTACAATAGTTGTGACATTAAGTTTAAATAATCATTTATAAAAAAATATTGTAACATTTAATATACAATAGTTGTGGTTATTTTTGGGGGGCTCCCTGAAATATTTAAATATTATACAAAAAAAACAATTAAAAAATATTTTTTTACTATTTATAAAAAAATGATACGCATTGATGGACCTCATACTAGAGTCTCTCTCTCTCTCTCTCTCTCTCTCTCTCTCTCTCTATATATATATATATATATATATATATATATATATATATATGAGACAATGGTATTATGAATAGTAACTCATGCATGATAAACATGAATGACATTTTATGTGTTGCATGCTAGCATGCATACATACATACAGACATAATTATTTTATTATTATATTTTTTTAAATATTTATTTTTTGAAATATTTAAAAATATATATATATATATATTTTTATTTTATTTTTAAAAGTTTTTTTTATTTTTTAAAGGCGGGTTATTATGCGCTGAGTTTTATCACATGGACAAATTTATCGCGGTGCCCTCGGGCATGGGCATCCACTAGTATATATATATGGGACAATGGTGTTATGAATAATAACTCATGCATGATAAACATGTATAACATTTTATGTGTTGCATGCTTGCATGCATACATGCATACATTATTATTATTTTATTATTTTTTTATTAAAATATTTTTAAAAAAAACATTTTTTTTAAATATTTTTTTAAAAAATAAATAAATTTTTAATTTTTTTATATTTTTTTAAAAGTTTTTTTTTAAAAGCGGTTATTATGGGCTGAGTTTTATCACGGGGGAAAATTTATCGCCGTGTCGTCGGACACGGGCATCCGCTAATATATATATATATGGAATCTCATCACGATACTAGCCTTCTCTTTTGAAGAAAGGATGAGATTGTTGGATAATATGGTACGCTTTAATAGTTATGTACTCAAATTTTTTGTTATTCGCCATTTCAACTGCCTATGAGTATCACTCCATTTTAAGTATATCTAGTAACGGGTCATGTTAATTTTGGGGTCATGTTAATTTTGGGGTTGTGTGCTTCACAATAGTTAATGGATTGTATATAAAGAGTTAGTTTCACATATATATATATATATATATATATATATATGTTACTTCCTATAAGAACTCTTTATGGTGCAGATTTTGATACATGCCATTTTTTTAAAATAGTAAAAAAATAAATTTTGTGATTAAATTTCATGGATATGATCTCGACGGTAAGAAGACCATCTCTAATTTTTTTCATCAAAAAATTCAATAAAAAAATCCGTTAAGATGAGTTGATATGTAAAAAAATGGTATAAATATGTATTTTCGACCGTTGAAATGTTAGTGATCGTCTCACCTACTTTTTGATTGATTTTTTTGATGAAATTTCATGGATATGATCTCGAAAGTGAGAAGATCATGGATATGGAGTTTCATAAAAAAATTCAATCAATAAAGTGGCAGGCGCCGACCCAATATTTCAACGGTTGAAAATGAATATTTATACCATTTTTTTACATATCACTTCATCTCAACGGTTTTTTTATTGAATTTTTTGATAACAAAATTTGAGATGATCTTCTAACCGTGGACATCATATCCATGAAGTTTCATAAAAAAATTCATTTTTTTTCTATTTTAAAAAAATGGTATGTATCGGGGTATTGACTATAAAGAGTTTTTACAAGAGACTTTTTCTGTGTGTGTGTGTGTGTGTGTGTGTGTATATATATATATACACACACACAGTACTGTTCTTGTGCGGACCAGTTCACATTTTAAGAGTGCGGATTAAACATGTGTCATCGGGCGGTGAACCCAGAAAAGAGAGAGAGTGTGTGCCTATAATTTAGGAGATAATTTCTTGGTTCACCGTTAGGTAACATATGTTGACTCTGCATTTTTAAAATACGAAGTAGTCCGCATAAGAGCATTATTTTATATATATATATATACTTGTTTGGATTAAGTTTTCAAAAAACTGTACTAAACGTCTCAACTCATTAACAATATTAAATTATTAAAATAACTCAAATCCATTGTGATTTTTATCAGATCATGTTCAAGTCGTGTGATGAGTTGCCATATCTATTTTCACGAAGTGTTGATTTTCTTTCTTATTTTTTCATAGAAAATTGCACTTTATATTCGTGTGTTTTTACATTTTTCGGGATCTCACGGAATCATCCATCCGATCAAAGTTAATAGTTGTTATGTAGAAACAAAATTTCTAAGCTTTGCAATCATTCAATAACAAAGATCAAGATTTACGTTGATTTTCCTAACACGATTACTTGTACAAAGTCTACATTCACATTCACATTCACATTATCAATCATTGGCCTGCGAACAACCCAATGCCAATTGGTCAATCAAGTATGGTTGTGATTTTGTCCTTATATCTGGCTTAATCTCTCGAGCGGTCAATAAATGCATAGTAATAAGATTGCCTCGGACATTTGCATTAAGGCTAATTTTTCAATAAATGTATAGAAATAAGATAGCCTAAGACATTCGTATCAAGGTATATATATTACATAATTTTTAATATACTTTGGTTTAAAATTACTAAGATAATGAAATGAATGTTGGTTATTTCTTGATCTTCATTGCGTTTTTTATATAATCTTATTAGATTATGTAATTTTAAGACTTAAAATAATATTGATTATCGATATAGGACAATAAACATTTCGTTTTCATTTTTAGTCCCTATTTTCAAATTAAAGGGACACGTGACATGCTGTGATTGATTGACGTTTTATGAATATGGGTCCGCGCCAACGACTTTATTAAAAAATAGAGACTAAGACCATAAATAAAATGTTTGTTGTCCTATTTTCAAACTACATATTACAATAAGTCTTAAATTTATAAAGCCCCATCTTATTCTATTTAATTACACAAGTAATTTTAGATGATCAAAATTAAATAAATCATTATTTTCATTATTAAACAGAAATAAGATAGCCTAAGGCATTCATATTAAATCTAATATTCAATATGTTACGTATTTAAGATGTCCCAAGATATTCGTATGAAGTTACTTAGATAGGCAAATGAAGAAAAGATGACGTTACAACCAAAAGTAAATATTATTCGGTCAAACAAAAAGTTTACCCCAAAGTAATAAACTTACAATAAAATAAGATACGGAGTGGTTTGATGAGATGATTTATTAATATACTGTATTTTCACACAAATTAATTTTTTGGGGAGACGTAAAATCAAATTTTATTAAAAGGTCACAGAACGTGAGAACAAATCTCCAAATGCACTTATTAGTTATAAATTTAATTTTCATAGAAAACGTTTGTATTCAAATCTTTTTTCATGCACCCTGAGAGTCTGAATTTATTTGGCCCTTTTTAAAGCAACGACATCTGATTTTTTTTGAGTACATGACATTTGACTGGTCGAGACACTACACTAGGAGAGTAAATGTAATTTTTGAAATATGTAATATATTAATATCTAAACCAATCATGTGTAAAGGTTTCTTGGTCCTATTCTAAAGAAGTTAACAAATTGGGTTCATTCACTGACCCTCCATTGTGTTTTAAATGCTAGAGATGGCCCCCCACTAGGGCCCATTGTCTCATTTTCCACTGCCCCATGTCCCTTAGAACATGGAGGAGATTATGGCAGCTTTCCCTACTATAAGTTCTCTCTGTCTCCTCTCCAAACCATAAAAACCCTCCAATACCACTCAACTCATCTTAGCTTTTATAGCTACATACCAATATCCTGCAACTGAGAAACCACAACCCATTATATACAGAAGTTCAATTTCTCACTCTATGACTAAAGTTTGCATTCGTACAAAAAGTATCCATATGTAGCTACACTTTTGTGACCACTTTGAAAGAAAAGAAATCCTTAAGAGAAAGAAATGGAGATTGAATCGGCAAAGTGCGATTGTTGTGGATTGAAAGAGGATTGCACCCAAGACTATATTAGTGAGGTGAAGGGGAATTTCAATGGGAAATGGTTGTGTGGATTGTGTTCAGAAGCTGTTAGAGATGAAGCTCATAGAGTGAAGAGGCCATTTGGCATGGAAGAAGCTGTGAAAGCTCACATGTCATTTTGTCGTAAATATAAATCCAATCCGGCAATTCGGGTGGCCGATGGGATGAGGCAGATGCTAAGGCGACGCTCTGGTGAGTTGTCTTCGTCCTCACCCTCTTCTTCAAAGAAGTACTCAACATCTGCAAGCACATCACAAGTAGGAGATCAATCATCTTTCTCTTATTACTAGTTAGGAATAAAAAGTGGCCTCAACATACAAAGAGAGCCTTTTCAACGCACTAACTTGTCTTGTACAGCAGATTTCTTTCAATTAATGGAGACTAGGCTTCTACCTAGTTCGCTTTCTTTTCTCTCTGTTGATCATATGGGTATGTTCATTTCTTGGGACTTCAAATCACAAAAAGCATTAAGAAGGCCAACACAAACACTAAATAAGTAAATATGCGGTTTTTTATTGACGTTAAGCACGCGTACATCATACCCTCAAACAAAGTTAAAATTTCCGAAGACATAGAAGACAACAAAAAACACTTTTATAATTGACCTTTTCTTCTTCCTCTTCTTAATTCTTCATCTTCCTCTTCTTTTTCTAAACATCCAAACATAACGTACAGTATTTAGTATGGGATTAGTCATTTATAAGCCACTGTAGGCTAAAAGCCTTGCAACAATAACACCCGGCACCCTAAAAAATAAAAAAAACTCCAAGCATAAAATTGGGGTTCTCAAATAAACGATTAATGATCTTTTTATAATGAGTTTGAAGTCATATTGATTTGTCTCAAACTTAATTATGGCATTGCATATATATTATTTTTTTTGCTCTTTAAAGTTTTAATGAAGTTGAAAGATCTTTAAAATATTATTTGCTTAGTAAAACGTTTACTTTTATGTAAAGGATTATTCTTTTATAATATGAGACCATAAACCTCTTTTGGTACACTTAATTCCCAAACACACTATATTTTATCAATTATATATATATATATATATATATATATATATATATATATAGAGAGAGAGAGAGAGAGAGAGAGAGAGAGAGAGGCAGGCTCCTGTGCACACTAAGTTTGCACATTACCTTTTTAAAGTAGTAAAAAAAATATTTTTGAGTGCTGGCGCACACCAATTTTTTTATGTGATATTTTAACATTTCAACGGAATCACATAAAAAAAATTAGCTCAAAATAACTTTTTTTGCTATTTTTAAAAAATCGGTCAAACTTTCGCAGTTTTTAAAGCGCTTAAAAGCATAGAAAGTTTGACCGATTTTTTAAAACTAGCAAAAAAAGTTTTTTTGAGCTGATTTTTTATATATGGGTTCCTTGAAATGTTTAAATATCACACACAAAAAATCAACTCAAAAATATTTTTTTTACTGCTTTAAAAAGGTAATGTGCAAACTTAGTGTGCACAGGAGCCTGCCTCTCTCTCTCTCTCTCTCTCTCTCTCTATATATATATATATATATATATAGAGAGAGAGAGAGAGAGAGAGAGAGAGAGAGTACTCTAGTTCTAGGCCTTAAGAAACGTTTTTTAAAATTTTTTTTTAATTTTTTTCTTGAAATTAACGTTTTAAGGTCGAGAGCCGCGGTATTACTTTTTATTTGATGATAGTCAAACTGCTCTATTAGCTAACACTTGCTCATTCCTCGTACCAGAGCATCGCCCCTTTTCCACTAGAACACTCTTATCTGTCAATAGCCCCTACAGGCCGCTTGTAAGCGCCCGATTTCCTTTTAAGGTTGACCCACAAACGCCTGAGAACTGCTTCATCTGAGTTAGAAACCACGTATGCATCCCTCTTTCTTAGTGACCGGAGATATCACCCTGTAATACAAAAAATTAGGTAAAATTACATTTTGTAACTATTTTTAAAAAATCCACAAAAAACTGCTCGTGTAGACCCTTATAAATATGGTATTTTGAGTCGTTTTATGTGATTTTTTAAAAAATAGCTACAAAATGTATTTTGACCTAATTTTTTTCATGGGAGTTTATTGGAAGGTTAATTTCAAGAGAAAAAAAATTGAATTTTTTTAAGACCTACAACTAGGTGTGATGTATGAATGATGTATATTGCATGATGTATGTGAGAATTCTCCAATATATATATATATAAAGCTCTTGTGCGGATTGCCCCGCATTTTAACTGTGCGGATCGGACATGTATTGCCTGACTATGAACCCATAAATTATCGGCTAAATTATTGGGTCTCTTTCTCTCTCTCTCTCTTTTGGACTCACCGACATGTGACACATGTCCAGTCCGCACTGTTAAAATGTAGGACAGTCTCAGAGAGAGAGATAGGTTCTTAAATGAACCAAAATAATGAACTTTTTAACGAACCTAATAAGATATTAAAAAATAACTCTTAAATCCTTGTTGTAATTAGTCCGCGCCAACGACAATAGACACACGTGTGACACACACATACACATGCACGTTTTTTTTAATATAATCAGTCCCCCCCCCCCCCCCCCCCCCCAACCCCAGGCAACATACCTTTAAGCCCAATGCCGACGACCCAATTCAAAACCCATGACCAACCATTTGAGTTCTTGCCAGAATGCACCCCCTTAACCCACCAGAACGTGAACCTTTGAACACCATTCTAAACCCATGAAAATCAAAACCTGAAAATCCCCTTTACCCATTCAACTCGCGACCCTATTCAATAGTTGTTGGCCTTTGGGGTTTTTGAAGGAGGTTTGCGATGGTGTTGGATTGGGTGTATGGTGGTTCCGTGGTGGTTAGGTGATGGCTTCATCAGTGATTGTGGTGGTTTGGGTGTGGTTTAATGGTATGTGACAGTGGTGGCTTGCGGCGTATGGTCTGTATTGTTCGGGTGTCTGGTTTAGGTGTCAGATTGGGTGTATGGTTCAGGTGTTCGATGGGTGGGGTAGGGGGTGGGGGGAGGATATAAGGTTTGTCAGGGGGTGTGTATATTAAAAAAAATGCACATCCGTTGCCGTTAGCGCGAACCAATTTCAACAAGGAATTAAAATTGATTGTGTTATTTTTAATATCTTAGGTTCATTAAAAAGTTTATTATTTTGGTTCACTTAATAACCCTCTCTCTCTCTCTCTCTCTCTCTCTCTCTCTCTCTATATATATATATATATATATATATATATATATATATATATATATATATATAGGAAGACTCGCCTACATCATGATGTATGCACCACACCATACATCACACCTAGTTCTAGGCCATACAAAATCTTTTTTCCAAATTTTTTATTTTTCTCTTGAAATTACCTTCCAACAACCCATATTAAAAAAATTAGGTTAAAATACATTTTGTAACTATTTTAAAAAAATACACAAAAGACTGCTGACGCAGACCCTTATAAATAAGCCATTTTTTGTTGATTTTTTTAAAAATAGCTACAAAATGTATTTTCACCTAATTTTTTGAACATGGATTTATTGGAAGGTTAATTTTAAGAGAAAAATAAAAATTTAAAAAAAAAAGTTTTTAGGACCTGCAACTAGGTGTGATGTATGAATGATGTATAAAGTATGATGTATGTGAGAATTCTCTTATATATATGTCACTCAGATTCTCCAATATACTTCACTTAACATATCTATGAACATATCCATTTAAAAAAAATAGTAAAAAAAATGCATTTTCAATTAAATATTGTATACATATACATAATTACAAAATCATCTATAAAAAATAATCAAAAAATTAAATCCGAAAGTGGGTGAAATAAAAAGTGGATTTATATGTGTAGTTTTGACCGTTTAAATTTTTTCTATCATCTTACTCAATTTCGAATTGAATTTTTTGATTATTTTTTTTGTATATAATGTAACCTGTGAATCCTGATTGGGAAAGAATAACTATCCTTACAATTAAAAAATTATTATCTTAGTTATTAATTGGCTTTGTAGCGAGCAATGGAAGTGAAACATACTAGCTTTTATTTAAGATCTAACTGACAACGTCTAGACATATCTTGGAATGAATATCAACATATGACCCTTAAGCACCGTCGAACAGAATTAATCATTATCTTGCTCAATATAATAAAAAATTAGAAGCGTAACTAATTTACAACTAGATCAACAGATTTCAGAAATCTTTTTCTAGAAACTAGCCCAAAGAAAATCAAGTTAGGGGCTCGAAAAAGCATTGGTTTAGTTAGCACAAAACAACCATGATATATATATATATATACTAGAGGATCCCCGTGCCTGAAGGCATGGTAAAAATTTTCAAAGTACGTAAATCGAGAAATGGTAAAATTTTCAAAAGTGCGGAATCGCAAAATGACAAAAATATCATTCCCCAACATATATCATTTCTCAATATATATAAGTGGATAATTGTTAACTTAACCCTTTTACACCATACATATAATTATGTGGTACTTAATATAACTGTTAACACATATTATTAACTGATATATAATTACATCGCATGGCATACATTATTTTAATACAATTGTTACTAAAGTCACGTCTAGAATTTTTCAAAATATAGTACGTGCTTACAACATCCACGGTGAAAGAATCGTCCGCTTGTTGGACAAAATTTATCTTGAAGTGACACGTGCTTAAAGTCATAATTGATAATTTTATAGAAGTATTTAAACATTGCTACGATTCTGTTGCCAAAAACATTACATACCTATTTAATTAACAAAATTCATAATATGCACAATGACAATTAATAGGTATATGTGTATTTTTTTTTAAACAAAGTACATTTATAATGAAATTGAGTTGCCAACAAACTTTATGTGTTAATAAACTACCGAAGCCTGCTTTTCTCATCATTTTCATACGTAATTACTTTTCAAGACCCAAAGAAAGTTTTAGTAAATTCCTAACTTCTCAAACTTAGCGCATACCTGACACTTTTATTAATTAAGTATATTAGTCATATAATACTATCAAAAATAAATAATTATGAAAAATAAGTGCATAAATTTTTTGATTTATAGTGCTAGAACCCAATGTCATAATCAAAAGTAGCAATATATATCATGTTTAATTTCCACACACTCTAAATATAACTCCTCCTTAGTTGTATGTCATAACTAACAATAATTTCAATAAAAATAAAAAGATAAAAATGAAAATGGATCCTAATCAATATACCCAAATGCAAATGAGTTGAATTGTGAACTGAATATTAGAAAACCAAAGCAATTCATTATACATAGCGCACTGGACATAGTGCACTGCAATGATAGGTAATGAATCATTATACAAAACAGGTAATAAATCATTAGACAAATTGGACATAGCGCACTGCATTTATAGGTGATGAATCATTATACAAAACAGGCAATGAATCATTAGACATAACCCACTGCATTTTTTAACACAATTCAAAAGCAATTCGATCATACATATTATGCACAAACTAATTGACGTGGGTAACATGTCTCTAAACAAATATACAGATAAAAACTCCCAATAAAGAGACAATAAAGATGTTCTTGATTATAGGTATTTATTGTAATTTAATGAAAGGAGAAAACAATGTACTTGAGCTTTAGTTGGTGGTGGTGACCTGCACAATGCATTGGGCGACACAAAAGATTCAAAAATATCACAATTGCAGGTAGGCGAAAATAACAGTTTCTCAATTTTTGGAGATGATATATGATAGAGTCATGTAGCAGGCAACAAAAGATGAGTGATCACATCTTGCTAGCTACACGCAAAAAGAATCCCATGAATTAATAAGATTTATTTTTTCATATCTGAATAATGTCCTGTAACGTGATACTTCTTTATTCAGCCAAATAAAAGAATAGAAAGAAAATGATGAAACTTAAATCAGAGACCAAGAGTTTCCAAATCCAATCATTCTTATGACATCAAATTATGTGTATTCAGTCATTTCAAAAGCTAGAAAGAATTGAGGGGTTGGGAATAGGGAGAGAACTTTTAAAAAACAAAGCACTTTAGGGTAAATGATTGTGGAGATTCAGAATTGAAAATAATCTCTATGGTAGTCCATTATCCAGAGTATTGATAGGCTGAATGAGAATGGAGAATGGCAAAGGTTCTCAGGAGAATCATAAGGTATCTACACGGTCCTGAGCAGGGTCGCCCGCCCCACTGAGATTGTGTTTTTTATATGATTTATTTATTTAAATTTTCATATTCAGTTTATTTTTTAAGGGATTTAATGCAAGTTTTTGAACGATAAGGGCAGTAAAATAATTTTTCTAACATTCTGCGTAAAAACCATTATTTCTTATGTGAGTTAACCATCATTAATCATCCCCGTCACTTTAAGGATAATACTAATTTTTGGATGACATTCATTGTTGTAATTATAATTTTTTTTTATAAAAACGATCATTTTACACATTCATCTTTTCTGAAAAACGTTGCAGGGATTCAACTATCCTCATTAGGACTAAAAGATTGGTGAAAAATAAAAAATAAGCTTACTTCACCTAATAAAGTGTCAACCTTTGCATTTGTTCCTCTGGACAAAAACTTTATGCAAATAGGAGGATTGACACCACCCAATGTTTGTTCGCCAGCATTGAACTGGGAAAAGTCCATATCATGTCCCCACAAATCAACCCAGAAGCTACAGCAGCTCCATATGCATCAGCCTTGGCCTTGTTAAGCTTATGAAAAACAAACAAAATCCAGCCCCCAACCCACATCAAAATCAAGCTCCCAACACACATATCAACTTTTTCGATAAAAAAAAAAAAAATTGGTCTTGTGCTCATAGCCATTTTATAATTTTCCAAAGATTAATCACATCATAAAAAGAGTCACTTGCTAATTTCAAAACACGACATTAACAAAATGCAAACTAAAAACAGTTCCATCAACGTTTATCTTCTAAAAAAAATTGAACTAATATATAAAGTTTCAGCTTAGAAGCATCCGCACAAGGATGTCTAACACACAACAATAATATGGCCAACTCCAGATTGCAACGTACAACATTTCTTAAATAAACATTAAACATGACATCATATAAAATGATAATGAAATTGTCAATATATAAAAATTTACTTAATATGCTCTTATACAGGATCCTTTGTAGTTCTATTACAAAAATTCATACATATAAAGAAAGAAATATGAATTTATGTTATTATAATACCTTGGCACTCTTCCAACTTGAGCCCTACCAATCCTTTATGCTATTATCATACCAAAAAGAAAAAAAGTGTACTTAAAGCAGCGTGAGATGTGAGCTGCGTAAAGCTTCGTGTTCGAGTGGCATAGTATTGGAGAAACATCTTAACATGACAAAGCATGTTGAAGCACTGCAAAACTTTGATGATGCAAAATAGACTTCTGACAGGCTTTCAACCGCAAATCGTGACTGAGAAGTGTACTTAAAGCGGCCCTGGTAATGTGTTATTCCACTTTATGGCATTGGATAATAACCGTGGCATTGATTAATAATCAACAATTTGACATATAAGACATGAATAACAATGGAAAAGAATAAAAGTGTTAATACAAATCTAAATTTGATGTCAACAAAAGAATAAAATGATTTCAAAGTATAAAGTAACACACCAAACCTAAGTTAAGATGTTAAGTAAGAGAACAAACCTAAGGTAAGAAATCACAAAAAAACTCAACGTTGAATGAATCATTTTATAAAACATTTGGTAATCAAATTTATATCCACTTACCTGACATTTGAAACAATAGAAGGTAATATGTTCAGGGGTTGCTCAAATGTGAAAATAATTAGTCAACGTATCAAAATGCAGCAGCTGAAGAATAAATCAATCTGAAAAAATTAGACTATGGATTTAAGAGTAAGGATTTAAAGACTAAAAGATCAATTCAATATATTGTAGAGAGAGTGAAACCTTGAGAAAGTATCTATACTTGTAACAGGGATTCGATCGCGGTAAATATCGTTCGTAAATATCATCGGCAACATAAGTAAGAAAAGTATTAGTGGCGGATGTGATACTTTCTATTTTAGTAGCTAGCAATCCTGGGGCATCCTTCTTCACTAAGAACCTATACAGTTGGTAGAAGCATAGGCCTTATTTTGATAAGAGTATGCAAATATAAAGATCCCATATATATAATTATGTCTCCCATAATATAGATGATCTTGCAAGCACAAAGTGAAGTTTTTTGTATGAAATTGTGGTAACTATAGGTTAGGAGGTAGGGGGATCAAGCAATGGTATGGTTAAACAGAGTCGCCAACTTGTTGGCGAAAATTACGTACCAATACACTACCCAAGTTTTTTTTTCCAAACATAGCTTCTTTTCATTGATTGTAAAGTTAAATAATTGACTTCTCGAATTTAGTGCACACCCAACACTTATAGTATTTGAGTATAATTAGTCATGCCTATAAAACTATCTAAAATTACGTCAATGTATACATGAGGCATATCCCTCATGTCTCTTGTCTGCTATATAAACTATATATCAATTAAATAATGAAATACTATGATCCAATTGTAAATTAAACAAATTGAACTACAAATAGTTGCCTTTAATTATTTGCATATTCTGTATTTGTAGATAACCATTAACATAGAAAATACTTTTTGTCTTCACCATTTCTCAATCACTCATCTCTATGCCAATACCCAACATTATTCCTACCTACTCGTCCTAGGAAACAAAATATAGTGAACATTTAATTACCCTAAAAAACAGTAAATGCCTTTTCAAATAAAGATCTTAAAATCCATTAAAATAACTTGTCATCCATGTTTAAACTATCATAAAAATTACATATTCAAGTGTAAAGATACAAAATTTATGCTAGATATAAATATTTACAGTATTCTAAAAATGTATAAATGTCTAGGCAGAGTAAACAAACAATGATAAATTCTTAAACTACATTAATATGTAAAAAAAATTAATTGTTAAAAGGTAGCAAAAAATGTATTGGCAAAGGACACTCATTTGTGCAAAAGGAAAACAAATAGAAACTCAAAATATATTACTTGGGAAGTAATAAAAAGAAAAATACCCATCATCAATGAAGATGTCCATGCCCAATGCAGAAAAAAGAAACATAAAACAAAATTGAGCCACCAACTAAACCTATATGTACAAATATTGAAAATTTTAAGAAAAATTTAGGGTCGCACATTGAATAACTGAACATGTTAATAGCCACCATGGGGTATAATATCATAAAAACAACATGAATAAAAATCTGTTGATACACTCTCTAACATGAATAAAAATAAATAATAGTATAAACTAAAATGGTGATGCAAACCTGGATAATAAACCAACAAATCTGAAATCCTTACCTATATCGTGACATGGTGGAGTAAGATAAATAAATAAGGGTTTTTGAGGAGAGATATATTCAAATCAGATCTGAAAAGAATATAAAAACAATTTTAGATCTCATATTAAACCAAAACCCAATGTGATGAGAACAAAAAAAGGATTGCCGAAATTTGAAATCCAATAAAGAAGATTTCAAACATTTGAACCTCATATATACCAACCCAAAAATATAAGTCCATTCCCTAAGAATAAAATACAAAGAATCTTCTCAAGCACCGATCTAATTTAAAACTTCAAAATGATCAAAGTGTGAAAGCCCCAAATCTGAAAAACTACTCAAGAAATCACCTAATTTAAATAATTAATTCAATGAGAAAAGAGAGTACCATCCACGTTGTTGGGTTTCAAGTCGGGGAAGTGGTTAATCAAATATACAACAAAATGTATTAGGTTTACATATTATAGAAACTGTTAAGGGAAAAAAATACCTTTGTTGTTGGTGAAGGGTCTGAAAGTGTGGGAAGAGAGAGAGCGAGAGAGGTGGGTGAATAAGGAAGTGTCTGATATATATATATAGAGAGAGAAGGCTATCCCAAATATCTAAAAAGTATGGGTGTGCGGGAATGAAATGGGGGGAAATGAAATTTGAGTAGGTTTGAAATTTGAAGATTTATATCTCAACCCTTCATTTTGGGTGGATGAGGTGGCAAGATCTGAACCGTTATTATGTTTACAAAATTTAAAAACCATGCTATCTGATTATATATATATATATATATATATATATATATATATATATATATATATATATATATATATATATATATATATATATATATATGTCAATAGTGAATTGGTCTGATATTCTCTTGAGTTATACCGACTGAAGAATAGTTAATAGTTGATAAGCAATAAGGGTGTCCAAGATCCTAATCAAATGAAACCAATCGATACAATTCAATTAAAAAATGGAACTAAATTGAATCAAATTGGATTTTATTTTTAAAAAGGAACCATTATTGAATCGATTTGATTACATATATGTAAGAACCGATGCAATCGATCCAAACCAACTATATATAGAATATGTTAAAAAATTGTTTATAATTATATTTTAAAAATATATTATTACTTTGTAGTCATAAACAACTTGTCATTTATATTAGGGTTAAAACCCAACATTGGAGCTTAGGGTATTGAATTTGATGGATCTAATTTGATGGATCCAATTATGACTTGATAAGCCATAAACTAAAGAAATCAGAATCGATTATAAAACTTATCCAACCAATCTTAATTGGATTAGATTTAGGCTTTCGTTTATATTGAATTGATTGAATTCTCAAATTGGATCGAATGCAATTCTGTTCAAATAGGTTAGTTTCGAACTAATGCACACTCCTTATACGCGGTGCATTACAATGTCGATTTTTAAATTAGTAGGATCCACCGGAGCATTTTAATATATATATAGTTAAATTTATGTAATTAATTTTTCAATAGACGAATACTGATTTAAAAGACATATGTAATGACAAAGTAAACTAGGCACTAATAATGGACTAGAATATAAATTTGTAAACAATATATGAGAGATTACTAGGATTTCGGATCATTTTTTCACGTTTATTATATTATGAGACACTTCTCTAATTCAAAATTCCCTTTTCACAACTTAAAATTTGTAGAATCACTTTCACGAAATTCATAAAATAAACATTAAAGTTTGATTAACAAATAATTTTTAGCTCAATTAGATGATTTTTTTTATTCCCTTGAAAATATCAATTCTAGGCATTATAAGTCATATTTAAGCATGGAGTCTCAATTAATCAATAAAAGTATAACTCATAAAAAATTAAGAACATATAATCGAAGAATACGAATAGAAAAAAAATTAATTTAGAAGGATAAAATATCACACTCATAATATTTTAGTGAATAACTATTTTTATAATATTTATAACATGTATAGGGAATTTATGTGAATTAAACTAATAAAACATACATTAATAAAATATTAGCGAATTTCTCCCGATCCTAGCCGTATATTTATGCTAAAAACATGATTAAAACAAGTAAATTGCAAGAGAAATAGTTAATTCTCATTAATAAATGAGACTTACAAATCAGAGTGTCTAAATTACATACATAAAGCTCTCCACAAATTGTACTAAAAATAAAAATTAGAGAATAACTTTATTTTGATGCTCTAAATGTTGAATAATTGCTGAACTCGAAATTTCTTTTTATACGATAAAACTTTTTGATTAGTCAAAATTGACTTGGATGTGACCCCAAAACAATTAGTTTGGAGGAGGGATTTTTGTTATTGGTTAAATTTTGAACTAAGATTTATCTTTCAAAAGTGACAGCACATTAGGATATGTAAAATCCCATCTTTTGACGATTTTGGGATGTATGTTATACTTTATATCTTAAAATATTATTTCTCTCTCTTTTTCCTTCGGCTTTATGAATGGAAGATCAACTATTTATTCCACTTTTTTTTAATTCACATGGAGAAATATACTCAATTTGACTCACAAAATATTGAAAATAAAAATGATAGAAACAATTAGTTTGGAGCTTAGTCGAATTTGGGTGTTTAAAATATGGAAGGACTTTTTATTATTGGACGAATTTTGAACTCAACTTTTCTTCAAAAAGTGATCACACACTAGGATTGGTCCCCGAAAACCTTTGATTTTTATTTAGCCTCCAATGTTCACTATATTTTCAGGACATTGGTAAAATGCAAACATAAAAATAATGATTTAAAATTTTGGATCATAAATTAGAAAATTATCGTTTAACTCCTCACCTATACCGATTTTGAACCCATTTACTCTGCTTTTAAAAAATAGATATATAAACCCACCATCTCTAGTAGCCCTATGTGACACCCAACCTATTTTTACCACAGGTGACCAGTCCTTCATTAAAACAAATTGGAATCCCATTTGGTCTATTCTTAGCATCACTATCGAAAAATATTTTAATTACTAATCACTTATGTCAAATTAAGCTGGTCTAAAATTTTATCTTTTATTATGACCACATGCGGAAATTAAATAAATGAACTAAACCATTCACACATAAATATAGTCTGCACAATCACACATAACTATTGGTTCTCCAAGTACATAAATCAACTATTATCTGAAATAAGTAAAACTAACATCGGAATACAGCCTAATGCACTAAGAGCGACACATCCAAATGAACTACTTAGGAAATATCCTATCTAGAATGAATGAGCTGAAGTGTAACGCAATCTCCAGCAAGCTTCCACATTGCTGTAGCTATGCATATCTGGATAAGATCTCTAGATGGGCATCCCTGTGGATGGACATCTAAAAGGTTTTGAAAATATTTTTGACACAGGTTAGATCCCAAGAAAAATATTTTGAAAATATTTTTCAAGTATTTAAATCAGTTATTTATTACATACGTAATATCCATGTACAGTCCCTTGAGATTCTCACCTTGACATTAATGTGCACACCTAACGTATTCTACCTAACTAGTATCCTTTTCCCAACTAGATAATGTATCTGACTACTCCCATTAAGTCTAGTTTCCTAGTATATCCCCATACGACACGATACTACAGTCTCAATAATAAATTTATTTATTTCCATTTTATTATTGAGTCAATTAGTTAAGTTTCTCTACTTAAAGTCTTTAAGATATACATCATTTATCAATTCTACCATCTCACATAAGTAGATATATTACATCGGTATATATTCATTACACAAATAATATATACACAACTATAGTATCCCCAGAATGGCCCCTCGTGATGCCGACATACTTTGCTATCAAGTCTATGTACCCCACGTACTCAATCGAGGACTATTGGTCTGGCATGTCTCCTCTAACCCAAAATTAATCAACACAACAATGGAGGCGAACATGGTTTTATGCCTTTCGGAGACACACATACCAAACGTACCCAAATGAACTTCCTGTCCCACTAATACACGACACATAGTTGGCCAGCCTAAGTTCCATGTTTAGGGGCACAAATTCAGACCTCACTGGAATCGTCAAGATGGGATCGCCCTCTGGGCGAAAATCTCCGGATAGCAGGCAACGTAGGTTTGTTCAGACACATAATCAAATCATATCTATATATATTCACATAACCTATATAAATATTTCATTCAGTAGGTATGCACATGACCCAATTTTATTAACTCGTACGTAGTATATATCTCTCGCATATTTGACGTAGTATTAATTTCAATTAAATTTCCAATTCATATAATTTAAGGTATCGCCCACTACTTTAAGGGCCCTATTTACCCCTTAATGTGTAGTTATTCCCATCGTATATTATTGTTCGTAAACATAGTTCACTCATCATTACGTGACATGTCTCCAATTTCATTAACTCATCAATTATGGATATTTTCTCAATTATCCCAATCCTTAACTCGTCTCAATTTATGTAAACCTAATCTCCACTATCGACCTACAGATATTTTTAAATTCCCCTCAATAGTTTAAAAATGTCTCAAAAGTTCCCTCATGAATTATCCAAAATTTCAGGTTTCAAAACAAAAAAGGAAAAATTTTCAATTCTAGGAAAACTGAAACGATTCGCCCTTGGGCTGAATCGATTCGAAATGTATAAGGTGTCTTCTTCTTTAGTTAACTGTTACGAATTCTTATACCATTCAATTCCTTAAACTTTTATACAACAATCCCAAACTCCCAATTATCATAGATAAACATCAAATATACATGTAGGGATGATTTCTAACATAAATCATGTGTAAAATCCATTCAATTCATCCAAGATCAGATTAAAACCCCATTAATAATTAAACCCTACATTTTTGTGTTCCTCACATAAATTCATCAAAACCTAGATGTATCCCATGATCTAAATTCCATAACTTTTGATTTCATTTTATTTATACAATTAGATTCAATCTACATGCAATCCTATTCCGAATTTATAAGTTCTATTCATCAAATCACAAGAATAGTATCAATTATCCTTAATTCAAACACCATACTCTACATGGGTCTTATAACTCATAAAAATTTTCTAGATAAATACTTGCCTTATATGGGGGTAATCTGATTTCATTTTCTTAATGATGATTCCCTTCTAATCCATCCTCCCAAGATGATTGTGATGTAAGAACAAAGTGAAAGGCTTCAAGAATCCTCTCCTAAGCTCCTAGAATGCTCTCTCTTTCTTCTCTACGTGTTTTTTATTCCTCTTACCCTAGCCTCTCACAACTACAAGTTTATATAACCTTTGGAAATTCGTAGCTCTCTTAAACCTAGGCTACTAAATGACTGAAATACCCTCTCTTGGTGTCGGTTTGGTCTAAAACTATTTCGAGACCCAAGCTCTACACCCAGGTATACTATTTTAACTATTTTGAACCTTTTGGACTCAACCGTAACATCGAAATCATCATCCAAGTTACTCACAAATATTTTCCTATCTCGACCTCATATAGTCCACACACGACGCCCGATTGAGAGAAAACACTGTCACATCACTATCACTCGTTATGACGTATAGTTACTATTTACTTAGTAATTTGATTTGATAAAAATTAATCATTTATCTCCTATTAGTAATTTAACCAACCCATAATATTTAATTTCCATTGAATTACGTCACTCGTGTAATTTTATTTAACCCAATTAATTAAAATTTTAATTTCTAAAAAATACGGGTTATTATATACTTCCCCCTTACAAGGGAATTTCACCCTTGAAATTGGGACGTACCTATCGTGAATAACTCTGGATACTTCTCATGCATGTCATCCTACCACTCCCATGTTGACTCTTCCATATTGTGGTGTCCCTATTGAACTCTAACCAAGGGTACCACCTTTAACTGCAATTTAAGCTCACTACGATTAAGTATCGCCACCAGTCTTTCCTCGTATGATATGTTGGGATGCAAGTCAATCTCCTCTAATGGAATGTACTAAAAAACATTATCTCTCCTTCAGTACCTCTTCAGCGATGACATATGAAACACATCGTGAATCCACTGTAGGTGTTCCGATAGTCCCGATCTATAAGCTATTGGTCCCACTCGCTCAATGATAAAAAAGGGTCCCACATATCTCGGTGCCAATTTCCCTATCTTGCCTAATCGCATAAATCCTTTCATATGAGACACTTGCATCGTTACCTACTTCCCGACCTCAAGCTCTATGTGCCTCCTGTCAGCATAAGCGTAACTCTTTTACTTCTCTTGATCTATCCAGATGTGCTCTCGAATCAACTCAATATTGACAGTGGTATCCAGAATCATCTTTGTCCCCAATAACTTGTTCTCCCCCACTTCTAACCAGCATGCAGACTAATGACAAGGCCGATCGTACAGTGCCTCAAATAGAGCCATGCCGATTGTGAATTGGTAGGAGTTATTATACGAAAATTACACTAAAGGAAGGGATTGCTCCCATCCTCCCCCGAAGTCAAGTTTACATATCCACAACATATCCTCAAGCGTCTAATTATCCCTCTCTATCTACCCATCTATCTGCGGATGATATACTGTACTCAACCGTAAATCCGTGCCCATTACCTTCTGAAAGCTCTGCCAAAAATGGGACACAAAGATCTTATCCCGATCAGACACAATATTAATAGAAACCCCATATAATCGTACTATCTCACCAACAAATAACTTCGCATACTATTTTGTCTCAAAATTCGTACGAAGTAGAAGAAAATGAGCTATATTTGTCAACCAATCCACAATCACCCATATGGAGTCGTGACCTCGTTGGGATAATGGTAAAACAGTGATAAAATCCATGGAGATATTCTTCCATTTCCACATGGGAATCTCGAGTGGCCGTAACATCCCTGTCGGTCTCTGATGGTCTACCTTTACTAGCTGGCAGGTAGCACACTTTGAGATAAAGTCTTCTATGTCCCGCTTCATCGTCGACCACCAATACTATATACACATATCCTGATACATCTTATCACCACCGCTATGTACCATAAATGTGGACCCGTGAGCCTCTGACATCACTGCATGTCTCAAATCATCCTCCTCTGGAACCACGAGTTTCCTATTAAAAAGAATACCACCCTCAGAACTGATCGAGTACCCATTTTCCCCATCAGCTAATAACTGGAGAGCTCTGTCCTAGAAGTACTGATCCCCTGCTTATGCTTTCACCACCCTCAGCACAATCTCGGGGGTAACAGCTAATACGGATATATAGGCCATAACAATCTCATTATCGTGTCGAAGATCTCTTCACTTTTCTTTCCAAGCCTCTGCTAGCTCACTTGAAGGCCTTCGGATTAAAGCGTCTGCCACCATGTTAGCCTTCCCACGATTATACTGAATATCAAAATGGTAATACTTCACGAACTCCAACCACCTCTTCTGCTTCATGTTCAGATCTTTTTACGTGAACAAATACTGAAGCAATTTGTGGTCTGTGAATAAGGTAAACTTCTCCCCTAACAAATAGTGCCTCTAGATCCTCAAGGTAAATACAACTGTGTCTAACTCCAAATCATGTGTGGGGTAATTCTTCTCATGGGGATTAAGCTTACGAGATACATACGCTTAAGCCCTCTCCTTTTACGGCAATACACCCCCAAGTCCCTGTAAGGATGCATCAATATAGATGCAGTATGCCACTCCTCCCTTAGGTAGTGCAAGTACGAGTACTGAGGTTAATTTTTCGTTTATCTCATCTAAATCTAACTGACAATGGTTGTCCCAAATAAACGGCACCCCTTTGCGAGTCAAGTTTGTCAATGAAATCACAATCTTTGAGAAACCCTTAACGAACCTCCAGTAATATCCTGCCAATCCCAGAAAGTTGCGCACCTCAATCGGTATCGTGGGCTGTCCCCACTCCCTCAATGCTGATACCTTACTTGCATCAACAACGATACCCCTCAGACACAATGTGGCCCATAAACTGCACCTCTAGAAGCCAAAACCCACATTTCCCAATTTTCGCATACAACTGCTATTCTTTATGTGTCTGTAAGACCCTCCGTAAATGGTTGGAATGATCGTCCTCAGAGCGAGAGTAAACCAGGATATAAATGATGAACACGATAAAAAAATGGTCAAGAAACTCTCAAAAAACTCAGTTCATTAGATCGATGAACACTGCTGGTGCATTGGTGAGTCCACATGGCATCACCCTAAAATCATAGGACCTATATCGTGTTAGAAAAGCAGTCTTAGAAATATCCTTTTCACTGATGCATAACTGAAGATAGCCAAACTTCAAATCTATCTTGGAGAAGTAAGCTTCTCCCCTCAGCTGGTCAAACAGATCATCAATCTGAGGCAGTGGATACGTATTTCAGATTGTGACCTTGTTCAACTCTCTATAATCAATACACAATCGAAGAGACCCATCCTTCTTCTTGATGAATAACATCGGTGCGACTTATGGTGAATTATTGTTTGATAAAACCCTGCTCTAAGGGCTACTGAATCTGCTCCCTCAACTCCCTCATCTAAGATGGGGGCCATACGATAAGGCGCTTGAGCTATATGCCTCGTTCTCGATACTACATCAATAACAAACTCAATTTCTCGGGTAGGAGGAAACCCGAGTATGTCCTTAAATATATCCTCCCTCATGATTGGGATCGAGTCTAACGAAACAACAACCTCCTATGAGATCTCCTCCTCAATATAATACCGGTGTGTGCTCGACCCTCCCCTAGGTAGAGGCATCGCCAGTAAGAACATGTCCTGCCCTGGGATAAAGAATACAATAGTTGTCTTGAAATAATCTACCATCGCCCGATATCCATCTAAATAATCCATCCCCAAGATAACGTCATAACCCTCTATGTCTAACACAAGAAGATCAACGGGTAAACATAATCTACCCACATCAATAGCCAAACCCATACAGATCAAGTGTATAAGCGACCCATTACCCATCGGTGACTCCACACACATAAGGAGACTACCGACTGTCTCTATTAGGCCGATAGTTCATGCAAATCTAGTCACTATAAAATAATGTGATACCCCAGTATCAAATAAAATCCTACCCACAAGCCAGTGAATAGAAAACGTACCCGCTACTACTAGTGGTGCTTGTACGGCCAGCTGTGTGGAGGTATCACGGATGTTATAAACACACTCGTACCATAACTGTCCCAGTTGTGGTGGGGCGGGTGGGGATAGTGCCATTGGTGACATTTGTTCCTGCTACTCCTGTGGGGCCCCCTGTTGCTACGGTGCTCTCCCATGCTGTGGGCAATCCCTCCTTTTGTGGCCCGTCTACCTATAAATAAAGCACTAGCCTGGAAAATCCCTTTGTACCTGCCCTGATGGCCCTGATGATGCTGACCTTACTATTGGCCTTGACCCTACTGGCCTAATGAGTGCATTATTTTGCATGAATTATGTCTAAATCTAGGCCTTGTTAGGCCCATTATATCATAAATAATGAGCTTTTAGAGTAATTTTCATAAAATAAAAGAAAAATGCAACTTTGAATAAAATTCGAGTTAAAAATACAATTTTATTAACTCCAGGTGGTGAAATCATAATTTTAGAAACTTTATGGTCCTAAAAATAATTTTAATGTTTATCCAGGCAAAATAAAGTTCTCCCTGAAATTTGGTTGAATTTGGAGTTAAAATGGAAAAGTTATGAATTTCGGGGTCTAAAATACAAATAAGGGTAAATTGGTAATTTTCTAAACTTTCTGGGGCTGAATTTAAATTAATATAAGTTATTTTATATATTTACAGGTACCTGTGAATCTTGGTGAAGATCCGAGTTCATTTGGTAAAGATATGAAGATTGTGGGAAGAATTGAAAAAATATAAAGTTAAGGGGTTAAAGTGTGAAAAATAGAATTTCAGAAAATTGTTTGGTATATAAATTATTGTAGCAGATAGATGAATGAAGAAGTCTCTAGGTGAGGTGGTCACATGCATAAAAACCTTGGAGAAGGTATGGGGTTTGATTCCTCCAACCCCTGCTTAATTTTTTTAGACCCCAGTCAGTAAGCCACCTCAACGTCCAATCATCAATCCATGTTACATCATCCGCCTAGTCAATAGCCGCCACGTCATCCACCTAGTCTCCAGTCAATTATCATGACTTCAAAAAGATAACCCATTCAACAATTATCTACATTTCATCCGGTCAAAATCTATTCAGATAAAGATGGAGTTCAAATCCGTAAAAGATTCCCACTCGGATATTCATAAAAATTGATTTTGAATTTTATAATTCATTTTCAATCAATGAAAGTGTTGTTTTACACCAACTCAAATACCTCACCCCTAAGCCTATAAATAGGACACTTTGGGGTCATTATTTGGGGAGAAAAAAATAGAGAGCCATTTGAGCGATAATTTTTGGTAGTTTTATTCTAAGAGTATATTTTCTTTGAGGCCAAGAATTATTTTATGGGAGAAGTTTTGTCAAGATTTATTGTAAGACACAATTATTGTAAGTTCGTTTCATTAATGATAATTAATATTCATTCTTTCATATTTATTTTGTCTTCAATTATTCTAGCTTAACTTCTTTACTAGGTCTGGGTAAAATTTATCATGTTTGATTAATATTGTACATGATTTAAATTCATTTTTGTTCCCGATATGTGCTAAAAGTTTTAAAAATTAGGTATTCATTTAAAACGACACAAGAGTGTGTTTAAACCTTCGGCTTTGTTTGAAAAAAATCATATTTTTATTATGAAGTGTGAGTACTTTTTGATGGATTATGCTGTCACTCGTTTGTTTTGATAGTTCATGCTTAAAGACTACACTTTTATTTTTAAAAGTGAGGTTTTTAAGGGAATAGGGATTTAAGACGTCTAAATTTAGAGACGTAAAATTTTATTTTGAACTTAACCATGTTATTTTCTAAATTAAATGCGACAAGAGTCGATTTAATTTGAGTTATAAAATTAGGAATGACGAGTTTAAATTATGGCATAGTATTGGTTAGACGTGATAAATGAATCCAATGTCCTAGTTTCTCACACATTGGTTTATATTTTTCGTAGTTGCATTTTTCTTATTGTTATCTTAGTTTAATATTATATCTCTTTTCTACACCCATTTCGTCTGCTTGGACAGCTGTAATTATTTTGAAAGAAAAAATTGATATATCCTCATGGGTTCGACCCATACTTACACTCGCTATTGTAATACCCCGTAATTTTAATGACTTTTAATATGAGATAAATTAAAAGTTAATGGGCTAAAATAATGGGATTAATTGCAATTAATTATGTGAAAAATTAATTGACATTAATCCGGATTGATTATTACTAGATATTAAAGTAATATATGATTTTGAATATTACTTAGTGATATAAAAGTAATATGTGAATATAATAATTATTGTCAGGAGCTACAAATACGATAATAATGGAAATTAAGTCGGGACACACTTATGTGTCGTGTCGGGACTAAAAGTTGGGAAATAAAAAGAGATTTATTTTTAATTCATTCGGATGATCATTTCAAGTGCGCCGTTGAGTCCGGAAGGGTCGAAATAGGTAAAAAAGTCTACCCGAGTGTTTGATTTGGGTATCGGGTCAATTGGAAGATGAAAGGACACTCTGAAGAGACATTTTAATCATTTTGCTTGGGAGATGAATAGTACCTACGTTTTTTTGTCTTTTAGCTAACCTTGCAAACTTATTATTTATGTGAGTTTAAATTGTACGCAAGGTTCATTTCATCTAAACACAAAGTGAGGTCTTTTGAGAGAGAGTGAAAAGACTTGGAGAGAAAATGAAACGTTATCTAGAGGAGAGGAAGGTTTGCTTGGAAAGGAAGAGTCACCTAGTGAAAACTAAGGGGACAACCACCATCTCTACACCTTGAACCACTACCGGATTGCCGCCGAAAAAAAAGAAGAGGAGGTGCCAAACACTTGTCTTGACCAAAGGTTCCGACCTACACATAAGGCAAGTGTAATTCTTGCTATATTTTGATGCTTATATTATCCATGTTAGAATAGGATTTCTTTTTGGATCGATGAACTTATGAATTTAGGTTTTAAAATGATTAATAAATCAAGTTTAATGGATAGGCAAATTCATGTAGTTGGATATTGATACATGTAGAGACTATGGACATGAAAATGAATAGGTTTTACATGTAGAGGATTTATTTGTTTATTGAAGATATGAAAATGATGTTAGGTATTGCATGTAGATGAATTGCACTCATGTTGAATATGGAAATTTAATGATTTAGTTATGAAATGATAATTCTAAATTCTAAGTTTTAAGAGGTATAAAAATGGAAGATTTAGAGAAATTGGAATTTTAAGGATTTGTTGGGTTTGATGATAATACCCTTATGAAGATATAAGTTTGATATTATTCCTATGAAAAAATCACCCTTGAACATGTTAGAACACCGTTAGTAAACCTGGGTTTTGGGTAGAATATAATCCAGAAGGGTTTGGGTGTAAGAACATGAAGAAAAATGCAGAAAACTGAGGTTGAAGACGAACTGGAATAACGCTGATCTCGTTCGAACGAGACGTGCTATCGTTCGAACGAGATGCCATCTCGTTTGAACGAGATTTCTGGATTTCTGACAAGATTATGGATATTCTGTTTTAACACAGAACAGTTTGGAGAATTATAATTTTAGACCACAGTAGGTTCTGAATAATTTTGCTACATTAACAAGGAGTGAGGGACTTGGGTTAATGTTGGAAAATTATATGAAATTGAGCAATAAAATAATGTGAGAGTTATCTACATAAGAATAATACAATTAAAAGATGAATAATCATCATGATCAAGTACGGGTTAATATTGGTGATATATATACGGGTACTTGGAAATATGTGAGAGATATCTACATAAAAATAATACGATTAAGAGATAAATAATTGTCATGGTCAAGTACGGGTTAATAATGATGATAAATATATATATATATATATATATATATATATGGGTACTTGGGATTATGTGAGTGATAACTACATAATAAATATACGATGATAATCATGATTAACAAGTACGGGTGGTATTCGAGAAATACTAAGGGTACTTGGGGTAGGATGAAATCCTAATATGATATTGGTCGAGTGCGTAACGAATTTTATATAGGTTGATGTGTATACCTATTGATTGTTGATTTATGTGTATGACATACCTAGCCTACTTTCTATCGACGAGAGGTTTGGACGTAGAGGATAATCATATCCTGATGAGAGTTATGGGGGATTTTTGACTTGTTGCCTCAGAACATAAGACGTAGGTTGGATTGCCATGTGTGAAAAGAATGGTATTGAACGGTTATTTGGGTGCATAGGTATGTGTGTATCCCAAAGGGTTAGGACTATATTCGCCTCCAATATTTGTGTTTGTTATTTGTGGTTCGAGGGATATACCGAGCTGATAGTCCTTTGTATAGTGACGAGATGTACCCGGACATGATAGCAGAGTATGCATCCACTGCAGCTCAGTTTCGGGGTGAAATATTGTATATATATAATAAGAGTGAATGTATATATATACTTGTGATATGTTTTACATCTTGCACCGCAACTGATCCTAAGGGAGTCGTATTAGTCTATATATATTATAGTGTGAAAATGTATATATACATGGATTATTATCTACTATGTGAATTAGGTAGACATGAACAATAATGAAATCTGAAATGAATTAAGTAAGTGAATACTTAATTATATTGAATTTGAAAATGGGCTTATCAATGTTAAAGAGAAATTGGATATATATGTATTACCTGTAATGCGAGATAAATACATGGGATATATATGGGCTATAGTTAGTTGGCACTGATATGAACTAGTTAGCATGGGAACTGTAATTACTAAAAATTTTAAGGTACGTTAGGTGTGCACTCTAGATGAGAGGTGTGAATCTCAAGAGAGAGTCTGATAATCTAACATGTATATAATAATTGTTGAATATTCATTTGCTGTTTTCTAAACTATTTTTACATCAACCTCTTACCCGTTTGATTGCATATTCTCTTCTCTCTCTCCCATCTTCTATTTTAGGTGTCCAGCCACTGGGACGCCAGCTATAGGGGATTGGGTATTGATGTGCTATGGATTCTATGGAGTTGCAGATTTTGTATTAGACGCTTCATCTTCTTGATTCATATATTGCACATATTTCATTTAGGGCATGTCGCGCAAAGGATTCTAGTCTTTCCATCTCAGACAGTTTATTTACTTGTATCGGAGTTGATTACATTTGGTTTACGTTGGATTGTTGTATTGAGATTTTAAACTAGATAATTTTATTCCAGTTGCATTTAATTCAATTTTGATATTACTCGGTTGTTATTCATTGCGTACATGAATTATGTTAAGTGGTTTATGTTTTAAAAGTGGAATTCTTTTTAATTAAATTAAAATTGGAAAGTTTTGAACACTTGTTTAATTAAGTATTAGATGACTATGTTTTTGACAGTGATGCTAAGGATGTTCCAACTGTATATTCTGTTTTAATTTAGTATGGGACTGATCATCCGGTATTTAATTAAGCGGGGTTTTACAGGTGGTATCAGAGCATCAGGTTCTAGAGTATTTTAGGATTTATATCGCTTATCACGTTTCAGCGTAATGTTCTTTGATATAGAGCCTTATGATAGGGATTATTGTATTCCTCTTCGTATTGCGACTTATGATCTCATGCGAGAGTTGTTAGCTGGACAACAGGAGGAGGACTCAACTGAAGACTTAGAAGATTTTTGAAATGGTGATTGAGATAGAACCCACCATAATTGTTGTTCAGGCTAAGGATAATAAAGAAGATGTTTGGGAACTGTAGTTTCCCAAGCACTGTCATAAATGACGTTTGTGACATTACAGACTCACCAGCATAGCTGGAATGGGCGTGAGTCAGACGGGTTTTTAAAGTATACCATACGTATAAATGTTAACAATGAGAAGATTTTGTGTATTAGCCAATGGATGAAGAATATCCATAGGCTTTGGCATATAACACATTGTTAAATTAAAGTGAAAATTGGGGTAAAATTTTCTTGGCTCACAGGAGCAGTGTTGTAATAGTGATAGTCAATCACCATGTTTGAAAGGTAAAATATTATGCCAATGTAAGGATCTTAAGTGCGGTCTTACCATAAGTTCCTTCATCTGTTGTTCATAAGGTGATGTGAATGACATATTAAACTTTGTACATGAAGAGGTAGGTACAATAAAGAAAAGTGCCCTTGACTGGGCGATGGACTCACAAGAGGAGTCGCTAATACTTAAGGGAATTTCTGTTTGGATGCTTAATGCTAATGGAGACAATGTCGTGTTTCGACAATGAAGATATAAATTCTTCTATGTGAAGGGAGTAAAGAGTTAAAGGATCTAGCCAAGGAATAAGACTGGACGTAATGGTGTTAGTGAAGCACCACGGGGGGAGACCCATAATGGGACCTATTTAAATGATTCAGATAGTTGAATTCCTACCAAGTGATGTGAAATTTAGTATGGTCTGTTAAAGCTAGTAGTGTGTTCCGTAGGGCCAGAAAAACCAAGGGAACAATGAAGATGGACATTGGAGTTGAAACTACGAGGGCCCGAGAGAAGGACAATCCTAATATATGGTCTGTATGACCTTGAATTGTGAATTATATGAAAAGGTATTATCTATGAAGAGTAAGATCACATGCATTGAATTTTTCCTAAAGCAAGTAAAAAGGATAAGAGTCTAGTACCTATTAGGGGAAATGATTAAGATAGTTTTGGTTTAGTTCGGATAAGCGTGCTTTATCCGAGAATCAGTTGAGCGGTCAGGGCGATTGGCAAGGAAGGAGATATGGGTTATACGCGGGAGAATGAGGTATGGTTTATGTGACACGAGCGAGTCACGTTATTTTGATTAGCACTAGATTCGCGTGTGAGACGAGTTTAGTGGTTATATCGATACAATTATGGGTATTTGTATTTTTCGTGGTTTAACGGGATTAATTTTTGGTCTCATCCACAGGGGAGTGGGTGTAAAAGTAAGAATATTTTTATTGAGATTACTCATTTTAGTGATCTGTCATGCGAGTACGATATCATCCTATTGTTAATAATGATAGTGGATTGTTATTGCAAGTCTATTATAGTTGTTGTTCCAGGACAAGATGTGTTATTTTGGCGATGGTTAGATGGTTGTGCTCACATTTATGTGATATTGAGTAATGCTAAGAGACTTCGAAGAGTGTAGTCTCTAATACCCCGTAATTTTGAGGGATTTATTTATAAATATTGCATAAGATTTTGGGAATATTATTATTTTATTAATCGGGAATAAAATAATTTATTTTGGTTGAAATCGAATCAAACATTTAAATTTAAATTATTTTTGGACATTTTATAATGGTTTAAATATATAAACTAGACAATTTTGAATTAAAGGGCAATATAGTAATATGCGTTAGCTTAGTCTCCAAGCTAGGGTTTGAGAGAGAGACTATATAAGGAATATTATGGGTAATTATAAGGAAAGGGAGATGAAAAAGAGAGGACAAAAATGAAATCCAAAGAGGCAAAAACGAGTGGAATAAGAAGAGCCAATTTGAAATGTTTGGATCTTCTTTTTGAGTGCATTCGGATGATATTTGAGAAAAACTCAAAACACATACCTGACTCAATTTTTCGTGTAGAATCCAAATATAAAGTCGGATCAGTGAATTGAATAGTTTTTGGAGTTGATTTTTGTGAGTTTTTAAAATAGGACTATTTGAGGTTATCTCGTGTTGGGGCTAGAACATGATTTGATTATTTTCGCGAGAGGAATGTGATGGTGCGATCATATTTTGAGGTTGAATTTATGTGATGATTCATATGATGATTTTGAGGTATGGGGTTTTACATAATATTCTCTTTAAATCTCTCGAGAGTTATTCCGTTGATTTCATGTTTAATTGAACTCATATTTGAATTGTTAAATTCTTTGAAATCTGGATAAATAATTGTTGAATTATTTTGATTCATGTGGAATCATTGCATTTTTGTTGAGAACGTTGTCATGAGATTTTAATATGACACGGAGGTTGGGCACCCGCCAAAATTTATGTTTCCCGGGCTATGTCTTGATAAAGCATATGTGGATGGGGTGAGGCCTGGTGACTCGATTAATGTGTTATTGATAAATTATATTGATAAAAATACTTTGAATATTCGTACTCATATTGTTACGTTTTATTCACCACTAATATTTGTTGAGCATCTTTCCTATCGTATTGTGTACTTCCCCTTATTTTCTTTAGTTGTCAGGTTAGCATGGATTGGGACGGTATGGATTAATTGGAGATTGATTTTTATCTTGGATATTTTGGGAAGAATATTCGAGAGGGAAGATTTGTATTTATTTTTTATGTATAGAGAATTGGAGATTTATTTTCTTTCGAGATAGATAGTTGTATTATTTCGAGAGACTTTGTTGTATTTAATTTGAAGATTGAGATTAGTGGATTTTTTATATTGTGGGATTTATTTAGATGCTCTATACCTTTCTATTTGTGGATTTGGTTAGTTTTATCGATAGTGGCGCTCCGATCCGCTCTCCCCGGGCGGGCAGGGTGTTACATAGTCATCTCGAGATATTTGATTCCAATGCGTAGGGACTTTACTGATATGATTCAGAGTATTTGGGTTCATTATCGAGAGTAGAGGCTTAACTCATTTTTATATTTAGCGCTCATGACTTGGTGATAGGTAGAGCACATTGTTATATCACTCCTTTAGAGACGTGGGAGTTGAGATTTATATTTATATATCCAGGGATCAGGATTTTGAGTATCTAGGTTATATACCTCGAGTCTACAAATCTCGATGACCGATAATGTTAGGTAGTAGTGTATCGGGGGGGTTCCTTATTTGGATTTCGCTTGCGAGACATTCCATGCATAAAACCCAATGACTGTCGGGAGTTGAGAGATGTGTTGGGCGATAGGACAATAGCTAGAACTTTAGTTGTTCCTCATTTTATGAGTGGAGAAAATCCCTTGAGTGTACGACTTGAGGCTAGTGGAGTCGGTCATCATTTGTGCAGCGATGCATGGACTGGAGGGTGTATGGGCGCCCTGGTTAGTTTGATTTTCATATCATCCGAGATAGAAGGGCGTGAGAATAAATGTGTGGAATATATTCCTATAAGGCAGTTATAAACAAAGCTAGAATGGTAGAATGGATTAAACATCGAGTGGGACAGGCGATAATCCAAGTTTTTAAGTGCTATAAGAGTAACACACCAAAGATGAGTTGAAAGACTATGAGAAGCCATTTAAAAAGGATATCTCTTGAGAAGAGGAAATCTACCTATTGTGGAAAATAGAGCGGAGTCCTACTCGATCGAATATTGAGAGTGGCTTGAGGATAAATAAGATTGTTGTTACCTTTAAGGTAAAAAGCGTCGAGAAATTTATGTTGTGAAAAAAGTGCATGGGGAGAGACTTTTGGTATACCCCAAGGGAAGAAGGGGAGTATAAAATACCACTTAATGTGAGACGTTATATGGTGAAATTATCTCCGGGTGCACCACTCCAATGGGAATAGGTTTATTCGAGAAGATCAACCCGAACTTTAGTATCAAGCCAGCGATTCCAGAGACGGAATGGACAAACGTTCTAATATGTCGCCCAATATTGTTGTGAATCAGGATGAGATTCTTGAGACCCACCTTCGATAAAGATTTTTAGAAATAACTGGGAATAACATTTGGTTTGGGCATGATGTGACACCTAGGGCCCGATGAGTAGGAGGGATGTGATTATTGAATAGTAGAACGGGATGAAAAGAGATATTATTGAGTTCATCTCTAAGTGTGCCACTTGTCAGTTAGTGAAGGTGGAATCATCAGAAGTTGGTAGGGTTTCTTTAGCAATTAGAGATCCCGATGTGGAAATGGGAAAACATTTCCATGGACTCCATCACAGAACTACCTACATACAGAGAAGTCACGATTCTATATGGGTGATTGTAGATCGATTGACTAAGGTAGCTCACTTCTTGCAAGTTTGGACTGATTATGCTACATCACAGTACACTCAGGTTGCTGTGGCCGAGACAGTGAGGTTACGTGGGGTACCGCTTAAAATTGTGTCCGATCGGGACAAGATTTTTGTATCGCGATTTTGGGAGAGTTTTCATGAGGCCGTGGGTACTGTGGTGCGATTGAGTACGAACTATCACCTACAGACAGTTGGACAGACTGAACGTACTAACCAGATGTTAGAGGATATGTTGCGTATGTGTATTCTAAATTTTTGGGTGAGGTTAGGAGCAGTACCTTCCACTTGTTGAGTTTGCGTATAATAAATCCTATCAGTTCACCGTTGGTACGGTTCCATTAGAGGCAATATAAGTAGGCCTTGTCGTTCTCCTACGTGTTTGTTAGAGGTGGGAGATAATAAGATACTTGGGTTAGAGGTAATTCAGGACACGTTTGACAAAATTGAAATGATAGACAGAAAATCTACACTGATGCGAAATGGTTCTTCCGAGAATTCTGTGTGGGGGACCAGGTGTTATTGCGGGTATCTCCTATGAAGGGGATCATGAAATTTGGAAAGAAAGGGAAATTGGCACCCAGATATGTAGGACCATTTCCTATAATTGAGAGAGTTGGACCGATTGCTTATAGATTGGGGTTGCCGGAGCACTTGCATAGGATACATGACATGTTCCATATTTCTTTGCTGCGGCAATATCTCCGAGATGAGTAGGCTCACACTCATGTTGCGTTAGAGGAGATCGATTTGCAGCCAGACAGTTATTATGAGGTGAGATCAATAGCGATCTTGGACTATAGCGAGAGACGATTGAGATCAAAAGTAGTTCCATTGGTGTGTGTCTAGTGGGATCACCATAATCTTGAGGAGTCTACTTGGGAGCGTGAGGATGAGATGCGCGATAGATACCCGGAGTTATTTTTATCAGGTATGCCTTATTTTTTAAATTGGGGATGAAATTCTATTATAAGGTGAGAAGTATGTAATACCCCCTAATTTTAATGACTTTTAATATGAGATAAATTAAAAGTTAATGGGCCAAAATAATGGGATTAATTGGAATTAATTATGTGAAAAATTAATTGGGATTAATCCGGATTGATTATTACTAGAGATTAAAGTAATGTATGATTTTGAATATTACTTAGTGTTATAAAAGTAATATGTGAATATAATAATTATTGTCGGGAGCTACAAATACAGTAATAATGGAAATTAAGTCGGAATGCCCTTATGGGTCGTGTCGGGACTAAAAGTTGGGAAATAAAAGGATATTTATTTTTAATTCATTCGGATGATCATTTCTAGTGCGCCGTTGAGTCCGACAAAAAAGTCTACCCGGGGGTTTGATTTGGGTCTCTAGTCAATTGGAAGATGAAAGGACACCCCGAAGGGGCATTTTATTCATTTTTCTTGGGAGATGAATAGTACCTACATTTTTTGTCATTTATCTAAGCTTGGAGACTAATTATATATGTGAGTTTAGATTTTACGTAAGGTTCATTTCATCTAAACACAAAGTGAGGTATTTTGAGAGAGAGTGAAAAGACTTAGAGAGAAAATGGAAGGTTATCTAGAGGAGCGGAAGGGTTGATTGGAAAGGAAGAGTCACCAAGGGAAAACTAAGGGGACAATCACCATCTCTACACCTTGAACCACAATCGAATTTCTGCCAGGAAAAAATAAGAGGAGGTGCCAAACACTTGTCTTCACCAAAGGTTCAGACCTACACATAAGTCAAGTGTAATTATTGCTCTATTTTGGTGCTTATATTATCCATGTTAGAGTAGGTTTTCTTTTGGGATTGATTAACTTATGAATTTGGGTTTTAAAATGATTGATAAATCAAGTTTAATGGATAAGCAAGTTCATGTAATTGGAGATTTATACATGTAGAGACTATGAACATAAAAATGGATATACATGTAGAGACTATGAACATAAAAATGGATATACATGTAGAGACTATGAACATGAAAATGGATAGGTTTTACATGTAGAGGATTTATTTTTTTATTGAAGATATGAAAATAAGGTTAGGTATTTCATGTATATGAATTCCACACATGTTGAATATGGAAATTTGATGATTTAGTTATGAAATGATAATTTTAAATTTTGTGTTTCTAAGAGGTATAAAAATGGAGGATTTAGAGAAAATGAAAATTTTAAGGATTTAATGGGTTTGATGATAATATTTGATTTCATTCTTATGTGACAATCACCCTTGAACATGTTAGAACACTGTTAGTAAATCTGGGTTTTGGGTAGAATATAATCCAGAAGGGTTTGGGTGTAAGAACTTGAAGAAAAATGCAGAAAATCGAGGTTGAAGATGAACTGGAATAACATTGATCTCGTTCAAATGGGAGGTGTTGTCATTCGAACAATATTTCTGAGTTTCTGACGAGATTCCAGAAATTTTGTTTTAACCCAGAATAGTTTGGAGAATTGTATTTTTAGCCCACAGTAGGTTCTGAATAATTTTGGTACATTAACAAGGAGTGAGAGACTTGGGTTAATGTTTGAAAATTATATGAAATTGAGGAATAAAATTATGTGATAGTTCTTTACATAAGAATAATACGATTAAGAGATGAATAATCTTCATGATCAAGTAGACGTTAATATTCGTGATTGATAATACGCAAATAATGCGTATTTCATCCCTCGAACCTACGCATTTTATCCCCCTCGGGTGCCTTAATCTCTATATGTAAGCCCATTAACTAAACAACCTCGTATTTATATTGTTAACATTCTATATGAGGTATAATTGGGTTTTTGTAGGTATTTAGGTACTAAGTATGGAGTTCGGACGCATTCCGCTCAAACTCCATAAGTAATCGCACGTTCAAGGGAAATTTAGTCATTTAACAGCTTGGGCACCTGGCCCAAAATCTCATGGAAGTAATATCCCTCCTCTCAAGCTTCGCGTGGCCACGAACGGTGCACAAATCCGATCCCTAACGAAGAAGTTATGGTGTTTTTAGAGGAAGAGAAAACCAAGTGAACTAAAATAGGAGGAAGATTGATGCAGACCTGCTTGATCGATCGATCGATCCTTCAATTTTCATTCTTCGTAGAAAGGAGTGGGATTATATCTGATCAATCGATCGATCAATCAAAGGGATCGATCGATCGATCGATCCCCTATTTTCTGCTAATATTTTCCCTTTTATTTTCTTTTTTCTTTTCTATTTTATTTCCAACTTACTATAAAACCAATTTTTGTTTGTATTTTCATTATCTGGTAATAGCATTAGATTTTAGATAGCTTAGGTTAGGGTTTGGGGGTTGAGATCTCATCTTCTTCCTCATTTTGGCTTGACACCCATTATGGTTTGTAAGTTGGACTTTTCATCTTCCCTACCATTTTATCTAGATGTATTTCCTTAATTTCTTGCTTTCTAATTTAGTTACATGCTTTACTTACATGCTTTCATTTAGTTTCTTTCTAGTGTAGTTTTATCCCGTTTATTTATCGCTTTTATTTACTACATTTTTAATATGTTTTCTAGATAAATTAGTCTAGGTTGTATCGGATTGAACTCATTTGGGATTGACGTGTTGCTTTGCTTTGGTGATGGAGTTAACGGGTCTATTTCGGGTGGGTTATCCTAGTTATTACGCCCAGGAGATTTGACAGGGCATATCATGTATGTTATGTACTTACGACCTTGCGTGCGTAATTTTCGGGGTATTTGTTGACGCCAAAATCATATTAGGATTTTATGCGAATTTAGGGGTGTGATAACTCTTGATTTAATTAACTGTCGAAACGAGACGCGATCGTAATAACTCATCGACCCATGTAACCATTTTATACTAATTAACTCGGGTGAGGGATATTCGATGCAACTTATAGTTATTACCGCTTTATTAATCTAGTTTCAATACACTCGCCTAAATTAATCATTTCCCTTTTTTCATCTTTTCCTTTTTGTTCATATTTATCTTTTACACTTTTATTCTAGAAATATTAAACTAATTAAATTCTAGCAACTTGTCTTTGTGGATTCGATACCTGGACTGGCCGCTATACTCCCTTAAAAGAGTGTAGTCATAGTTTAGGTTTTTGTATAGTTCAGGTGAGCCGAATATAATACGATCGGTGCGTAGGTGACTCTTGCGCCGCGACAAAACCCTGCCTATCAAAATGGCTCTGTTGCTGGGGATGAGTTTGTTTTAGAATTTATTTGATTTAGTATTTCGTAGTATTTTCTTTCTATTTGTATTCTTTTCCTAACATTTTTGTAGGACTTCTACATTTGAGCGCCAAGAAACTCTTAAATTCATCGCGCGCGCATCTACTTTGTGGAATTCACCACGTCGAGCATTTTTTGGGGTAAGCATGTCTTATTCCAATTCTTTTGGTAATCATTATGATAATTCTCAAAATCCCTATACTCCTATGACTTTCGGTCAATACTTAGAGTCCCAAAAATTTACAAATTCAAAAATAACTTTAGGCCAGTATAACGAAAGTCAAAACTTGGGTTATTGGGATTTTGATGACGATGATAATGATTTTGGGCCTCTACTTCCTTATAATAGGAATTTTGAAACGAATTTCAATTATTTTTTGAGAGATTAGGTTAGGGAAGAAGTTTTTGGAGGGGATTTTAGGTTTTGCTTTTCTCTGTCCTTGGGTTTTACCCACTTTGGTTTGTAATGGCACTATTCATCATCTTCTTCCTTTATCGAAGTTTCCATTGTTGTTTTTCAAACTTTGTTAATTAGTTTACTTATTTTGGAACCTAGATTTAATTGCTTTCATTTACTTTCTTGCATTTAATTAATGTCATTTAGCATTCTTTGTAGGTAATTTAATTTAGGTTGAGATTGTTAAACTCACATGGATTAATTAATTGCTTTGCTATGGTATGATGAGTCTAGGGTAGTTTTAATGAGTTAACTGTTCTTTGTATGAAATTCAGGAGATTTAACGGGGTATATCACGTATGCACCATTTTTACGACCTTTCATGTGTAATTCCGAGAATATTCTTTGACACCGAACTCAAATTAAGCTTTAATGATAATTTAGAGGGTGACAACTCTAGGTTTAATAATTAACCCATGTGAAATGACTACACTATTTATCACCCTCTAAACCTACGCGCCGGTCGTATTATATTCTACCCACCTGAACTATACAAAAACCTAAACTATGACTACACTATTTTAAGGGAGTATAGCGTCCAGTTTGGGTATCGAATCCACAAAGACAAGTTGCTAGAATTTAATTAGTTTAATATTTCTAGAATAAAAGTGTAAAAGATAATAATAACAAAAAGGAAAAGACGCAAAAAGGGAAATGATTAATCTAGGCGAGTGTATTGAAACTAGATTAACAAAGCGGTAAAAACTATTGGTTGCGTTGAATATCCCTCACCCGAGTTAATTAGTATAAAATGGTTACATGGGTCGACGAGTTATTATGATTGCGTCTCGTTTCGACGGTTAATTAAATCAAGAGTTGTCACACCCCTAAATTCGCATAAAAGCCTAATATAATTTTGGCGTCAACAAATACCCCGAAAATTACGCACGCAAGGTCGTAAGTATGGAACATACATGATATGCCCCGTCAAATCTCCTAGGCGTAATAACTAGGACAACTCACCCGAAATAGACCCATCAACTCCATCACCAAAGCAAAGAAAGACGTCAACCCAAATTGAGTTCAATCCGACACAACCTAGACTAATTTAGCTAGAAATCATATTAATAACGCGGTAAATAAACGCGATAAAACTACACTAGAAAGCAACTAAATGAAAGCATGTAAGTAAAGCATGTAACTAAATTAGAAAGCAAGAAATTAAGGAAATACAACTAGATTAAATGGTAGGGAGGATGAAAAGTCCAACTTATAAACCTTAATGGGTGTCAAGACAAAATGAGGAAGAAGATGAGATCTCAACCCCCAAACCCTAACCTAAACTATCTAAAATCTAATGCTATTACCAGATAATGAAAATACAAACAAAAATTGGTTTTATAGTTAGTTGGAAAAAAAATAGAAAAGAAAAGGAAAAAGAAAATAAAGGGGAAAATATTAGCAGAAAATAGGGGATCGATCGATCGATCGATCAGATATGAGCCCACTGTTTTCTACAAAGAATGAAAATTAAAGGATCAATCGATCGATCCGTTTGATCGATCGATCGATCAAGCAGAGCTGCATCAATCTTCCTCCTGTTTTGGTTCACTTGATTTTATCTTCCGCTAAAAATGCCGTAACTTCTTCGTTAGGGATCAGATTCACACACCGTTCATGGCCACGCGAAGCTTACAAGGAGGGATACAACTTACCTGTAGATGTTGGGACAGGTGCCCAAGATGTGAAATGACTAAATTGCCCTTGAACGTGCGATTAGGTACGAAACTTGAGCGGAATGCATCCGAACTCCATACATAGTACCTAAATACCTACAAAAACCCAATTATACCTCATATAGCATGTTAACAATATAAATCCGAGGTTTTCTGGTTAATGGGCTTAAATATAGAGATTAAGGCACCCGAGGGGGCTAAAATGCGTAGGTTCGAGGGATGAAATATACAATATTTGTGTATTATCACACCCCCTAACTTACACATTGCTAGTCCCTAGTAATGAAATAGGATGCAACAAGAACTACAAGAAAACCAAAAGCAGGATACAAGTACAAAAATATGGTACAAAATCATAAGTCCACTTTCACGGGAGATTCGATTGTATTTAGCGTATGCAATAAGCCGTTAAACCCCTAGGTTACCCTAGTGGATGAATGTTGTCTTGTGAGGGTTTTAAGGGATGAAACCCACAAATATCATGCAGTTTCCTCAAAATATGCCCAAACCAACATGCGACAAGCCCAACAATAGAGAAAAAGATTTCATACGCATTATTAGCACAATGAACGAATTTAAACAAAACTCCAAATCATTAACATTATAGAATGCACCTCATAGAACTGAAAACTTAAAATGTGGGAGGGGAGCGAGCACATGCAAAGTGTGATTTGGTAAAAACTTAAATAAACCTGATAAGCGTTAAAGTAAGCATATATTCAATCCTTACGGGCATTACACTCATCAAATGAATTCACTTGAAACTGGGAGGTAGCACACGGAACATGCAGGCATAAAGAGTAAATATAAATGGAAACTAGGCTGCACACATGTCACAAATGAAGAACGCTATATATAAAATGAAAAATTGTAATCTCAATGAAAGATACCGCTCATAAAAGGAGGCGAAATGCATTTTCACAGATTATCAAAACTATTTTCACTTTTATATTAAATTCACCCTAAGATCACATAGGACTTGATAGGATTGTAATGTAGGCTAGGACTAGGGTACGAAATGAAAGATATGTATGTACGGGTTCAAAGTGTTCGGAATGAAAACTTAGAATAATGGGAAGAATGCGGGAAAATTCAAAAATTGGAAAATACTATCCATAAAAGGCATTGAATATGACAATTGGAGAGTAATCAAAGATTATTGAACAATACACACAACATATACATCTTTCTCTTTCTGTTTCTTTTTCTTCTTTTTCTCATTTTTTCTTTTGTTTTCACTTGTCTTTTCTTCTCTTTTTCACGTTTTGTTTTCTTTACTTATCTTACTCTCACATGCCTAAATTGTAACTGCAACACAACAACATCATTCAATCCCAAGTAACATTCCAAATAAAGGTATGGAAGGTGTATGTATGGTTTTAACTCCAATTTGGAGTTGGTTGGAATTTTGGGTCAATGAAAAAAAGTCTATATTAAGGCTCAAAGGGGTTGACGAGGGTAAACATATAAGGTGAGGTTAAGGTCAATATGGGTGATATAACCAAGATGGCCTATGATCATTTCATAAAGTTTACGCAATTCTCGAATCAAAACAAACTTTGAAAATCATGCTCAAGTAATACATTTCAATAATGAACTCAATTAATGCATGATCAATGAAAGAATAGTGAGATTACCAACGACTGTAACGTTTTCAAAGAGGAAATAGTAGGTGTATACACTCACAAACGATGAAAGGTACAAATCTTACTCGGTGTAAGTATATACAATGCAACAAAAGATTATCGAGTTATAAAAATCTTAAACCAAATCAATAAAATAAGGAAAATGCATGTGCTCGTGGGATTAAAGTTTAATTCATGAAGTTATTCATAATATCAATGATTATAGGACTAAAGTCTAATAAATTCTAAAATAGAGAACATGCATCATTGAGTTATCTATTGGACCGGGCAACTATTGAAATTTATCATCGTAAACAAAGGCCAAATGCCCGACATAGGAGAAAAAAGAAAGAAAATCTTTTTGAATTTTTTTTAAAATTTTTCTAAGAAAAGCGTACTAAGTAACTAACATGCGAGCAAAAACATGGACTAAATAAATAAATGGATAGAATATACCACACCCCCTAACTTAAAACCTGACATTATCCTCAATGTGAGTTGAGAACCAAGTTAAAGAGAGAAAAAGAGCGATATTACCCAAAATTGGAGCGATCCCCATAAGAACAAGTCCAAAGAATCTACAAAACAAGTTAGTACCGAGCATAGAAAAAACAAATAATAAAAAGTTAACTAATACACTAGACTAAATTAAAAAGAAAGAAAAACTAAAAAGAAAGAAAGAATAAAAAACTAAATATATACAACCTACTTTTAGGCTTCACACTAACTGTACACTAGAAGTCTAAATAGCTGAGGGTCCACCGGGAAAATGATTTGACTTTGGAGGATAACTGGTGTACCCTCACTCTCAAGCATGCCTTCCAAAAAATATGAATTCCGTTTGAACAACGGAAGGCCTGTGTAAGGAGGAAGAAATGAACCATCACCAATTAAAAGTTTTGGAGGGACGATGGGGAATTCAGATTGAACGGGTGATAAAAACATGTGGGGATCGAGAAAAGCAGAATATGCCACCTAGGATTTTGAAATTGGAATGGGTGCACACGAAGGAAAATATGCGATCGTGGAAGGCGACTTGAGCAAGTACTCCTCGTCGATGAAAAGGTTTAACGCATTAAAGTTTGGAATCGATTCATTGGGTACTTGTGACGGTGTGATAAGAGAAAATGAAAATGGAGAGGAGAGAAATTCAAACTCAAGAGATGCATCATCATCGCTTGAAGATTGAGTTTTGAAAGAAATAAGATCATTTTCAATGAAATGTTCTTCTTTGGGATCCAAAGAAGAAATCATTTCATTGCAAATAGATATTATATCATTTTCATCCTCACTTTCAATATCTATTACGCAATTGGAAAAGTCGACAGGGATTTGTCCCAAAGTAGGCGCAAAGTCCTCATTTGGTTCAAAAATTTCTCGACTTCAAATGTCTCGGAAGAAAAATCTTCGTCGGATTCAAATAATAAATCCAATTCATGTTCCCACAAACGATTTTCTTCCCGATAATGATTTTTAATTTTCTCATTCTAAAGCATACGCAAGCCCTCACCGAAAGTCATAGGTCGAAGCGCGGATACTTGAAAATGGGAACTTTGAAAATTAACATCGGACTTAAACTTAAACTCATTATTATAGGAATTTTGAAAACTATTGCAATTCGTTTCAAAATTCCTATTATAAGGAATTAGAGGCCCAAACTCATTATCATCATCATCATCAAAATTCCATTAACTTAAGTTTTGACTTTCGTCATACTACCCCAAAGTCATTTTTGAATTTGTAAATTTTTGGGAAGTAGGAGTTTGAGAATTATCATAATGATTATCGCAAGTGCATAAATGCTTTATTTTTTTAGAAAAATAGTTTTATCTCATATTTAAGTTTGGTATCTTACTCCCATGAGATACCCCTCACCTCTCCTCTAATAGGGCACACCTAACGCACCCTAACAACATACCCTAGTCAAGCTACCCCGCCTAACTAGTCTACACTACACCAAATCTGCCCATTTGTCAAGGTCATTGACCTTGACAAATTCACCTTGTCAAGGTCAATGACCGTGACATTTCGAGGCGAGACAACTTTTTTTGTCACGGTCGTGTCACGGTCATTGACCTTGACACAAAACTCGCGTTTTGTGTCACGGTCGTGCCACGGTCAATGACCGTGACACGTTTGTCACGGTTTATAACCGTGACAAAGCCGTGACCCTTTTTTAAAAAAAAATTGTCACGGTCAATGACCGTGACAAGCCCGTGACAAATGTTGTCACGGACTTGTCACGATCATTGACCGTGACAATTCTGGGCAGAATTTAAAAAAAATCTGCTGGGTAGTATGGCCACTGCCACTGCCCAGAAGTATATTTGTACCTGTTATAGCAACGTTGTACCTGTTCCTAACATCATATATCCAACACAAACTAAAGATAATGCAAATATATATTCATGACAGTATAATCCAAATCTTCAAAGTAAAAATAATATACATGACGATATAATCCAAATATAATTAAAATGGACAAACTTAAGAATAATGTTACTACATGTCTTGGATAAATGTGAGGAGGTGAGTAGGCCACACGACATACGAATTGACGCACCCACTAATATACGTCGTGCCGCATTATTCGCGCAACCACAATAGGGAGTTCTCCTTCCCGGGTATGACATGCGTGACGAGCACCCTGGACTCCATCTGTTGAAGCACACGTCCATGGACTATTCCACCCTCGACGATATTCGGGTCCCTCAACCCCCGCCCTATCCGTTGGTCATCAAATAGGTCCAATATGAACACGCTCGGCCAACCAATTGTCGATAATGGTCTGTTGGAGGGCGTCAAATAGGGAAGTGGATCGTCGAAGTACGAACGTGTCGGAGATGAAGCAGCGAGGTCCACATCCTCGTCATCCTGCGCCTCGTCCTCCCGCACCTCCTCCTCCACCGCCTTCACCTTCCCTTTCCCTTTCCCTTTCCCTTTCTCTTTACGGTCTCCACCCAACGTACGCTTCATGAATGCGTACATATCTTGGACCGTCGCCTCCAAATGGGACAGCTTCGCGTCGTGTGAATCCACCGTTCGAGCCAACCCGGTGTCGCTCGTCTCCAATCCGATGATCCTAGATTTGGCCACCCGCGAGCTCACTCCCCTTGTCCTCCCCTTGCGATCAGAGCCAAGCACTTGGCTGAGTGCGTCTGTGGACAAAGATGCCTTGTCAGCATCAGACTGTGACTCATGCACTTCCTTAAGCTTTGCCTGAAACGACAAAAAGCACATGATTAGTAAAATAAGTAAACTAAAAAATTATAACGTAATTAACAATAATTAAACTGTCGGATTACTTACAATCGTGGCCGCGACGCTCGGGGACACCTCCTTGTCCTTCCCCTTCTTCGTCCGAAGAGCCACATAAGTATCGAGCCTATGTGGCTTACCCCCTGGCCCACTCCCTATCCCCTGAAATAAAATAAAATAAAGTAAAATTAGTATCGGCCCCGCAAAGTAAAATAATATCCAATAATATATTTCTGTAGTTATAGATAAATTAAATATTACCTTCATCCTATGCTCCACCTCAGCGTAAGAGGTCCGGCCGGAGTAGTGCACGTCCGTCTTTTTAGCCCGATTTTCCCTCCCCGATTGGCGAGATGCCAATTGTCGATCCTCTATCTCATTGTCAATGAACTTTTGCCATTGTGCTAATGAGATCGGCTCCTTGGGCGGGACGGATCCGCGCCATTGTAAAATGGACTCTCGTGTTTTTCCAAAGTACCGTGTCCGCATATTTTTTTTCCACGTCTTGTGTTGCTCCCTCAACTGCTCCAAGACGGAATCGCGTAGCTTTGGATCCAAGTTGAATTGTTCATGTCCAACAAATACAATGTTAGTTGCGAATAAATATAAATATAAATATAAATATAAATATAAATATAAATATAAATATAAATATAAATATAAATATAAATATAAATATAAATATAAATATAAATATAAATATAAATATAAATATAAATTGAAATTGAAATTGAAATATTCATATAAATATTACCTGTAGTGCCGCCCAAACACCTAACTTGAGCTCATACGGCACCTCCTTCCAACTCATAAACCCCGGGCCGATGACCGTCTTTAGCAGCTCGAGGGATCTCGCTAAAAGCTCCGACTTGTTTTCGACGGTAATCCCAAATTTTCCATATTTAGGGAGCCTAGGGGCGGAGGAGCCCTCGTCGCCTCCGCTACCACCGGACCCAGACGACGACATCATCATAAACAGCATCATTATCTTCGCCCTAACATCTGAAGGAGACATTTTTGCTGTAAAAAAAAATGTTATTAGTACAGATAAAAATTTTGTAATATTATGTTTTTTCCAAATATTTAAAGAGTTATTAAATGGGTGCCCCACCCCTGCCCCCTCCCCCCGCCACACACACACACGCACACCTACGCACACACACACACACACACACCACCCCTACCCACCCCACACACACCCCCCCCCCCCCCACCCCTACCCACCCGGCAAGTTAATTAGAATATTTGTAGGACTGAAATTGATTTAACTAACTTTGGTTTGGTTTATTTCTAGTTGAATCTGAGTTATAATTTTTAGATTATGTATAGGAATTGAATTTTAATATTAATCCTTCATAAATCCCTTGAATACATGCATAAATTTGTAGAGATTGAAATTAAATTGCTTGAGATTGAATTTCTATGTTTCGGGGTCATTATTTGAAAATACTTAATTACCCTTTGAAAACCTTTCATAACACACCTATGTATTAAATATGGGTTAGACCTCTTAGCTTGCTCAACCACCCATTTACACACTTACTTTACCTTTTATTTACATTATGGATATTAATCAATTCACACGGTTTTTGTCCACTTCAACCTTTACTGAAACATTTATTAATTCATTCAAGTTAGGTAAAACCACGCAAGTATCTAATACAAATATTATCATTCAACAAATTAAGTCCCATAATTTTTGCACATATCACAACCCGTAATCTTTTAACATTCAACGATACCAATTACTAAACAATTCTACTATCTACGATAAATACCAATATTTTTCAACACTGTATCCCCCAATAGTAATAATGAATTAACATATAATTTTCAACTCCAACAACATATGCTTCAACTTAACCCAATCTTCCCAATAATACCAACTAATCAACACCCAACATCCAAATCCAACAACACAGGTCTAGAACCAAAGTTTGTACATAATAATTTATAGTCTCCAAGAAAGTACCATTTTCATACATAATATTTACGATTATCAGTTTCTCGTGTATTAGCCAAATTTCCAAGATTTCAATTGTAGCATAACACATTAATTTATTGTAATCATACACATTATAATGAGTATACAATTTGATTTTTGTAATCATTTCTTAGGCCTTCTTATTCTCTAAGGATCTCAAAGTTAATATAAAAAAATACCCCCTGCCCACACACACACACACACACCACCCCACCCTGCCCCCCTCCACCACCCCGTCCCACCCTGCCCCACCCCGCCCCACCCCCACCCTGCCCCACCCCCACCCCCACCCCCTCCCCCACCCTTCCCCACCCCGCCCCACCCCCTCCCCCACCCTGCCCCACCCCGCCCCACCCCCTACCCCCACCCTGCCCCACCCCCCACACACGCACACACGTACACATATATATATATATATATGTACACATACCCCCACCCCCTCCCCCACACTGCCCCACCCCGCCCCACCCCCTGCCCCCCTCCACCACCCCCTACCCCCATCCCGCCCCACCCCCCACACACGCACACACATACACACATATATATATACACATACACACATAAATATACAGACAAATATATATATATATATATATATATATATATAAATGGAAGAGAGAGAGAGAGAGAAATTGGACCTGAGAGAGAGAGAGCAACGTCGAGAGAGAGAGAGAGAGAGAGAGAGAGGGAGGGAGGGAAGGGCGCGGGAGGGAAAAAAGAAGAGGGGTAGGGTTTTTGATGGAAAAGTTGTCACGGTCGTGTCAAGGTCTTTGACCGTGACACGACCGTAACAAATAGAATTATCACGGGCTTGTCACGGACATTGACCGTGACAAGTCATTGTCACGGTCGTGTCAAGGTCAATGACCGTGACATAAAACGCGTGTTTTTTTGTCACGGTAAATGACCTTGACAAGGGTGGCCGGCTGAAAGGTGACAATTTGCTCATTTTGGTGTAGTGCTAATCACCCAACTACTATCTACCCTAGATAGTCCAAGTTCAAAGGGCTAAACTTCCCTCCATTCTCATCACTGCACTAAGTTCGTGCGTGGGGTGTCTCGCAAAGCGAAATCCAAACAAGGAACCCCCCTGATACACAACTACTTGGCAGGGTTAATGGTAGAGATCCATTAGGACCGTAGCACGCACAAATGTATAAATACATATATATATATACATGTACAATATACATCTGGATAATATCTCCCGGACTGAGGCTTACCAATTTTAATTTCATCTTTATAATATACATCCGGATCTACCTCCCGGATTGAGGTGTATTCTATACTCATGTCAAAACTTTTTATTTCCCTTCTTATATCCAAGAAATATATTTAAAAGCCAATTCATTAGCATGAATTGCTTTACCATAACATATATCTTTTTAAAAGCCAATTTTATTAACATAAAAATGCTTTTCCGTTTTAAATCATCCCGTTTCCCTTCTCATATCCGGGAAATGTAATTAAAAGCCATTTTTATTATCATAAAAATGCTTTTACCATATCATATGCTTCCACATCCCTTCTTCCATCCGTGAGTGTTACCGACGCCAAACATATAACCCATTTCCCTTCCTATATCCAGGAAATGTAATTAAAGGCAATCCATTATCATGAATTTCTTTAACAAATATATATCGCGTTCTAAGACCGACCCTACAGCGCACCCCTAAATGACCATCATCTTCTAGTGCCTATCGATTACGACACCTGGGCACCTATACGTACAACGTCGGGAAGCAGCCATATGCCTGCGGGCTAGTCATAACCACACCCCAAGTTACCTAACCATCGCAGAAAACATAACATAACATAAACGCTCATATGGCCTAGGGGACTATATCCACCCTGCATTCACTAGCCAGGGGGCTTCACCTCAGCGCGCGAACTTCCCTTATGATGTCATTTAGAGAGTGTGTTGACTATAAATCATTATTTATGAAAATTATTCCCTTTTTCCATTTTGAAAACATTCATATTTCATTTTCAAAATCATTTATCTCAAATTATATATACTTTAATCACATAGTATATATATATATACCATACATTCCTCCTCGAATATATTTAAATGGCCATATTTGCCAATCTCATCTAGCGATGACCAATAATCCCAAAGATTCTCTCAAAGAATCATAATCATGCCTTCATATATGCATGATACTAAACCCAAAGTATTTTCTTACTTTGATGACTAATAATTACCTTAATCATCTCTTAAGGATTTATTGGATATCTCCAATTATACTAATTCACGCTAAGTGAATATACACACACACACACACAAATATATATATATTCCCAATTCATCAAGTCCTTTAGGACATAACCCTCTATAATACTCTAATTTAGATGGCCCTTAAACTTTAAACTCAAGAGGAGAAGTAATAATAATCTCCAAAATCTTGGGCTGAAAACAAGGCACCGGTCGACCGGTCCTGGACCCCCGGTCGATCGCGGGTTGTAAATAAGCCTACGAAACAAAGCAGTAGGCCCTTTCTCCTTGACGCGGTCGATCGACCTTAGGGGCGCGGTCGACCGGTCACACCAGGTCCTCAAAACTTTAATTACTCAAATCCTTAATCCAACAACCCAAATTCATTTTCGGGGTTTCTAAAATACCCCAAAAATCATCCAAAACATCTACACCACTAATCCTAGCCTGTATTTTTCCAATTCCCGATTTGATTTCCGAGTTGATGATTTCAACCCGGAGCTGCCATCTTGTAAAAATCATATAAAATCGAGGAAAATCAGAAAAATAAGCGGTCAGCGCCCACGCGACCGTATCGAAAAGATCTACAACTTTTGTGTTTGGGATAAAAGCTAAATCAGATCTCTTCCTGGTTGAAATGGCCCTACAAGCCACGGGTTTACTATTCATCGTCTTCTCCGAGATGATTTCGGCCATTAAAGCTTCTCCGAGATGATTTCGGCCATTAAAGCTTCTCCCAAGCTTTTGTCGCCTCACCCATCGCCCTACAACCTCAACAACTACAAATACACATATATTAAGGGTTCTAAACATCCTAAAACCCTAAACCATCAATTTATTTCGATTAATTTCTAAGTTTCTCCAAATATGAAATTTTTAGGGGTTTATTTGTTTTAACTCCCCAAAACCCGTTTTATCCACTAAAACCCAACCCAAAATCTTTAGGGTTTGTTTATACCAAACTACGGTATGAGATATTTATGTAAAAAGTAAATAAAGCAAGTAAACACTTGCCTCGTGGATAAAATCCGACGACCTCGAGTCGAATCCGACGGAGTTTGGCCCGAATCTCCATTTTCTCCTCCTCTTTCTCCTTCCTCTCTCTCTTCTCTCTCTTTTCTTTCTTTCTTTCTTTCTTTATTTCTTTCCTCTTTTCTCCCTATCCCCCTCTTTATATAAGAAGAATAAGGGTTATACCCCTTAAAACCCAAAAATGACTCGTTTACCCAATTACGAGTTACTTTTACCTCTAAAATTACCCGAAACTCATTTTCGAAAATCGGACAGACCCGAAAATAGTAAGGAACGAGTGTCTTGACATGCCACCAAGGCATCTAATATTCTGGACTTAAAATTTTTCTTTTAAAATATATGTAGCGGAAGTATAATCACATGGTTATGAATCGTAAAATACTGAAAGTGAAGGAATTTCATCATCAGAGCTTTCTAAAGGAAACTTCATTTATATTAAAATATCCAAGAGTTACAACTTGACAGAAATTTTAGAGACAAACATCCTTCATTTAATAAAACAAAATTCTACTTAATGTAACAAAAAGAGCTCTAAAAGCTAAATATTAAACATAGTCCACTTATGTTCCATCCGCTTGCCTAATTATTTCCTGAAAAATGGTTATTTATACAACGTCAGCTAAAAGCCGAATGAGATTCAATCTCCAAATATTCCAAGGTTTTTAGAAAATAGATACCTATTCAATTTAGAACAGAAGGTATATACATAGAGATAGGAATTTCAAGTAATATATATAAAGTAAATGACAATATATATATTCAGAATAAACAGTTCAGAACAGAACAGATAAAATAATTGAACATGTGTCAATTATTCAGTTTTAGTGGCCATGTACGCTCTAATACCCAGACAGATAGCGTTATCAAATGTTTCCACCTGATAACATCACAGACAGATAATCATGATTTCTGGAACAACGCCTTGTTTAGGGCACACCAACGATAAACCAGCTGGGAAGGTACCACCCAAATATTTCCACCCGGTAGTCAAGGCCAACATAGTAAGAGAGTTTCCATAGGCCGAATCAATAATTTTAGAATTCAAATCAGATGTTTATATGGAGAGATATAAACATATAACAAACGACGAAATCATCGGTATCAGATGCATTTTGAGAATAAAAGCATTTCACAAAATATACATAGTTTGCATTATATAATATAATCAAAATCGCAAGAAATTGCATAGAGTACTCACCTAAAATAGAGGTCGAAATTATAGATAATGAGTCTTCGATCTCACGTTAATCTAACAAATATGATAAAGGTTTAAGTATACTTTCTAAATAAGATCCAGTCTACATATATTTTAAAAGAAAAATTTTAAGGCCAGAATATTAGATGCCTTGGTGGCATGTCAAGACACTCGTTCCCTACTATTTTCGGGTCGGGGTCGTGACAGAGGTGGTATCAGAGCGTACATGGCCACTGTAGATGCAATTATTATGCAGCACAAATAAATATGAAAGAGGTGACAACCAAGAAAAAACAAATAAAAGACCAATCACACAACAACGAAGATACGTGGTTCAGCAAAGAAGTGCCTACGTCCACGGTGGTTCAGTCAGTGTTATTTCTCTATATTCTGAAGAGTAAGTACAGAGAATACAACTTGTCCTTTGCCCCGGACTTGGGGTTTAATTTATTCATGTATGTGTTGGAGTAGTGGGGGTGATAGTTTCCTCTTTATTAGCCATCTCCCTTTCATGGGATCGTGTACCCCCACAACTTCTCTTCATGGCATCGTGGAGTAAATAGATGAATACCAGAGGTGATGGGCCTGGGTTTTGGGCCGCTGAGGATGGGCTACTCGTCCAGGCCTTATGGTGATAAAATCGGGGTACCCACAATTGCCCCTGAATTTGTTGGGCCGTTCTTTATGGGTCCGATGAATTTAAATGATCAGCAATGATGGTTGATTTCTTTGAAAGCTGTGAAGTTGCTTTGGTGGCACCCGCTTCGCTATCTGTGCGTTATGATTAGTTTTGAAGGCTTGTTGGAATAAGACACATTTTTTCTTCGTCGTTCCAGCTCTTCCAGCAATCTTCTATCTTCTGAGAACTCTTGAGTTTTGTACCTTCTATTTTCGGTCTCCACTCTCGTCGCTTCTTCGCCTTTTGATCTGAGCTTCTGTCCTGTAAGTCTTTCGTGCCCTTTTTCTTGAGTTTATAGTTTTTCTTGTATTTTTCCAATGGCGAAGATTGGAAATAGGTCGGTAACTGAGTTTAGAAAATTCTACGGTATTCCTGAGTGGGTAGAGATTGAGTGTTGTGCCTCGCCGCCTAGGAACGTTAGGGACATAGAGGATGCACATTGGATTCACGTCCTGTTGCTCTCCCAGGGGGGTCTCACCTTTCCCCCTAATGGTTTGTTTCTGCACTTTTTTAGTTATTTTGGTATTGTGCCTGCACAATGTTCACCCAACGTATGGAAAATAGTGAACGATGTGCACAGGATAAATCAGTTGTACGGCACAAGGTTAGGGCTTGCTGAGGTCTATTTTTGTTATTCTTTTTCTCGAACGAGTTCAGGTGTCTTGTACCTTAAGGCTAGGAGCCCTGATAGGGTATTGGTAGTAAATTTACCTGATTCCCAGAAGGACTACTGGCAATAAGGTTTTCTCGTTAGGAACTGGCAATACTCCCCTCAATTTGAAGGGTCGAGGTCTGAGAGGTTCACTATTCCCTTTTATGGGGAAGAATATATAGGTAGATGTTGTATTGTTGTTTCAACCTTTGCTGACTTTGTGACTTTTCTAACTCCTCCTTGCTTTCTCCTTTTCAGCGAAGATAAAGAACTTGGAGCCAGCTCTCAGTGAGGTTCGTATCTCGGAACTGGTGAAAGCTTGGAACATCAGGGAACCTTTGGGTGACGGCGAGCATCCTAGGCCTGCTGCTTTTCTGCTTGAATACAAGAACACAGGCTCGAGCTTCATAGCCCGACCTGTGGAAAGTGTTCCGGACTTTGACTCTTCCGAAGAGATTTCAGCTGAGCCCATCCAATTAGACGAGGAGGAGAGCAGCTCGGAGAGCGAGCCTGCAGGTGTTGTAAGTAACTTGGGTGGAGGCAGTGCTGATAGTAGCAGTTCATCGAGTACTACCAGCATTCCAGGTGAAGAAATGCCTCCCAGGAAGAATCTAATCCGGGATGATGATGATGATGATGTGCTTCTTGCACAGAGGTCCAAAAAATTGAAGACTGTCTCCGGGGCCATAGCTACTGGTTCTCGGCCTCCCTCTCAAGAACAAGAGAAGAAGAAGAGAGAGGAGGAGCAGGCGAGGGAGAGGGAGAAGAAAAAGGAGGAGGAGAGGAAGAAGGTGGAAGAGAGAAAGAGGAGGGAGAAGGAGAAGGAGGAGGAGAGGAGGAAGATGGAACTGAGGACCAAGACTGGTCAAGCCTTGGTCCCAGTATCTGCTTTTCCTGAGGGGGCTTCGGTGGGCACCTCTCCTCAACTTGCCCCTGCGCTGTTTGAGAGGGCAGTCCTCCCTGCAGATCGCGAGAGGGCGTCAGGGTCTGATCAACTGGCCTTGCAAGCTAGCCAGAGGCTCGCCTTGGTAAGGTTTCTTTTCTACTTCCCAACTTCTTCTAATCTGCTTTGATGGTTTCTTCTTTCTGATCTTTACCTTGTTCTCTGCAGAGGTGTGCACTGCCCCCTCGACCAAGGACGCATCAGCAAGAGTCGCCTGAGAAGCAGGATTGACCCCTTCAGCAGTTGGGGCTGGCTCCTCATCCACAACTGGCTTGGGCCCTGGATCATGTTCGTCAAAAAGCGGGGATGCAACATCCACCCCTGCAGCCACAAGGGCCTTGTTCCACCCCTTCTTGAAGTTCAGACGGCTAATATAGCCTATCTGAACGATGTAATTATTATGCAGCACAAATAAATATGAAAGAGGTGACAACCAAGAAAAAAACAAATAAAAGACCAATCACACAACAACGAAGATACGTGGTTCAGCAAAGAAGTGCCTACGTCCACGGTGGTTCAGTCAGTGTTATTTCTCTATATTCTGAAGAGTAAGTACAGAGAATACAACTTGTCCTTTGCCCCGGACTTGGTGTTTGATTTATACATGTATGTGTTGGAGTAGTGGGGGTGATAGGTTCCTCTTTATTAGCCATCTCCCTTTTATGGGATCGTGTACCCCCACAACTTCTCTTCATGGCATCGTGGAGTAAATAGATGAATACCAGAGGTGATGGGCCTGGGTTTTGGGCCGCTGAGGATGGGCTACTCGTCCAGGCCTTATGGTGATAAAGTCGGGGTACCCACAGCCACTAAAACTGAATAATTGACACATGCTCAACTATTTTATCTGTTCTGTTTTGAACTGTTTATTCTGAATATATATATTGTCATTTACTTTATATATATTACTTGAAATTCCTATCTCTATGTATATACCTTCTGTTCTAAATTGAATAGGTATCTATTTTCTAAAAACCTTGGAATATTTGGAGATTGAATCTCATTCGGCTTTTAGCTGACGTTGTATAAATAACCATTTTTCAGGAAATAATTAGGCAAGCGGATGGAACATAAGTGGACTATGTTGAAGATTTAGCTTTTAGAGCTCTTTTTCGACTATCTCGGCCATTCCGAGAATCATGGCGCAGTCAAAATTTCCATCCGAGGTACTTGTACGCAAATCACTATTCCAACCCAAAATAAATAAATGCGGGTTTTCCAATTAAAAATCTGACCTCGTGTCGCTTTACTCAACGGCGACATATAATTAAAATATTTCGACCTATATAGTCCCAAAAATAATCACAACATCCTTTGAAAATCATTTAATCCTCGAAAATCCCAAAAATTACTATTTAGGGAAATTCCCCAAATTGCCAATTTATATTTAATTATGGAATTTAATCGTCTCCAAAAGGGAGGGTTGTTACATTTAGAAAGTGGGCCGAGGCAATACCACTCAGAAGGGCAACGACTGGGGTAGAGAGCAACTTCATTAGAGAATACATTATTTGTCATTTTGGGATCCCAAAGGTTATTCTCTCAGATAACAGGACGCCCTTCGTCAATTCAGAAGTAACAATGCTCACAGACAAGTACTCCATTTTTCACCATACCTCAACGGTGGCATACCCAAAAAGGAAACGGGCAGGCCGAAGTGACTAATAAAACATTGGTTAATAATCTGGCCAAGGTATTGGAGGACTTCTCAGGATCGTGGGACGACAAGATACCAGCTGTGTTATGGTTATATCGAACAACCAAGAGGAAACCCACGGGGTACACCCCGTTCTCGCTTGTTTATGGGGCAGAGGCAATTCTTCCAGTAGAGTTAGATGTTCCCTCAGCCCGATACACCTTACGAAGTAGCATGCTCCCTCAGAATAGACACGTGTAGTTGGAAGTGTTAGACGAACACAGAGATAATGCGATGCAACACTTTCAAACGTATATAAAATAGCTCTCCAGGGCATATGATAACCTGGTAAGACCCAGGAAGTTCGTGGAGGGAGACCTCATTTTAAAAGTAGCGGTAAAGAACATCAAGGAGCTTCCTCTACCGAAGTTTGCAGCCAATTGGGAGGGATCTTTTGTTGTAAAAGAAGCTCATGACTCAGTCTAGTGTTTAATTTCTAGGATGGAGGAAGACAAGCTATTTAAAATTAACAATAAATGGCTGAAGGTTTATCATGTGTAGACAATTAAGTTTGAACCATGATTTTAAATAGCCGTTGTTATGAATATACACGTTTTAGTTATGACTTGAACAGTATGAAAAAGTTACAAAAATATAGAAATTCATAACATACAAAAGCAGTTGTAACATACAGACGAATTGGAAAATATACATTTCTCATTCATTCGTAAACGATGGAGCATTACAAAATTGGGAACTACTTCCCAAGAATTACATAGAAAGAAGCCAGAGGAAGATATATACAAGATTTGATTAGCCTAAGAGGAACCATAGATCTGAAGAAGAGAAAAAATCTCTGGGAAGGCCCGAGGAAGCTGTAGTGCAAGACTGTTGGGAGTTGATGGAAACCTCCAACCTCGTTTGCACTTGTGTACGTTTGATGAGGAGTCTTTCTCGTTTCAGCTTGACCAGACGCAAAGCTTCTCCGGCATCTTCTACCTCCTTATCAACTGCTTCTATATGGGGTGTTAGTTCGGCTAACCTGGCTTTCTCAGCCCATTGGTCCTACTGATGCTTTTGCAATAATTCCCTCTACCTAATCAGTTGCTGGCTCTTCAAAGTCTTTAAATATGATATAAACCAGTTAAAACGGAAACCATCACGACCCAACTCCCTCAAATATCCAAGAAATTGGTTAAGGAGGGGTCTGGTAATGGTCGCGGTGGGAGTGCTAGCTATTTTTGCAACAACGGTAGCCATGCCTTGTAGTGTATAACTCATGACAGAGATGTTGGAACGTAAGAAATCCACCGTGAAGGTTTCAGGATGGTGATTCGAAAGTTGTTCGATCACTAGTCGATGGGTGTCGGGTATTTGGGGAGAATGTTGAAGCACCATCAAGCAGAATGCATAAGGAGCCAATTCAGGCAGAGGAAGCTCGCACCCGGATTCACTCTCCACTGCAGCACCGATCGTGGAACCTTGGTCGGTATGGCCAGAATCTTTCGAGATGGCAGGTTCCCGATGAGGTGAGCCAATAGGCGAAATAACGGATGGAGAAGTCTCTCGTGTAACCTGAGATAAGAAAGTAATGAGTTTATGAAAAATCTTAACAAGTGTTTTCATTGTTAAGTCACCGTTATAGGTGGAGTTTGCAAAAAATCTTAACAAGTGTTTTAATTGTTAAGTCACCGTTATAGGTGGAGTTTATGAAAAATCTTAACAAGTGTTTTCATTGTTAAGTCACCGTTATAGGTGGAGTTTATGAAAAATCTTAACAAGTTATTTTATTATTAAGCCACCGTTATAGGTGGAATTTATGAAAATTCTTAACAAGTGTTTTCATTGTTAAGTCACCGTTATAGGTGGAGTTTATGAAAAATCTTAACAAGTGTTTTCATTGTTAAGTCACCATTATAGGTGGAGTTTATGAAAAAAACTTAACAAGCGTTTTCGTTGTTAAGTCACCATTATAAGGGGGAGTTGGCGAAAATACCTCAATCATGGAGGGAGCTAAAACGGGAATACTATGGCGGTCGTGGGGGCAGAAACCGCTGGAGGTGGGCTTATTACATCAGAAGCCCCAACGAGACCTATGGTTGCAGAAGCCTCAACGTTGGGCAAAGCTCCCCCGCTAACATAGGGTACCAAAGCCAGCACAGGCGATTCACTGAGAGAAGACGATGGACTCCCAAACGAGGCTCCAACATGGGCGGGTACAGAAAAAAAACCATGGGGGCAGAGGCACTAACCTTGGACCTATACGCATGAAGACTATCAAGAGAAGGTGGAGCAAGATTAGGAGAAATCTGCAACATGAAATTCAGTGTTAAAAAAAGAAAAGAGGAATAAACACGGAAAAAGAGAGAAGCACCTCTAAATGTCACTTACCTCGGTTATGGTACGAAAAAGGGGAATTGTGGTCAAGGGTCTTGTTAGCACCGTGGGAAGATGAATGTTGGCTAACAATGAGTACACTTAAACCTAGGGCATTCCAAAATCTCAAGGTTTAGTATGATAAATAAATAAAAGGGTGAGACTGAAAGGACGTTATACCAAACAAATTATAGAGGAAATCATACCTCGGGCTCATTTTCTTCAGCCAGAACGATAGGGAGAAGAAGCTCGGGTGGAGAAGATAAACCAGAAGGAATGGGTAGAGTTGTCTCTGGTTGTGAAGAGACGCCCACAGAGTGAACAGCATCACCCCCCATCGCAACATCCCTTCCACGTTGAGAGGCTGAACGGCGGGAATAGGTAAGCCCGGTCATGGGCGAACGAGAAGGAGTCACATCGGGTGGTGAAACACCGAAACATCCCCCACAAAAGAGCTCACGGGGGGGGGGGGGGGGGGGGGCTAGGGGGATTGGAACTTTTTCCTTCAACCTCCTGCACCAAAGTTACCAAAATGCATAAGAAAATGTACTTTTTCCTTAAGCAAATGGGAAATGAGAATAGAACACATATGCATACCTCAAATCTGACAGGTGAGGGGGCAGGAGATAAGTGCACCTCAGGAGTTTGTCTCCTCTGGGACTTGGTACCCAGAGTTTTCTTCCTCATTCCTGATGCACTAATGCCAGTACCTCGAAGAACCTTTGAACTTTTTCTCATCTTCGTCGTGGGCTCGGTGGGATCAACTAGGATTATGGGGAAGGTTCTCGATGGAGGAACAACTGGAACACGCCGTTTGAACTCAGCATTTATGCGTGCCACCTCTGCTTGAACTTTCCTTCTCAACTCCTTAGCTATCTCTGCAGGCATGGGAGGAGGAACGGAGGCAATGGGGAATGCCTCCTTAGGATCTTGGGGTTTAGTCTGGGACTTGGACTTGGAAGAAGTCCCGCCCTTTGCCTTCTGGCCTAAAGGTTCATCGGTAGCAACTTTGGTCGAAGGGGCAGCTTTCTTAGAGGCTGCAACACTTTTGGGTTTGAGCGTAGCAGTAGGGATCATGGAACAAAGGGGAGGAAGCTCAGTGGGACATACCTTGGGGGTTTTACTCAGAGGGAACTCAATCCCAAGGATGGAGTTCCCCTTTAAACCCCGCTCCAACGCAGAAAAGGAAAGAACTGGAGGATACACTGGATCCCCCTCGATGCACTCTGCAATATCAGCCAATTGTTTCGGCCAGTATCGTGTAGCGAACAGAGGGGGCATATTCCTTTGTCTTTTATTACTGGGATTGATGACTCGCCCAGCCATTGCAGAACTTATTCCCCATGCAGCAGTAGAAGAAAATAGGGAGCAGGCCTCGCTAAAGGAAACCTTGGGGTTTGATGATTGAAAAACTGGGCGAGGAGCCCCCTGATTAAAACCAAATTGGCGGCTGCATCGGTTGGCATTGTAGTACTCAATGGTATATCCCCACTCGGTATAGGAAGGCATATACCCGGGGGAGAACAGAACAACCACAGCTAGCGAAGGATCTTTAATATCTGCGCCTACCTCCACTAGCCTGGCTTCATGCTAGAAAAAGTCACAGTTATGAATAAATACGTCCTCTTCGTAGGGTCTCATAACGAAGTCCTCAAAACGATCAATCACAGAGATCAAATCCTTTCGACTCAGTTTCTTATAATAAAGATAGGAGCGTGGGGGCATAATTCTTTCCCCAAAAGGAGGGCGGTTGATCTTGACCGCTACGACATGGAAACGAACATAGAGGAAGCTCGTCAGAAGGACACAGTTGGCAAAATTTTGTCAAGTTATAATGACCAAAAGATCGTTCCATGTCAAAGAGGGTCCTATCGAGCCATGTATAGAGAGATCCCAAGGCGATTGCAGTGAGGGGAAGCTTGATACCCAGGTCCAAATGAAGGGATATATTGATAAGGTCCCTTTGGGGCTGATCATTAGGTTTTCCCGGTAGAAGGAAACGGGAAAGAATGAAAAGGACATAAGTAGGAAGTTCCAGCGATGTACCTTGACCAGGGGCACCTCCAGAAGAACTACCTTCAGCATAATCCTTGAAGAAATAATTGATAAGTGGGGAGAAAGTGGCCTTGTTCGATGAACCAGTGCAGCTTCAGCATATTCGGTCCAGCTCCAAACGGTCAGCAGTCTCCTAGGCATCTAGAGCCTCATCAGTATAAGGCTCGTGGTTTGTTGCTTTAAGGCCCAGGAGCTCACACACGTCTTCCAACGTCACGGTGAACTCACCCCACACAGCGATGAGTGTATGGGTAGTAACGTTCTAGTGAGACACCAGAACAGGAAGGGCAACATTATTCTTAGAGAGAGTGAACTCACCAAACCACTTAGCCCGTTGCAGCCCAATCTTGGTGAGCGTTTCAGTATAGGAGTTCTGCATGCGGGAGTTCCACGCAGCAAACTGAGCAGGAGAACCCCTAGGAGCTTCAACTCAATGTGGGACCACGGGAAGTCCCCTCGCTCCAAACAAAATCGGAGAGTCCCCTCAGGAGAAGAAATCCCCACTCAGTAGAATCTTCGTCTTCATCACCCAACAATAAAGGGCCAAACTTAGAAGGAAAATGGACCATCTTACATACACCAACAAAATCATCACCTTGTCCAAAAATAGGTGATCGACGGTAAAACTTTAGTTGTTCCTGGCGGGCAACATCCAGGGTGGTGGCAATGGTAGAGGCAGCAGGCGGAGCGCTGGCGGAAGATATGGTGGGGTTGTTTGAGGATGCCATAAAAAATATCGATAAAATAAGAGAAAATCTTCAAGCAAGAAAGGTTTGAGAACGACAATGGAGGAGCATAACCACAGGTGGTGGTGTAGAAGATCAGATGGGAAGGCAGGTAATGACTCAGACACAATGGAATTCTCACAGACTTTCTCTCTCTAAAGTAAAATGGAAGCTTGAGGAAGACGAAGGCAAAGTAAGAGAAACGAAGGGTTAAGTATTGGGATATTGCCGTTTGAAATTTCTGAGTTTGGCGTTTAGATTTTCCCACCCTCTCACGTGCGCGGTCACTTATAATCATTTCACATGAACACGTGGCACTTCGGGAAGTACTTTGGTAGTTGAAAAGACAGCGCCACATCATTAATAAAGTGACGCATATAGAGAAAAAAGAGCGTTGCCTTCTTAAATAAGCTTAAGTTTTGGCGCTAGAAGATTTTGTCAGGCATATCCAATAAACTTCTAACAAAGGAGATCCCTCAACGGTTCAAAAAAGCTACGACGTCCCCTCTCCACATGTCCTAACATTTTTCGAATATAGCGAAGCACCACGGGGGAGAATTTCATTTACCAGAAGTCCAAACGAGTATTTGAGAAGGTTAGTAGGCCTTTCGGGGGAATTTCAAACATTAAAGCTATAACGATTGAGGATCAGCACGAGGAAAAAGCGGCGATGTCCCTTCGCCCAAGCCCCAATGAGAATGGCACCTCAGCTTAGGTACATCGGGGAGAATTTTACTTTTTCCAGGAGATTATATCGTCGCGGTTCTAACAGGGTAAAGAGGCCATAATGTTTTGACAAAGAGAAGGTTCATCGGATCGAGAAGTTTCATGCAGACATTTCTTGTTCCAACAAATCTCTCCACGAAGGGGCAAATATAGAGGGGGCTTGGAGGTAATCCGGAGATTAGGGATAATCCACCCATTGGCAACAGTGTTTGGGATTAAGAGAGCATGGCAGGTCAAGCGTGGAAGCTTGGCGTGGCAACTCATACTTTAGCTTGTTGTATTAGTCATATTGTATTTCTGTTTATGTTGACTTTAAGCTATAACGGTTGTAATGATGTAACGAGAATAATAGTGAGTTTTAGTGTAAGGTCAAACGGTACTCGCGAGAGACCAGGCTTGGCAGGACCTGGGAGAGCTTTCATGCTCTATCGAATGATATCATTGTGAGATCTTTAGAAGGACTTGGTTTGGAGGATTGAGAGTGAGGCACCGTTGGGGCTTGTCCTGACCAACTTAGATACACCTGGTAAAACACCAAAGTGGAACCTCGGGTGAAGCAGCTTAGAGTTCCATCGGGCGTTGAGCTGTGAACCAAATATCCCTCTACTTAGTGTCACATCTACTGTAGGTGATGTCACTAGCTAGATAAACAACGTCAGACCTACACTTGAGTAAACCACCATGGTATTTGGGGGTGTCAGGCAGTTGGTGAGCCACCTCTGCGACAATAGTCCCCTAACACACAGTGGTTAGGTAAAAGGCACGTCTTGGCATTTAATGGTGTGACATAAAGTGTGAGGGAGGTATTTCATAGTCTTTAATTACTGAGTTTCCTCGGGGGTGGTGTGGTGGGTTATTTAAGTACCCTAACCACCTTTGAGGAAAGGGGATCCTTTTTAGGATAATTCATGATTTTTTAAGAGTTTAAGAAGTTATTGCTAGAGAGAATACACATCAGAGAGAGTTATTACAAACCAGAGGTCGTATTCATCCACCATAGTCAATTATTAAGAAGCTTTTAATACCTGATAGAGATTCTAGTAGGTGGTTGGTGTATTTGGCTGCCTACCAAGGTGTATCTAGGGTGCTTACTTCTCTCTCCCTCTAGCTAAATTACTCCTAAGTTCCCTTACTACTTTTCTGAGTTATACACGAGAGATTTGTGAGTTTAAACTAAGTCTTATCTTCATTGAACTTGTGTCTGGGTGTCCTATTGCTAATCTAAGGCTTTGGCCCATTAGTTTATTGTGTACGAAACTTGAGCAGAATGCATCTGAACTCTATACTTAGTACCTAAATACCTAAAAAAACCCAATTATACCTCATATAACATGTTAACAATATAAATCCGAGGTTGTCTGGTTAACGGGATTAAATATTGAGATTAAAGCACCCGAGGGGGCTAAAATGCGTAGGTTCGAGGGATGAAATACGCAATATTTGCGTATTATCAGTGATATATATACGGGTACTTGGAATTATGTGAGAGATATCTACATAAAAATAATACGATTAAGAGATAAATAATCTTCATGGTCATGTACGGATTAATATTGATGATATATATATACAGGTACTTGGGATTATGTGAGTGATAACTACATAATAAATATATGATGATAATCGTGATTATCAAGTACGGGTGGTATTCGAGAAATACGACAGGTACTTGGGGTTGGATGAAATCCTAATATGATATTGGTCGAGTGAGTACCGAATTTTATATAGGTTAATGTGTATATCTATTGATTGTTGATTTATGTGTATGGCATACCTAACCTACTTGCTATCGACGGGAGGTTTGCGCGTAGAGGACAATTATATCTTGATGAGCCTTATGAGGGATGTTTCAATTGTTGTCTCACAACATAGGACTTATGTTGGATTTCCATGTGTGAAAATAATGGTATTAAACGGTCATTTGGGTGCATAGGTATGTACGTAGTCCAAAGGCTTAGGATTACGTTCGCCTCCAATATTTGTGTTTGTTATTTGTGGTTCGAGGGATATACCGAACTAATAGTCTTTTGTATGGTGACGAGATGTACCTGGACATGATAGAAGAGTATGCATGCATCGCAGCTGAGTCGCGGGGTACAGTAATGTATATATATAATAAGAGTGAATGTATATATATGTACTTGTGATATGTTTTACATCTTGCGCCGCAGCTGAGCCTAAGGGTGCCATATTAGTGTATATATATTATAGTGTGAAAATGTATATATACATGGGTTATTATCTCCTATGTGAATTAGGTAGACATAAACGATAATGAAATCTGAAATAAATTAAGTAAGTGAATACTTAATTATATTGAATTGGAAAAAGGGCTTATCCATGGTAAAGAGAAATCGGATATATATGTATTACCTATAATGCGAGAGAAATACATGGGACATATATAGCCTATAGTTAGTTGGCACTGATATGAACTAGTTAGCATAGGAACTGTAATTACTAAAAAACTAAGGTACGTTAGGTGTACACTCTAGTTGAGAGGTAAGAATCTCAAGAGAGAGCCTGATAATCTAACATATATAGAATAATTGTTGAATATTCACTTGCTGTTTTATAAACTATTTTTATATCGGGCTCTGGCCCGTTTTATTTTATATTTTCTTATCTCTCTCTCTCTCTCATATCTTCTATTGTAGGTGTCCAGCCACTAGGATGCCAGCTATAGGGGATTGGTTATTAACGTGCATGGATTCTATGGAGTTGCTGATTTTGTATTAGACGCTTCGTCTTCTTTATTCATATGTTGTAGCTATTTCATTTAGGGAATGTCTCTCAAAGGATTGTTGTCTTTCCATCTTTGTCTGTTTATTTACTTGTATCAGAGTTGATTACATTTGGTTTACCTTGGATTATTGTATTGATATTTTAAAGTGGAGAGTTTTATTCCAGTTGCATTTAATTCGGTTTTGATATTACTCAGTTGTTATTCATTGCGTACATGAATTTTGTTAAATGGTTTATGTTTTAAAAGCGGAATTCTTTTTAATTAAATTAAAATTGGAAAGTTTTTTACACCTGTTTAATTAAGTATTAGGTGACTATGTTTTCGACGGTGATGTCTAAGGATGATCCAACTGTATATTCTGTTTTAATTTGGTATGGGACTAATCACCCGGTATTTAATTAAGCAAGGTGTTACGACTATTCTATAATTTCCAGATCACTTGCGGTATTTTAAAAATTGACAACACTTACCCCATTATCACCTTGGCCTTACGAGGAACCTTCTGCTGGTGAGGACCCGGATGATCCTTCCGGTAGCCGCCCTCGGGTCGATAGACCCTAGATCTGAATCTCCCGACTTGATCCTCCTGTCGGGAAGCCTACCCCTGGTATTTGCCTGACTGCTGCTGCTGTGGTGCTCCACTCAGACCACTCCCTCCTATTTTGCCTTGCTGGATTGGCTTACCTCCTCTCTTTATTCCTTTCATATGGAATAGATGATCCTGACAGTGTAACAGCGCGACATTAACGACATCAGTATAAGTCACCAATCCAGGGTTCCCGATCAAGTGCTGCCTGATCTTCCAGGATAAACCATCCACAAACTTTGACTTTTTCATTTTTTTCATTGTTCACCTTGTCTGGTACAAAATTAGCCAAACGAGTGAACTCCTCCTCATATCCGGCCACTGAACGATCACCCTGAGTCGACTCACAGAACTTCTTCCGCATCTCTGTCTCTACGGATGGCAAAAAGTATTTGCAGTAAAACTACACCCAGAAATCAGTAATAGTCATAGTATTCCTCTCTACAACGGTGGTAACCGACTACCACCACTGTAACAGTACTACCAACAACCTAAAAGTAGCCAACATCTACTTTTTCACCTCACAACAGTTAACCATACGCAAGTGGTGCTGGACATATTTCTTCCACTAGCACGCCGCAATCACATCAGAACTCCTCTGAAACTCTTGTGGGTGGACCTTCTGGAAAGCCTCCCTAACCCTCTGCCACTCTGTCAGCCCTAGGTGTGCTTGAACAATTGGTGCCATTGGCTATAGTGGCTAGTGGGCCTGAGGGAAATGCTGAGCCATGACAGTTATTGCTGCATTAACTGCCTATGCTGCGGTTGTTGCTACCTCTGCTGCTAACACTGACCCCTGAGGTGACTATGGCTTTGGCTGAGCCTCCCTCTCATTATTCCCAGCCGCTGCTCTCGCCACTTGACTTTTTTTAGGTGGCATCTGAAAATAGATTCGACTTGTATGAGTTCACAGTCAATATAATTAAAAAATCACAAGAACAAAACTCAAATGCGTAAACATGAATGCAACAGTCCTAATACTAGGGCTCTAAGTCAAAGAAGGCTACGCTGAAATCGTAATAAGCCGTAAATATCCAATAGACACTAGAACTTGATGCTATGATACCATCTGTGACACACCGCCTATTTTAACCATGGTTGATCAGTCCTTTATTAAAATAAATAGGTATCCCGTTTGGTCCATTATTTGTATCACTGTCGACTAACTTTTTAATTACTAATCACCTATGTCAAATTAAGCTGGTGTCAAATTTTATCTTTTATTATGACCACATGCGAAAATAAAATAAATGAACTAAACCATTCACACATAAATATAGTCTGCATAATCACAAGACATATATATAAGTAAATGAGACCAAATAAACCATTGGTACTCAAAGTACATAAACCATTCACAATCTAAAATAAGTAAAACTAACATCTAAATACAATCTGATGCATAACTGAATGAAATAAATAATCCAAAGAGTGATACATCCAAATGAACTACTAAGGACATCTCCTATGTAGAATGAATGAGCTGAAGCGTCTAATGTAATCTCCTGCAAGCTTCCACATCACTGCAGCTATGCATCTCTGGATAGGATCTCTAAGCAGGACGTCCCTTTGGATGGACACCTAAAAGGTTTTGAAAATACTTTTGACACGGGTCAGAGCCCAAGAAAAATATATTGAAAATATTTTGCAAGTATTTAAATCAAAATTTAAATTAGTTATTTATTACACATGTAATATCCACACACACTCCCTTGTGATCCTCACCTCTCAACTAATGTGCACGCCTAACATATTCTTCCTAACTAGTATCCCTTTCCCAACTAGATAATGTATCTGACTACTCCCGTTAAGTCTAGTTTACTCGTATTTCCCCATACGACACGATACTACAGTCTAAGTAATAAATTTATTTATTTACATTTTATTATTGAGTCAATTAGTTAAGTTTCACTACTTAAAGTCTTTTAGATATACATCATTTATCAATTCTACCGTCTCACATAAGTAGATATATTACACAAACATATTTCATTATACATATAATGTATACACAACTATATACAAGTCTCAAATTTCATTAACTCATCAATTATGGACATTTTCTTAATTATCCCAGTCCTTAACTCGTCTCAATTTATGTAAACCTAATCTCCACTATAGGCCTACCGAAAATTTTATATTCCCCTCTATAGTTTAAAATACCTTAAAAGTTCCCTCTTGAATTATCCAAAATTTTAGGGTTTAAAGAAAAAAGGAAAAAATTTCAATTCTGGGAAAAACCAAATCGATTTGCCTTGCCGATTCGATTAATCGTTAGGCCGAATCGATTCGAAATGTATTAGGTGTCTTCTTCTTTAGTTCGCTATTATAAATTCTTATACCATTCAATTCCTCAAACTTTTATACAACAACCCCAAACTCCCAATTATCATAACTAAACATCAAATATGTATGTACGGATGGTTTCTAACGTAAATCATGTATAAAATCCATACAATTTCATCCAAGATTAGATTAAAACTCCATTAATCATTAAACCCAACGTTTTTGTGTTACTAGCATAAATTCATCAAAACCTAGATTTATCCCATGATCTAAATCCCATAACTTCTGATTTCATTTTGTTTATACAATTGGATTCAATCTACATGTAATCCTATTCCTAATTTATAAGTCATATTCATCAAATCACAAGAATAGTATCAATTATCCTTAATTCAAAGACCCTACTCTACCTGGGTATTATAACTCATAAAAATTTGCAAGATACATACTTGCCTTATATGGGAGTTATTTGATTTTGTTTTCTTGATGATGATTTCCTTCTAATCCACCCTCCCAAGATGATTGTGATGTAAGAACAAGGTGAAAGGCTTCAAGAATCCTCTCCTAGCTCTAAGAATGCTATCCTTTCTTCTCTAAGTCTTACCCTAGCCTCTCACAACTACAAGTTTATATAACCTTTGCAAATTCGTAGCTCTCTTAACCCTAGGCTATCAAATAACTAAAATGCCCTCTCGTGGTGTAGGGTTTGTCCAAAATTGTCCCGGGATCCAAACTATACACCCAGGTATACTATTTTCACTGTTTCGACCCTTTTGGACTCAATCGTAACATTGAAATCATCATCCGAGTTACTCACAAATATTTTCCTATCTCGACCTCCACACACGACGCCCCTGGTTGAGATAAAATACTGTCACGTCACTATCACTCGCTATGACGTCTAGTTACTATTTACTTAGTAATTTGATTCGATAAACATTAATCATTTCTCTCCGATTAATAATTTAGTCAACCCATAATATTTAATTTTAATTAAATTACGTCACTCGTGTAATTTAATTTAACCTCATTAATTAAAATTTTAATTTCTCAAAAATACAAGTTATTGCACCCGCCCCCGTCCCCCACCTCACCCCACCCCAGACTCAATGGAAAAAGCCCGTCGAAAAATCTCATAGGAAGCTGTCAAAATGCTCACCAGAGTGTTTGTCTCTCCCCATTTCTCTATCTCTCTTCATCAATTTCTTTATTTTTTCTACTTCGTGCCGATGACATCATTGTCGGAAATGAAGAAAAAGGTTTTTATTTTTTTGAAAAAAAAAGAGTTTTCTTTGAAAAAAATAGAGGTTTTATAGAAATAATAAATTTATCTGTTTCAACTTTTTTGTCAAAAAATGTCAAATATGGGTGTTATTTGATAGATCTTAACGAGTAGATTCCAAATATATAAAATGTGACAACCCGCCTATTCTAATATTGGGAGGCCAATCCTCTTCTAAAATGAAATAAGAATCTCAGTATGGTTCATTCTCAGCATCACTGTCATAACCACAACATAATATAAATAATACAAATACAGTATATAATCAAAATGAATGAATTAGTTACGTTGTATAAATAAATAAGAGTGAACAGAATAAACTATCGGTCACCACATAACAACATCCACTGTATAAGATTGAATAGTAACTACTGAGTATTGAAATAAAATTTCAAACAATAATAAAATCCTATCCATCTACGAGCATCACACCCAAACTGAAACTGGAATGAAAGGATCCTATTTATATAGAATGAGATGAAGCATCTAAATCAAGTCTTTTAGCATCCACAGTTACTGCAACGACAATAATGAATCTATACTTATGGTCACGGCTGCTGCTACTGCACACCTAGGATATATAAAGATTAATAAGGCAAAACAATTGGCCACAGGTCGAGCCCCGAAAAGTAAAAAATATTTTAGAACTAGATAATTGTTTTAAATCGATTAAAATAGTAGTGTATTACTTTCATTATTAACTGATCGCACTCACTTTAGATAAAACCTCACCTCTCAACTATAGTGCGCACCTAATGTGTTCATTTTATTATCCTAATTAAAATACCTGGTCTAACTAGGACACATAATTTCTATCAAAGACCAAACCCCTCTAATACTCTATATTATCTAAGTATAACTACGTCCACTAGGTATACGTTTATAGATAATGTTGTAGCGACACACTTGCTATCGATAATTATTCACATAATAAATATAACATAACTACACTCGTGCTATAGATAGATATGTACACTCTATTATATAACATACATATATATCATTGACTATATATGTATAATCGTATATACAAAGTTTAGACCTCGTGGATACATCCCTCGTGTGCTATTCGGCTCCACGCCTCACGTATCACACTGAGCCACTGGGTCGGAATCTCACCACAGATCTCAAATGTAAGCACAAACAATGAAAGCAGTCATAGACTTACGTACAAGGGTCGTAACCATACCACATTGAAACCACACGATCTCCAAATAAATAACTACCCTCACACAAGAATAGTGGCCATGCAACAATCCTATGACCCGAGAAATCAATTCAACACCTTCATGTCAATGCCAGGGTGGAATGTGCACTATGCGTAACCTTCTACGATTGTACTACCGAGTAGGTATGTTTAATATAAACAGGTAACACACACACACACACACACACACACACACACACACACACACACACACACACACACACACACATATATATATATACAGTCACTCAATTATGTATATATATAAAGTATCGATCCGGTATGCATATCTCACATCGCATGATTCACTCGATCCCGAACCAACTTCTCGATCAATTATTTATAAGTCACTCACTTGAATTATAGGTTCTCCTCACCCGAACCCATCTAATTGTTGGCTTATCACATGTGCCCAACCCTAGAAAGTCTTCCCCAACAAACCCACAGTACCCCGGATGCCCCTACAGTCATTCCCTATGCCCTAACAAGTCAAAACAACACACAAATAAAAAATGGGCAGGCCATCAAATCAAACTGGTTTGTTAACAGACTGAATTGGTTCGGTTGAGCAAACCGGTTCGCCTCTTTAGTGAACTGTTCGATTTGCTGGGGTGTCTGTCATTTTTTTCCTCGGGTTTTTCTCATCCAAACCCTCCAATAGAGGTTCCAAACCACCCAACCCTCAAATAGACCTAGTATATCATTATGCTAATATTTCAGAAGCATTTAAACATATTTTTAACCAGGAATACAATTTCAAACACCTAGGATTACAAATCAAACATCAATTTCATTCAACATAAAATTTCCCAAATTGTTTTTTAAAGATTTAACATTTTTATCCAAGTTCTACGTGCTCATCATTTAAATCCAAGAAATAATTTCAAAATTCAAGTGAGATTAATCTCAATTACTAATCAATTTAAAATCTGTAATCCCTTATAATTTAGATATCTATATCAATTAACCAAATTTTAAATGTTCAATGCTTTAAATCTTTGATTTCTATCTCTAATCATGAAAGTAATTAACAACACTTAATTTGAGACATAAAGAAGTTAACTAGTTGCCTTGGTGGATTATGATCAGATGTTATCTATGTGTTTGATGAATGTTTGAATTCAGAAATATATTTTCTTCCTCTTCTCCAATTTTTTCGCTTTTTTCCTATTTTTTCTTTCTCTTGGACTCTCTCTCAATCTCTCCTGTGTAGAATATCAAATGTGGGCTTCCATGCAACTTCCCAACCTATTAAATACTCTCTAAGTTATCCTAATCCTTTTTTTTCACTTAACCCTATGTGTAAAATGAACCTCCTACCCTCAGACGGGTCCTTTTATCTCTAAAAAGTCCCCGAAACACAATCATAACACCCGGGTACCTATTCTGGACTACTTGGACCCTTCCCAGATCATAGGCGCACTCAAAAAGGTAATCCAAATCACCCAAATATAAATTTTCTAACATGTCATTCACCGGTCCCAATACGTGCGTACCCTATGAGTCACCCATAATTTATACCGATCCGCCGATGTAACACTCTATCGACATATAATAATAGTCTGTCGCTTTCACTCATATGCGATATATACCAACTCACATATATACTTACTTATCACTAGGGGTGGACAAAAAAAAGACCGACCCGAATGGACCGATTGGACCGAATCGGACCGAACAGAAAATTAAGGCTATTTTGAAACCGGTCCGAAAATCGGTTCACAAAAACTAAAAACCGATTAAATCGGTCCGGTCCACGGTCCACTATATTAAAAGACCGATTTGGACCGGACCGGACCGATTCCCATATATATATAATAAAAATAATGTTATTGTGTTTCTTATGTATAGTTTTTGAATTAATGTATATAACTTATGAATTTAATTTGGAACATTTTATATATGTATAGACATTTTTTTATTTGGGTTAAAAAAACCCATGTAAATATCACTTGGAGTTTCGAGTATTATTTTTTTGTATATATATTTGTGAGAAAAATAGATAAAAACATTCATAAAATGTACATATATATAAAATAGGGTCAGGACCGAATTTTACCTGGACCGGACCGAAAAAAACCTGGACCGAATTAGTAGGTTAACCGAATTAATCGGTCCGGTCTCGGTCCAAAAAAATTGAGGACCGAATATTCGGTCCGGTCCAAAAAATAGGCAAAACCCGGACCGGACCGGACCGTGTCCACCCCTACTTATCACACTCAAGTAAACAATAATAACAAAATATTAATCCTTTATCTTGCTAATTAATATATACTAAATTATAATTTTATTTCCCCCTAATTAAATTAATAATATTAAGCAAACGAAAATCAATTAATAATAAAAGTATGGGGTATTACATTCTCCTCCCTAATAACAAAATTTCGTCATCGAAATTCAAACCTACCTGCCCCAAAGAGATCTGAATACTTTTCTCGTATGTCATTCTCATGCTCAAACGTTGACCCGATAATATTGTAGTGTCCCCACTATATACGTACTAACGGTACCACCTTTGACCAAAGTTTCCACTCTCTACTTCCCAAAATGGATAGATGTCTCTCCTCATATGAAATATCCTATTGCAAGTCAATCTGCTCTAATGGTATGTACCGATAATCCACGTCATCCCTGAGATAACTCCTCATTAATGACACATGGAACACATCATGAATCCACTGCAAATGCTCTAGCAAGGTGATTCTATATGCAACTGACCCTGCCCTCGCGATGATTGGAAAAGACCCCACATACGTAGGCGCTAAGTTCCTCTTCTTTTCGATCAACATCACCCCTCTTTGGAGATACCAATAGCAACACCTGATCCCCCACATCAAACTCCAGGTGTCACGAGTTCTCTTCGTCATAACTCTTCTGATGATCATGAGCTACCTAAATACGAATCCTGATCACTTAATCCTTGATGGTGTATCTTGCATTACATATAACCCGAGAAGCTTGTTATCCTCCACCTATACCCAGTAAGAGGGCGAGCGATAAGGTTTCTCTTATAATGCCTAAAATGGTGCAATGCCTGTGGCAAACAAACATGAGTTATTACACATAAACTCTACCATCGGTAAATACTATTACTAATTACCCTTAAAGTCTAGAATGCATATGCTTAGTACATCTTCTAACATCTAATTCACCCTCTCCGCCTGACCATCGATTTTCGGGTGATGCGCCATGATCAAATGCAACTCCATCCCCATTGCTTCCTGAAAACTCTAACAGAGGTGGGATATTAAGATCTTATCCTGATATGAAATAATGTTTAGATGCACCTCATACAATTTCACTGTCTCTCCAATAAAATATTTGGGCATACCACCCTGTCGTGTAATCCACCCAAACTGGTAAGAACTGCTCCACCTTGATTAATAAATCCCAATAACCTCGATGGAATTATGACCCCTTCATGACGTTGGTAACTTTGAACTGAAATTCATCGATATACACTCCTATTTCCACACTGGAATGTCCAATGGTAGAAAAATCCCGGTTGGTCACCTATAATCAACCTTCACCATCTGACAAGTGTTGCACCTGGAGATAAACTCTGCTATGTTTTGTTCCACACCGACCCACTGATAGTGGTTTCTCAACATCACATACATCTTATTACCTTTCGAGATACACCAAAAGTCATACCCATGCATCTCCTGTATGACCACACACCATAGATCCTCATTGTCTAGGATAATTAACCTCTCATTGAAGCTTAAAGAAACCTCATAACTTCTTAAGTAAAACTCTGCTCCACCTATCCTCATACATGGATAGCGGTAATAAAACAGTCCTATGACCTGGGAAATCAATCCTAAGCCTGATTGTCAATGACATGGAGATCTGCCCACTATGCGTAACCTCCTACGATGGCACTACCAAGTAGGCATGTTCAATATAAACTAATAGAATACACACATACATACATACATATATATATATATATATATATATATATATATATATATATATATATATATATATATACACACATACATACATATATATATACATCACTCTAATATGTATATGTATAAAGTAATAAACTCGTACGCATATCCCACATTGCACAGTTCACCCAATCCTGAAGATCGAACAAACTTCCCAATTAATTTTTTGAAAGTCACTCACTTGGATTCTCGATTCTCCTCACTCGAATCCATATAATCGTTGGCGTATCACATGTGCACAACCATGTAAAGTATTCTCTAGTAATTCCACGGTACCTCGGAAGCCCCTATAGTCATTCTCCAAGCCCTAACAGGTCAAAACAACACACGAATAAAAACTGGGTTGGCTAACAAACTGAATTGATTGGCTGGCACACCAAATAGTTCGGTTGATAGAATCAATTTTCTCCCCCAGCAAATCGATTCGATTTGTTAGGTTGCCTATCATCTTCTTCCTTGGGGTTTTGTCATCCAAAGAGGTCCCAAACCACCCCAATAGATCTAGTATATCGTTATATTAATATTTTAGAAGCATTTAATCATATTTTAACCATGATTCCTATATCGAACACCTAATTTTACAAATCAAACATCAATTTAATTCAACACATAGTTTTCCTAAATTGATTTTCAAATATTTAACATTTCTATATAAGTTTTACATACTCATCATTTAAATTCCAGAATAAGTTTTGAAATTCAAGTGTGATTTGTCTCAATTAATAATCAGTTTAAAATATGTAATCCCTTATCATTCATATCTTTACATTAATAAATCAAAGTTTAAATGTTCAATGCTTTAAATCTCAGGTTATTATTTCTAATCATGAATGTAATTAATTACACTTAATTTGCGACATAAAGCAAGTAACTACTTGCCTCCGTGGATTAAGATTCGACGTTCTCTACGTGTTTAATGAAGGTTTGAATTCGAAAACAACTTTTCTTCCTCTTTTCCAAGCCATTTCTCTTATTTTCCTCTTTTATCTTTCTCTTGGACTCTCGCTCAATCTTTCTTGTGCAGAATATCAAAGGTGGTCTTCCATCCACCTTACCAACCTCTTAAATACTCTCTTAATTTTCCTAGTCCCTGATTTTCACTTAACCTTATGTGTAAAATGATCCTCTTACCCACATACGACTCCTGCTATGTCTAAAAAGTTTTCGAAACCCAATCATAACACCCGATTGCCTATTCTGGACTATTTGGACCCTTCCCGAATCACCAGTGCACTCAAAAAGGTCATCCAAGTCAGCCAACTCAAAATATCCTAACATCTCATTAATTGGGCCCCTACGCATCACCCATAAGATATACCAATTTGTCAATATGACACTCTATCGACATAAACAAACCCCCACTTCCACTCCTACGCAACATATAACAACTCAAAAATCTATTTACTTATCACACTCAAGTAAATAGTAATAATAGTAAATATTAATCCTTTATCCTACCAATTAATATTTACTAAAATCCAATTTAATTTCTTCGAATTCAATTAATAATATTAAGCACATTGAAATTAATTAATATTAAAAGTACGGAGTATTACATAAATTTTGTTAATTTTGGACTGGTAGATTTGAAGTTATGGGCTTTTAAAAATTTGATGGTTTTTTTTTGTGAAAAACGAGCTAGTTAGTTGTCCAAGACATTTGACACCATTGACTCAGTCAAATGATCTCTTGCATCATTGACCAAGTCAATGGACTTGCTACCTATTACCACACCAAATTTTAGAAAGATCTTTATTTTGTTAAGATACATACTTTATAATTACTTTGAGGTCCATAAAGTTTATAAAATTATGATTTTAATTCTAATTTCATTCAAAATTTCATTTTCCTTCTTAATTACTAAAATCACTCTAAAGACTTATTAATTAGATAAAATGTGTCTAAAAGGTCTATAGTTGAGTATAAAATATATGTATATATGCATTTATTAGAGAGGGAGTAGGAGCTCTTGCACTACTTATTATATTTAAATCATTTTTGCATAACTAGGAAAAATCAAGTGTGGGCTCAGTAACTATAATTTTATGTAAAGATTTATTTTTTAAATTGTCTTTTAACTTTATTAACATATTGAGATCACCAACATTAATTGATGAATTCATGTTAGGCTTTTAAGTTCCATGTTATAATTTCATGTCATTCACATGTTAATTTAGAAAGAATACTCTTATTTTGAAACATTTCAAAACAAAAATAAAAAATCATAATCAGCAGGAATTGTGGTGTTATGGACCCCATGTGAGATGCTCCGAGGGGAGTAGTATGCGTCGTCGACATGCTTGTGGTGATCCCTACGGAGGGATTAGATTTCTTCTGTCTCGATCCACTATTTCCCCCTTAGGTCGACTTTCACTATTGATGCCCCGGAAGCTGTATGATACCATATCTTGTTTTTATTGCATGCTAATTTGTTCCTGCTAATTTTTGGTTATTCAAAGTTGGTAATTTATTTTTATGGAAAACAATATGATTCGGTTTATCCATTTCAGGCTAATCATAAGGAAGGTTGAGGCCTACAAATGATCTATATATTCTTAGTGTGGATTTGGGAATCGGGTTACGAGAGGGGAAGGTATTATGCACCCCTCTTATTCTTTATGCTTACTTATCTATATACCTTTGTTGAGAGACCTTAATTTCATAATCCTTTAAAATATAGATATGTTTTTAGGTATAAAATTTTCATTTTGTGGTAAGTATCAAGACGTCACTAAATCGGTGCGGGTACACAATTATGTATGCGAACGAATGTGTATTTTGGTAATGGGTGATAGTTAGTATGCATGTATATGGTCTATAGGAAGATCGGTTTGTATAATAGGAGGTCGCTAAAAGTATCTATATGAGAGAGAAGTCGCGACTTAAGATGGTTTGATATCCTATTCGAGATGTTAAAGGAGGTTAAAAAGGTAATATGATATATGAATGCATCTCTATGGGGACTCGAGGCTTTTGATCACGAGAATGATTCAATGTTGTGCCTACATACGCGTGTAGCCACAAGATTAAAGACTACGCAGTTAAGTTGTTATGGTGAGCTACATGGAAAGGTTCTAACATGACGTGTGTGCAAGTGAGTGGACTTGGCTTGAGAGTGGGATAAGTTATCTGTGAGCTAGAAGTTATATTTGATAAAGGTTTAAAATGGGAATGAACCCAAAGTCCCCGATAAGGGCATTCATCACAATCATTCGATAACTAACTAGAAGGTATTGTTAAACCTTCAGGTTAGTTTGGAAATATGGAGGCTGCAATGTTAAAATCCTTCACTACCTACTGGTATAAGGATAAATGGGGTAAGGATTACATTTAGGACTAAAGTGGACTAAAATCCATCGACATATATTTATGTATCCCTTATCGACATGGACAAAATTTTAGAGGTGTTATAAAGCCTTGAGCTATTTTAAAGTGATAAATATGATCATTCCATATGACAAGGGGAGGTGTTGGACTGGATATGGAGAGATCCCTAATAGATAATACAACAAGATACGTATTATAAGACTTGGGCTCACGATCTTAACCTGGTATTGAGCCTGAGTACACAAGAGGTCGTAAGGTCAAAGCCAATGTAGTTTTAAATAACGGGGCATATTTATGGGTGTAGGATATGGGATACCAAGCATACAATATACAACATTGTGATATTTATGGAGCATAGTCCCTATATAGATTTTCCATTATGAGTTGGAGTGCATATTTTTATCTTAAAAATATGTAATTAAAGACACATGTTTAGTATTCAATGAGAACACAGATTCATGGGTGGCTCCATTGAGACGGGAATGTTTGCTCGAAGAAGTGTTAAAGAGTATTTCGATTTTAGAATTTTTAACAAAGTTTCGAAATGAATCGGTTCACAAAAACTTTCATTAGTTCAATTTTAAAAATTATGTTTTTATGTCGTACTTATTTTTACCGGTTTTGGTTTAATTTATTAATATATCAATATGTTTATCGAGATCAATAGATAGAGGTTCTGGGTGAAAAACAAACTTTAAAATATAAACGTTGTAAAGTGAATACCGATCCCTTAACAGGAGTCGGTTTAAAAGATTCAGATAGATAAATACATTTCTATATCATAATTTATATTTATGGTCTTGACCTAAATTTTCCACAGAGTTTCTTTACCTTTATAGTGTAAGTTGTATATTTTTTGGGGAGTGTCCCCTATGTGGTGGATGGAACTGTTAGGGTAGAGATTCATTTAGAAGAGATGACTTTTTTAGGGTGCGGGTGGAGGTTTGACTTTATATTTTAAAGGAAGTGAGTGTTTGAAAAGTCAAGACTTCATTACATATTTCTAATAGAATTCGATATTCAAAGATGTTTAGGGTTGGAGTGTTAATGTCCAAAAAATGGAGATAACAAATAATCGATCAATTAATAAAAAGGATGAATGATAATAGAGAATGGGGATGAGAGACAAAGAGAACATGACAAATAATACGTGGTTCAGCTCATAAAGGAAACCTACATCCACGGTGTTGCCAAGATTTAATTGCACTATTGTCAAGATTACAACTCCATGATTGGGGAGATGAGAGAGTCTGTCTCTCAGGTGCATTGGTTACCTATTTTTAGGTGGTTCATGGAGAATATTTAGGGGACAGGTAGATTGCCCTTATAAATTGGGCAATTACCACTGAATATACACATTTATCAAAATAATAAACCAGTATGCCTTGGATCATGGGCTAACGCCATTGATAGGTGCATGGGTAACTAATTCGTAACAACCACATTCTTTGTATCTCCATGTGATGGATGAACGGTGTTTCGTGTGTAGGTACCCATATGCATATATGGTGTGAACGACTTTATCCACACGAATGGGACAACTGTCAAGTAGGTGGGTCGAGCAGATTATCACTGGGCCGATCTCATTTTGGAGTCCAAAAACATTATTAATCTTCTTGGCATTTAATTTGGATCTTATTTAACTTCAGGATTATGTGGGTATAACAAAAATCCCTGCAGACCTCTTTCATGAACTTTGTAATTTGATGTAGGGTGATTGGATGAGGTGTTACATGGTGCTCGTATAAAGGCATTTATGTTCGGCTCTCTTTGGGTCATCCTTAGTCGATCCAATTACCTATGGGTTTATAAAAAATTTAAGGAAACGTGTCCAGTAGCCAAAATTCCTTCTTTAGAATGACCGTGACAGGACATACGCACATATGCTCTGTACCGTCGTTCCATTTTTTAGATTTTCTGACGTTTAGTCTACTGTGACTTTTCACTCTTTTTTTCGTAAGTAAAAATTCACGCCATAAGTCCCATTCATCATCACTTTGATATTTATGTAGAGCTAAAGATAAAGATATATACAAGCGTTACTCGGGGAGTTCTTAAAAGATCATTCATTTGATGCCCAAAGTATTTATGTGGTTTCCTCCCTATCCTTTGTCTGCTGTATTGCATTTAATTCATTTTATTAGGTATGCATTTCCTTGTTCTTGCTAAGGTTTCTCCCTTCTTTAATTTTTTGGCTGGTGATTTACTATTGTTTGGAGACTGTAGCATTAGATGCCCATTGATTTGGTTGGCCTAGGTTTAACAGATAGTGTTAGAAGTTCTTATTTGTTCTTCCCCATATGTCCAATGAATTTACAATTTTATTCGTGAACTTGAGTCAGAACGCCCCGGTATCTCTGAGAGGAGGTTCCCACACCCTTTGCAGGTGGTTAGACCAGAGGACGAACCCCGTTACACATACTAGGACTCCCTCCAGTTGTGGTTCTTCGACTAATCTAGGTGTTCCTTATGTTCACTTCCCTGCTTTAAATACTCTTGCTACCAGCCTTGTTGTTACCCCCTCTACTTAGGGTGATTGTGTAAATATCATGTTTATGGGCGGCATTAATCTTGATTCTATTTTTAAGGAGGCCGCTACTGATAGGGTTGAGGAGGTCTGTCTTGAGAGTGTTAGTTCCCATTCGTGTGTATCCCTTGTTGATGGGTTTCATGATGAGGCTTCGAATGAGGAAGAAGAGGGTTCTTCTGGGTCCTCTGACTCCTATAATCCCGCTGAGATCGATACTCGATGGTATCAATGCACTATCATTGAGGAGGAGCTTGATGTGTTGAGAGAAATGTTTGCCCTTCTTATAGCCATTCAGACTAGACTGCCTAGTGATTTGAAAAGGTGTTATTTTATGAGGGATGTCAACAAGTTTTGCCTCCCCTTTTGAGCTCTCCTGGTGGAGCTGAGGCTGCCTCTCCATCCTAAGATTCGTTATTTACTGAGGGGTTATGGTGTGACTTTGACCTAACTTCCCACCAATGCCTATACGATAATATTAGCATCCATGATATTCTGCAAGCTTAAAACATGCTTTGATTTTACGGGAGACATCTTTAAATATGTTCATGGTTTGAAAGAAAATGCTAAAGCCCATGGGTATTTTTATTTTTCCCCCCGAAAGTCTCGATATAGGATGGTTATCGTAGTTCAAACCAACAATCATAGCTGGAAAGGACAGTATGCATTTATTGAAGGAGATTGGGAATTTTGGTCCCATGAGTGAGACATATCATGTAGGGTCCCTAGGTAGTGGAATGGTTCCAATAACATAGGTAAAAACTTTTCCTGCCATTTGATTTCTCCTTTTTGGTCGTCTTATTGTTCTGATATTTATATTCTGTTTTCTTATTTTAGTGAAATGATCCCCCAGGCTTGCTAGGTCTTTGATCAACCTTATTGATACGTATTGCGAGAAGAAACCACAAAAGTTTGAAGAGTTATTTTCCGTTGAGAAATTTATAGATGTCGAGTATCATACCCCCTGGTGGTCTTGCTCCTGTAGAATTTGAGGTTCCCTCGAAAAGGTGTGTTCTGCAAGATATCCATATTGACGCGTGTGAACAACCTGTAGGTGGAGAAGGAAACTTTGAGGCAGGTAAGTCATACTGGGATCGCGCCCTATTATTTATTATTAAACTCTTTAAGTTGATATGATGATTCATCTTCTCATCTTTTCTCAAGTGTAGAAGAGCATCCATCAAAAGAGACTTTGGGAATGACTCCTTGTCACATTGATCACAAAGCCCTAGATTTTGCTATGCATAAAAGAGTTGGTGCTCGGTAAAATCGGACTGGGGCCAAAAAGGCCGTTGTTGCTAGGGCAATCGAATAATCTTCTCATAAAAAATAGGTCGAAGATGTTTCTAGGGAAAAAGGCGAGGCCCCTATGCCTCCTTTGGGATCTATAGCTGGAGATAAGAGACCTAGGGGTGAAGATGAGGATAGAAAACCCCTACACAAGTTGATGAGATGACCTGGTCGTACTTCTAGGTCTGGTCAAAATTTTGGGCCATATCATACCTCCTGATATGGTAAGGTTCTTGAGTTTGAGTTTGAACCATAACATAAGGTCACTTAAGAGGATCTGAGGCCGACCAAGACTCCATCTTCTACCATACTGAGAATGCTAACTATCCGATCAGCGACCACGATCACGTGAAAGATTTTGAGTTTCAAAGACGTTCTAACCCAGATTATTTGTGGATATTATCCAAGCACAGATTGTTGGTGGTAGGCTCCTTTCTTAAACTATTTATTATGACTCTTTTTGCTCATTGCGCCTTAATTGATTTCTTTCATTTATTCACCAGGAGTATATGGCATTCACTATTCTTCGAGAGAAGTCTTTGGAGAATCATATTGCTTATAATGAGCTGGTCGAGGAGAAAAAGATGTTGAAAGTCGGGCATAATGAGATGACTACTGAGTTGAAGTAGAACGATGATCAATCAATGGCAAAGACTGCAGATCTGAGCAAGGTAGAAAGGGATAATACTATCCTTAAGGAGAAATCTGATTCTAATTATGCCAAAATTCAAAGTCTAAATGAAGCCCTTGCGATCGAGAAGGAAAATTTTGGACAAGAGAAGGTCGCCCTTGCCATAAAGCTGCAGGATTCTCATGATGCCCTTGCCTCTTTAGGAGTAGTAGTTGTCGAAGCATATAAGTCCTCGATTGAGTTCACCACGGAGTGCCTTGGCTATTTTTTGGATGGATACAAGGAATTGAAGAAAAGAGTGATGACCCATTACCCTGATATTATAGATATAGTGAGTTAGTGGCAGAAGGGTGATGAAGAGGTTATGGTCTTAGCTGGTGAAAAAGGTGGTAATGCTTAAGCTTACGTTTCTTGCCCGATCATGGTAACTGAATTATTATTAAGCTTTTTCTTGTATTATCTTTTATTTTGACATTCTTGATGTTGATCTACCTATTTATGAGTGTGCTAGGATTTTAGTAAATTAGTGGCACAGTATTTATGGAACTATTTTTGTGGTTAAATCAATGTCTTTTGACCAGAATATAGCTAATCATTCTTCTTGCGTATATCTTGTTGCTAGATGCTTATTGAGAATGATAAAACTTTATTCCTTTAAATGATATTTGATGTCATTTTGTTCACAACCCAAGAGACCACATAGTTTTTAGTCCGATCACCTTGTTCGCAAACTTATGAGAATAAGTTCGTAGAAGTTCATATGTTCGTGACCTATAAGGTCGTACAACGTTTTGGATGATCACCTCGTTCGTGACCTGTGAGGTTGTACAAGGGTTAGGTCGAGTTCTTTATTCGTAAATTTATGAGAACAAGTTTGTACAAGTTCAAACATTCATAATCTATGAGGTCATAAAGTGTTTTTGTCGATTACCTTGTTCGTGACCTGTAAGGTTAGGCCGATCACCTCGTTTGTGACCTTATGAGAATAATTTTGTACAAGGGGCGAGTATTTCTGCTTTTGGCTTATCGTATTTGGCAGAGACTTGCAGTTTATGTAGTTAGATATGTTTGCATATATCTTACTATATCTTACACCGGAAAGAAAATAGTAAAATAAGGGATGAAAACATAATTTTATTAATATGAAAGTGTTGGATACATGAATGAAATGACTAAGACATTACTGATAATATTTCCCGAGGTGTTCTGAATTTCTAGGTTGTTAAACTGCTCGCTCTCCAGAGTTTCAATGCGGTAGGTTCTATGCCTTAGAATGCTTCTTACATGGTAAGGCCGGTGCCAATTAGGCTCGAGTTTGTTGTTATTCTCGATCACCTTCTCGAGGACGTTATCCCCATCCTTCAAGTTGGTTGGTAGACACACAAAGTGCTGCATTCTTTCTAACCTCTTCCAACAGATCGAGGTATAATTCCCCCGCCAGATCACTTTTTGGGAATCAAAATTAAGGAATTCATGGATGGGGAGTCCTATTTTGATGGGGACGATGACCTTTGTGTCGAATGAGAGCATGTACGACGTCTCTTTGGTAGCTGTTTATGGAGTATTTCTGTAAGCCCAGAGTACACTATGGAGTTCCTTGATCTAATTCCCTTTTGCATTATCGATCCTCTTATCAATTTCGTCCGATAGTGTCCTGTTGGTGACCTTAGTTTGGCCATTGAATTGTGGATGCCCCGGGGCATAGTGTAGCTTTTAAATATTTTATCTAGTGTAGTAATCTTCAAAGTCTTGGTTATCAAACTGCACTCCGTAGTCCCTGATGAATGTGAAGGGCATGCCATAGAGGCATATGACTATCTTCGAAATAAATTAGAATACCCTTTCGTAATTCATTTCTACCAGGGGCTCGACCTCCATCCACTTTGTAAAGTATTCCACTACCACCACCAAGTATTTGTACCACCCTTTTATCCTCAGTAATGGGCCGACCAAATCGATTCTCCACATTGCGAATGGTCAAGGTTATGCGATCGATGTTAATGGAGCCCTGGGGGAATAGTGTATCTTTACGTACTTCTGCCATTTGTCATATTTCCTTGCATAATTCATGCAGTCAGCGTTTATGGTCGGCCAATAATAACCTTGAATTATTATACGCTTAACAAGCTTGTTGACTTTTATTGGATGAACACATCTCATTAGTGAGATAGTGTACCCTTTTCTGTATATTACTCCTGCCTCAATCACGAAGTGGGCTGCCTTGTAGTGTAGCTTTTTAGCTTCGTTTCGATCGGCGGGGAGTTCATCGACTTTAATACATGCTCGTATGGGGTCCATCCATGATGGTCCCTGACGCGACCACAAATATGTCTAGTGTGCATGCTACTTAGGCTCAAGTAAAATCTTGTTGCTCAAGTAATAATCCGATAAGTCGGGTATCGATCCTCAGGGAAACAGGACGAAGAAGTCGTAACGATGTTTGGAAAGAAGAGGGTAACCTAACTATGACTCTAAAAAGAAGAAAAAAGTGATTTGGATTGCGAAACAACTACAACTAGATGCAATTTTGAAAATGATTAATTATCGAAACAAAGAATGAATAAAATCCAATTACGCTAATGGAGTGAAAAATGATAATGATTTGACTAAGACTTTAACAATGAAATGAGAATAATAAGTCAGGTTACAATCCCCCACACCCAAGTAATTCACTTCGTAGGATACTAGATTCAGAATTAAATTTTTAAATGAACCCGGTTTTTAATGCTCCTAAGTATTACATATATGAGTTATCGTAGCCCGCACAGTATGTAAGCAAAGGAAGAATTAAATCTTGATTTTTAATTCTCCTAAGTATTACATATATGCGGGATCGTAACCCACGCATTATGTAAGCAAAGGATGAATTAAAGCAGTATCGTATTAACCAATACTCGCGTCGCTTTTTTAAGTATCCCGGTTACCTAGGGCAAACGAAATCAAAAGTCCACAACGGTCGTACCAGTTATACGACACAATTCACCTAAGATTTTAATTCTTACTTCTATTTCCACTATCACGAATTACATCGGGGGGGTTCATACACCCCAACCCTTGAAAACTTAGCCGGACATATTAAAACTAGAAGAAAACGTGTTTTGAATGAAAGAAAAATTTTTTACTAACAACTGAAGGTGAAGAAGAATGAAATTACTAACTAAAGAATTAACTAATGCAATAATGAAAGCAAGAATTGAAACAAATTTACATGGATTGCAGAACTAGAATCTAAGATATAAAAACTAGGGTTCTTGTTGTTTTCTCCTCTAAGATAATTACAAAGCTTCTCTAAACGAATTAGAAGCCCCCATAATGTTTGGGAGGTGTTTTAAATTTATACTCTATGAATTTCTAAGATTTTCAACCGTACAAGACTCTTATTTTACAAGTGGATAAATCCAAATTTTTTGATACCCGAACCGATCATGTTAAGATGATTTAGTTCGATTTGCCTTTGACAGAGATTTTTATCTAAACTGGTTCGGTTTGTTTATTTCCTCTTCGGTTCGGTTCCATTATTTTGTGCTTCACAAGAAGTTTTCCCATAATAGGATCGGTTCATTTTTCCAGCCCTGCGGTTCGGTTCGATTTCTTTAGGAAACTTTTCCTCCTTATAATTTTGAAGAATTGTAACTTTTGATCCGCAACTCGTATTAGGATGTTGATTCTTCCTAAGAACTTGTAGGCGCGAGGTCTTCGATTTCATTTTGATTTTTGGTCTGGATTCCTAATTCAGATTAATCTTTTTCCCTTTTACTTTACTACAGTTATCTTCATTCTTCCTTCCAATTTTCTCCTTCCTTGTGTGCACTGAATACCTACAAAATAGATAGGAGATACATGAAACTCGGCGTACTAATTAGAAAATGTCAATAGTAATGATATGAGATAAATGCACTCAAATTACACTTTACGGAGCGATAAAAGCCTCTAAATTAACGAGATAAATGGGAAGAATTTATGCCTAATCAAACCCCCCCTGACTTAGAACTTTGCTCGTCCAGAGCAATGTAAAAGAATCAAAACATGATCCAACTCTAAAATGTGATAGAATACCTCTTTTGTGGGCAAGCGATTGCATTTAGCGTATACAACAAGCCTTTAAACCTCTAGGTTACATTAGTAGGACGAGTTGTGTCTTGTGAGGGTTTTCAACGTATATACCCACAAAATTCGACTCAAAGTAAACTCAAAATACGCAAAAATTGTAAAACTCAAAGTTTTCCAGAAAATAGTCATCATTATGTACAAGAGTCTCAAATCATAATGCGTGTGTGCGGAGCCCGAAATTTAATCGCAAATTTCCACCGATTGACCATTACGTTACTTATTCGAAAATTCGTTTTGATTTCAAAATCTCACGGGATGCTCTCACAAACAAATATCTCGAAAGGGTGGCTATTTTCTCTCGGTATGTGCGATTTATAAGAGTATATGCATTGGAATCAATTTCACGCATACAAACAGAACGACAGAATTTTATGGTAAATGGATCTCATCATCGGATTAAGGTTATAAGAAAACGGGAACATTGCCTCTAATTCATATCGTTAATCTCTTTTATTATCTTTTTGTATTTTATCTCTCCATGCGGCAACCAATTTCGTGAATTGGACTCCGTTAGGACTTTTTCGGGTTAAAGGTGTATTGGGTAAAATGGGAATGGTAAGGAAATCTGGAATTGGAAAATTTTCTTATGATGTCCATTTGTGCTTTTTTGGGCTTTTGCCCATTTTTTTTCTTCTTTTTCTATTTGTTTCCTTTTTCCACACTTTTCTTTTCTTGCTATTTTTGTTGAGCATAGCTATTCTTTTCTTGCCCCTTTTTATGCACTTTTCGGACTTAATTTCTAGGATTATCAACTTTCACAATTCCGGGCCAATTGGGGTTTTTTAGGTTGTCAAACGAAAGGGAAAAAATTATTTGGCTCAATTTTGATTTATAAAAGGGATAATTTTTCGCTACTTTTTCTGGCCAATCTTTTTGGGTGACAAATGAGGGCCTACTTCATTGTTCGAAATACTAATTGTGTTACCCTATGCGTCTCGAGATTAATTTAGTATAGAGATCTATTTGGCACGTTTTTCAAGGCAATATCACACACATTTTCCATAACCGATCAAAGCAAGGAATTGAGATATTCAATGACTTATTATAAATGCGAAAATGAACTTCGAGTTAACAATTAACTCGGATTGATTTATAAATTCACAATAATGAAAGGCTCGCATCTCCCTGGGTTTGTTAATCTCCACATTTATTCGTTAAGTCGTATACGTTCGCTCAATTTCGATCTTTGGTCAATATTGGCTTTGTGTATTATGTTTTTACAATTTTGAGACTTTAAACCGAATTTTGATGATATTTTTGAAAATTTTGAATTCCAATTTTTATTTACTTTGAAGAAAAATATTTTTGGATTTTTCAAAAATTTTCAAGTTTTTTGAAATTTCTGGGCATTTTGGAAAATTTGTGAAGTTTTAGAAAGACACTCTTGTGAACCCTCCCTAACTTAGACTTTTGCATTGTCTTCAAGCAAAAATGACTAAAATATAACTCAAAGCGTGAATAAATAAAATGAACAAACAAAATAGAAATGAAGATTTTTATAGATAAGGGGAACATGTGTTACAAGGGAGAGGGGATAAACACACAAACATCTTTTTCAAATAGCCAACAATGACACAACCAACAAAACACAAAAAACAACAGTAGAAATGGGCCTCACTGGGGAGGGGTATTGGAGATGGGGTCATACGGGTCATAGAATAAGCTTGGAGGGGGTCCACCGAAGTTGAGTTCTTACAAGTGAGTTTGGAGACGATGCATCATACTCGTATCCTTTCGATAGGCCTCTTGATCCCCTTGATATTGTGTGAGGAGTTCGTCAAACTGGGTTTCTACCGCCGAAAGGCGCCTCTCAAATTATGTACCTGGTGGCTCAAAATTTGAGTTGTCGTCTTCATCATACTCATCGTCCTCTTCCCCGCCCATCACGACATCCTCAGCCTCGTGCTCTTCAACAGCGATATCGTCATATTCGTCTTCATTAACATCAACCACGTCTCATGCTTCTCTAAGGGCTACCCTTTGTTTAGTTCTCCTATTGCGTGATGCTTGCCCAATGGGCTTTGGGAGGCATGAAGAGGCGGATGGATACCGTCATCGGTAAGAATAGAGGTGATGTGACGTGCATATAGGAGGGGCACCACACCTTTTTGCTCCATAGCCACGTAAAAAATATCGGTGTAGAACACGCAGGAAAGATTGATAGTGAAGTTAGGATCATAAAGGTGGTAGACGAGGGTGGCTTGGCAAGGGTTCATTGCTGAGTCATTAGAGTTTTGAAGTAGGTTGGCGCAAATGATATGAAATGTAATGCGTGCCGTATCATTGAGGCGTCCCACTAGGAAGGTGCCCCTTTCCCAAATCTCGTTGGGCGCGAGACGGTTGATGCATGTCTGCTTCGGGATATTGGGTGAATTGACGGGGTAGTCATAGTCATCCGGGTTTGGAACTCCCTTGGAAGAAAGTTTTTGAGATAGAATAGCCAAGGAGAAAGGGATGGGGGGGACGTCCACAAAATCTTGGCCCTCAAACTCACCCGTGCGAATGAGAGAGCCATAAAAAGATCGGACCTCGTTTTTCCACACAACATTGTGGGGTTCTTTGAGATATTGTCACCACCCCCACCGACTGAAAAGAGAGGTGACTGAGAAGGGAAGCTCATTCCAGTTAACGACGCGCTCGATGTGAAGCTGGATGGATATGCTAAAAAATTTCTAACACCAAAGGCGCTCCATGTGAGAGAGGTATTCCTCGTTACCATTAGGAAGGACCTCGGTAGACGTGTATTTTGGGGGAAGAACTGGATTTTCCATGGGAGATTTTGGGAGTGGTTGAAATGGGAGAGAAAGGTTAAGAGAGGGAATATGTGATGGAGGTGTGGATGAATGTTAGGGTAGATGTAGAATTATAGGTGGGAGGTGGATTTGGGGGGAAGAATTTGGAGGGAAATGAAGGGATTGGGGAAGGGGGGAGGTATCTTGGGAAGAGGCAAATGCTATAGAAACCGAACCGATCCTATGAAGGGTAGAACCGATTCAGGGCTGGGATTTTTTTTATTCGATTTATCTCAACCGAACCGATCCGATACAGGGGATTCGATTCGGTTCGCCTCAGAAGAGAAATCTCTCCATTAGAATGCTGGAATTATAGCACCGTCGAATTTTCGACCACTCTCTTACTTATTCTCACACTTGGACTTCCTTGAATCCCTCACAAAGTGCGGGTTGTTGTGCATAATCCTAAACCTAACCTCTCATAGCCTACCTACGGACTCTAACTAGTCTACCTATGCACAACTATTATACACAAGAATTCACCTCATATGCGTCGGCGGTGCAATGACCTCTTAAGTTAAGCTTATTCTACCTCGTAAATGGGGTTCGACAATCAAATGGTGTCGATATATTCTACGCACGCCTCAACATATAGCTTTAGGCGCTCTCCATTGAATTTGAACGCGTTCCCCCCTTTTGAATCTTCTAATTCTACTTCTCTATGGGGGAATACGCTTTTCACAACGAATGGACCAGTCCATCAGGACCGCTATTTACCCGGAAATAGATGAAGCTGGGAGTTATAGAGGAGTAACTTTTGTCCAAGTTGAAATTCTTTTCGTCGAATAATCTTATCATGTGCTAGTTTCATCCGGGCTTTTTAAGTATTGGCATTCTCATACGCATCATTGCGTATCTCCTCTAACTCATTTAGTTGAAGCTTGCGAGCTTAACCGACTTTGTACATATCGTAATTTAACCTCCTAATTTCCCAATACGCTTTGTGATCTAACTCAACGGGAAGCTGGCAAGGTTTGCCATACACAAAGCAGAATGGCTAAATTCTGAGTGGGTTCTTGTATGCGGTACGGTAGGCCCGTAGCGAATTGTTCAATCGAAGGGACCAATATTTCCGGTCGGGATTATCGGTCTTCTCTAGTATGTTCTTGATTTCACGATTTGCTAATTCGGCCTGTCCATTCGTTTGTGGGTGATATGTCATTCCCAACTTGTGAATGGAACTATACTTTTTCATAAGTTTTTCAAACGGCTTGTTGCAAAAGTGTGTGCCGTTATAACTGATTATCGCTTTAGGTGCACCAAAGTGAGAAATTATGTGTTCGTGCAGGAACTTTATCACCACTTTATTGTCATTAGTCTTGGTAGTTGTATCTTACGCCCATTTAGAAATATAGTCTACTACGACTAGGATGTATAGGTATCCAAAGGACGGGGGAAAAGGGCCCATGAAGTCAATACCCCAGCAATCAAAAACCTCAATGATGAGAATCGGGGTTAATGACATCATGTCTCGTTGGATAATCGCCCCATCCGTTGACACTTGTCATAAGATTTGGAATAATTGTTAACATCCTGGAACATTGTGGGCCAGTACAAACCACATTGGAGAATTTTAGCGATTGTCTTTTTCACGGAAAATGGGCCTCCACATGCTTTCGAATGACAGAATTAGATGACTTTTGGAATTTCATCATTCGGTATGCATCGTTGGATGATTTGATCGGCGCAATATTTAAAAATTAATGGATCATCATAGAAAAACATGCGTGACCAAGTGATGAACGTCTTCTTATCTTGCGATGTTCAATCGGGAGGGATAGCTCCCATGATAAGATAGTTCATTATATCCGCAAACTAGGGTAAATAAGAGGTGGCAAAGAGTTGGTAATCCGGAATATACTCGTCTATGGGTGTAAGATCACTAGGTACGTCGGACGAAAGCCATGATAAGTGATCGGTAATGATATTTTCTACTCCTTTTTTATCTTTAATGGATAGATTAAACTCTTATAGGAGTAGAATCCACCTTATGAGGTCCGGCTTTGTGTCTTTCTTCACAAGTGGATATTTTAAAGTCGCGTGGTTGGTGAAACAAGTGATGGGAGAACCGATAAGATAGGACCGAAACTTATCAAGAGTAAATACTACCGCTAGCAACTCGTTCTCCGTGGTGGAGTAATTGAGTTGTCGGTCGGTAAGGGTCCCACTAGCGTAGTAGATGACATGAGCCTTATTGTATTTTCTTTGGATCAAAACAACCCCTATCGCATAATCTCTAGCATCAAACATAAGCTCGAATGGTAAGGACCAATCCAGAGCTTGCATAATGGGAGAGGACACAAGCATGATTTTCAATTTTTCAAAGGCGCTTTGGCATGCTTTCGTCCACTCGAATGGGGTGTCCTTCATAAGAAGATTGCTTAATGGTCTAACGATGGCGCTGAAGTCCTTAATGAATCTTCGATAAAACCACGTGTGTCCCAAGAAAGAGTGAACGTCTTTTAGCAATTTAGGCGGGGGTAGGTCAGCTATGACATCTATTTTTTCTCTATCAACCTCGATCCCTTTGGATGACACGATGTGGCCAAGAGCTATACCCTCAGTTACCATGAAATGGCATTTCTCCCAATTCATCACTAAGTTCTTTTCCACATATCGGGTTGGCACTTTCTCAAGATTGGCTAAACATTGGTCGAAGGAGGTGCCAAAAACACTAAATTCGTCCATAAACACCTCTAGCCCTCTCTCAACCACGTCACTAAATAAGCTCAACATGCACCTTTGAAAGGTCACTGGTGCATTACACAATCCAAATGGCATACGTTTGTAGGAAAACGTTCCAAAGGTGAAAGTGAAGGTTGTTTTCTCTTGATCAAGTACATATACCTCAATTTGGTTATATCCAGAATAACCATCTAGGAAGCAATAATAAGGGTGGCCTACTACTCGTTCATATCTACCATTGTTTCCACCTTGAGATTTTATGAATTGATTCATTTTATCCTCGAGGCTCCTCCGTGGTGGAGCTATATATGGATCTGGAGGTGGTGGTGCTTATTGGTATTGAGGGGGTAGTGGAGGTTGGACAACCTCTGAATGTGGGTTCATCGCAGCTTGTGGTTGTCCGTAGTTAAAACCAGGATAGTTTCTCCACGATGAGTTGTACGAGTTCCCATGCGGGGAATTAAAACTCCCCTTGAATCTTCCTATAGCATCCACCTTCTCGGTGTGCATGGACTTGTAGGCAGAAATCATCTGGCATGCCTTTGTGGAGTGGCCCGCCTCACAGATAGCACATACTTTTTATTTTGAACCATGGATGAATCCGGAGATATTTCTCAACCGATCATCAAACCACTCTTTCATATCTCTCTAAAACTGATCAAATCGATGGTCTATTAAGGTATTGTTATCCAGATGGTAAAGACCGGATGTAGTCTGATTGATAGATGGTTGTTTAGGTCGGGCTTGGATAGGATTAGATGTGTCCCATGCTTGAATAGTCTCTGCGACATACTTAAGATGGGCCTCGGCATCGCATGAGTTTACATCCCAAAAAGGGTCTTTCATACATTGTTTGCACAAGTTGTTTGGAAGCTACTGTCAACCCATTTTGGAAGAAAGATATCACTAGGTGTTTGTCAAAACCATGATGGGGGAATGCGCTTACTAACTCTTGGAAACGTTCCCAACACCTGTCAAAAGACTCATTATCGTGTTGTCGGAAAGCTTAGATTTGAGTCTTGGCAGAGTTGGTCTTGTGATGTGGATAGAATTTTAAGATAAACTTAGACTGCATATCTCTCCAGGAAGTGAAGGAGTTCGGGGGTAGAGACCATAACCAGGTCTTGACATCCTTTAGGGAAAAAGGAAAAATCTTTATGCTAATGACATCTTGCGTGCAAGCTTGATCACTAAATGTGTCACACGCCTCTTCGAACTGACGAATGTGCAGGTATGGTTTCTTCGAATCCATGCCATGAAACGTAGGGAGAACTTGTAACATCCCATTGTGAAAGTGGAACTAACCGACATTATACGGAAGTAGAATGCAACCAGGGGTGACAGTCCACTCAGGAAAGAGTATGTCTTTCATGGTATAATAAGGGAGATCTCCCTCTCCAGTACCGAAACTCGCTGCGTTAGACATCGCTCTTGCACTCTCTTCAAATGACTCTATGTACTCACTCGGTGTCCTAGATGTGTGACTCGAAGTTTGACTCAAGGTGTATCTACTGATAGAGTGCTCAGGAGTAGGAAATGGAACCTAGAATTGTGCAACGCGAGGTGTGTGGGGGCTTTCAGAGTTATACTCAACGATTGGATTTTTGTGGATTCTGATTGGAGTATTGTGAGGAGTCTGAGTATGTTCAGGATTTTGCATTAAAGGCTTTTGAGAGATGAATTTTTATTTTTAATTTTTTTTTTTTTTTTTTTTTTTTATATGTTTTTGGATTTTCTTGGTCAACGTTTTAGATTGACTCGATCTAACCTAAGTCAACCTAAGTCCCCGGCAACAGTTCTAAAAACTTGACGCGACCACAAATGTGTATAGTGTGCATGCTATTTAGGCTCAAAGTCAAGCCTGTCGCTCAAGTAATAATCCGATAAGTCGGGTATCGATCCTAAGGGTAACAGGATGACGAAGTCGTAACAATGTTTGGAAATACAAGGGTAACCTAACTTTGACTCTAAACAGAAGAAAAAGGTGATTTGGATTGCGAAACAACTACAACTAAATGCAATTTTAAAAATTATTAATTACCGAAACTAAGAATGAATAAAATGCAATTACACTAATTGAGAGAAAAACTGATGACGATTTGACAAAGACTTTAACAATGAAATGAGAACAATAGGTCGGCTTACAATCCACCACACCCTAGTAATTCACTTTGTAGGATACTAGATTCAGAATTAAAGCTTTAAATGAACTCAATTTTTAATGCTCATAAGTATTACATATATGAGGGATCGTAGCCCGCACAGTATGTAAGCAAAGGACGAATTAAATCTCAATTTTTAATGCTCCTAAGTATTACATATATGAGGGATCATAGCTCGCACAGTATGTAAGCAAATGATGAATTAAAGAAGTATCGTATTAACCAATACTCACGTCATTTTCTTAAGTATCCCGGTTACCTAGGGCAAACGAGATCAAAAGTCCACAACGGTCGTACCAGTTAATGGACACAATTCGCCTAAGATTTTAATTCCTACTTCTATTTCCACTATCATGAATTACATCAGGTGGGGTTCATGCGCACCAACCCTTGAAAACTTAGCCGAACATATTAAAATTAGAAGATAACATGTTTTGAATGAAAGAAAATATTTTTACTAACAACTGAAGGTGAAGAAGAATGAAATTACTAACTAAAGAATTAACTACTGCAATAATGAAAGAAATAATTGAAACATATTTCCTTGGATTGCAGAACTGGAATCTAAGATATAAAAACTAGTGTTCTTGTTGTTTTCTCCTTTAAGATAATTACAAAGCTTATCTAAAAGGATTAGAAGCCCCTTTAATGTATGGCATGTGTTTTAAATTTATACTCTACGAATTTCTAAGAGTACAAGTGGATAAATCCAATTTTTTTGATACCCGAACCGATCCTGTTAAGGTGATTCGGTTCGGTTTACCTTTGACAGAGATTTTTGTCTGAACTGGTTCGGTTCGTTTATTTCCTCTTCGATTCAGTTCCATAATTTTGTGCTTCACATGAATTTTTCCCAGGATAGGATCGATTCGTTTTTCCAGCCCTGCAGTTCGGTTTGATCTCTTTTGGAAACTTTTCCTCCTTGTAATTTTTAAGACTTATAACTGTTGATTCGGAACTCGAATTAGGATGCCTATTCTTCCTAAGCACTTGTAGGCGCGAGGTCTTTGACTTTCCTTTTGATTTTTGGTCTGGATTCCTGATTCAGATTACTCTTTTTCCCTTTTACTTTCTTGCATTTATCTTCATTCTTCCTTACGTTTCCTCCTTCCTTGTGTGCACTGAATACCTGCAAAATAGATAGGAGGTACATGAAACTCGGAGTACTAATTAAAAAATGTTAATAGTAATGATATGAGATAAATCCACTCAAATTACACTTTGCGGAGCGATAAAAGCCTCTAAATTAAGTGGATACATGGGAAGAATTTATGCCTAATTAGTCTTAGATTTACATTCATTATTTTTAGGCTATTATACTTTTTTCTCTTATTCATTGATACTTCAATTAGTACCTTCCTTTTTAAAGATGTTCAGGTTGTCGAGGCTAGCTTGGCCAGGACATCTACTCGAATGTTCTCCAGCCTGGGGATTTTTACTATTTTTGCTGTTGCAAACTTTTCCAACCTCTGTCATATAATGGCTAAGTATTTCACCGTAGACTCCTCCCTAGATTCATAGACCCCCATTACCTGGCTGACAACTAGCCGGGAGTCACTATGTGTCATAATGTGGTCGGCACTCATGGATGAAGCTAAGCTTAGCCTAACAATTAGAGCTTCATATTTTGCTTCATTATTAAAGGCTTAAAATTGAAAACACAAAGCCTATTCCACATCTATTTCATCTGGTGTGGTGTTGATATATCCCGTGCCACTTCCCACCGAACAGGACGATCCATCAACATGTATCTTCCAAATAATACTACCTTGGTCGAATCCTGCTTCTTTAATTTTACCAAAAGTTCAAAAGATTTTTATAGAACTCGTCATATTGTCCCTTAACCTCTTTAGAGGATATCTCTCCCATGGGAGTCTTCTCAATGCCACTAGGAGTTAGCATATCCTTTGGGTGAGGCTGCTCGTTGTTAAGAATCAAATTCTTTCCTTGGGGAGTTTGTTCTGAAGACTTCTCCTCATTGGTGAACTCAATAATGAAACTCTCTAACACCTTCCCTTTTATGGAGGTCCTAGGTTTGAATTATTTATCTTACTCACCCAGTTCAACCTTCCAATCCATGAGCCAACCTGATTTCTCTAGTTTATGTATAACTTGCCTTAAAGGCATGTCTTTGTAGATCACAATGATGTGGGATTGGAAGTACGACTTCATTCTTTATGAAACTTCTCTTAGTTCCAAGGATAATTTCTCCATTCATGGGTACTGGACTTTAGTCCTTGATATGCTCTACTGGTATAGTAAACTGGTCTCTGGACTCCTTCCTCCTACCGAACTAGTGCCGAACTAACAGCTAATTCGATCACTACGAGGTATATGTAAATTTTTTATCCAACGACGGTGCATGATAGGAGAGGCGGGAGGGAACCTATATAACGCTTTAATTATATGAAAGAATTTTCACATTCTTTATTCCATTCAAATGACTTAACACTTTGAAGAAGACCAAGAACTTATCGATAGCTCTGGAAATGAACTTGATAAGTGTAGGCACTCACCTTGTTAGCCTTTGCACATCCTTCTTCATTATGGGAGATTTCATGTTGAGTAGAGCCTGGATCTTGTCGGGTTTGGCTTAAATACACCATTGATTGATGATAAAGTCGAGGAACATGCCCTCATTTACACCAAAGATGCACTTTATGGGGTTCAACTTCATTTGGTACATCTCTAGCTTATCAAAGGTCTGTCCCAGGTCCATAATGTGGTTGGCGGCTAACTTTCTCCTAGTGAGCATATCATCTACATAAACCTCCACGTTGACCCCGATTTGGTCTTTAAAGTCTTTATTCACTAGTCTTTGTTAGGTGGCCCCTCTATTTTTAAGACCAAATGGCATGAGATTATAACAGTAAGTACCTCTGTGGGTTATGAAGGACGTCTTTTCTCTGTCGAAAGGCTTCATCTTGATATGGTTGTAGCTTGAGTAGGCATCCATCAAGCTAAGTTAATCGTGGCCCATAGTGGCATCTACTAGAAGGTAAATTCGTGGCAGCGAGTAATAATCTTTAGGACATGCCTTGTTCAAATCGGTAAAATTTATGCACACCCCCATTTTTCATTCTTTTTACGCACCATGACCAACTTAGCCAACCATTGACGTCGTCGATGAAATTAGCTTTTTACAGCTTGTGGACCTCTTTCAGGATGATAAGGTTATTTTTTGCATCGAAAACCCTCCTCTTTTGTTTGACTGGCTTGGCTCCTTCCACCACACTTGACTCATGGATAATGAAGTCGGTATCTATGATGAGAATGTCCTCGTGGATCCGTGCAAATACATTCTTGTACTACTGCAGGAATTTTACGAGCTCTTGCTTCAAACACGGGTTTAATGATGACCCGATTTGAACTGTTCGATCTGGGTTATCAACGTCAAGTGGGATTGCTTTAATTTCTTTAGTAGGCTGCCTATTGACCAATTTGTCTTCATCTCGAGGATGAATAGTTTCGAAGTGATAAGTGGTCGTCAACATACTTTGTTCTTCCTAGTATGCGAAGTTGTAATAGTACTCATGCGCTACATTCTAGTTTCCTTTGACGACTCCCACTCCGAAGTGGGTCGGGAACTTTAAGAACTGATGCACTGTAGATGAGATGGCTTCAAACTTCTTCAAATCATTCCTTCTAATATCACATTATAGGCTGACAACATGTTCTTGTCGAGGATGAAGAAATGTATTCTCTCTATCCAGCTAATTGGCATAGTACCCACTATGACTTATAGCTTCACCATCCCCAGTGGATACACCTTTTTCTTGAGAAACTAATCAGAGGTCGGTGATAAGGTGATCTCAATATCCTGAAGATTCAATTTCTTTTAACAGTTGTAGAACATTATGTTTACGAAGTTACCGTTGTCCATAAATACTCTGGCAACCTGACCTTTATGGATGACCATGGTGACGAATAGAGGATCATCGTGATGGTACAATACTCCAGATAAGTCATCATTTGAAAGTCAACGACCAGTTTATCTTTATTTACCTTGCGAGGTTGTTTGTTCGAATTGGCTATCAGATTAACTTCTATATGCGTGCAATATTGGGCCTCATTCAGGTAGGCTTTAATTTTGACAGGGTCTTCACCCCTCTAGCTCCTCCTCTCATGATGAAATGACAATCAAAATATATCATGTCGACTTTACAAATGGGTTATTTGGGAGATCCGAGTCATCATCTGAGTCATCATCCATTTCCCCTTTATTATCGTTTGCCCTCTAGTGAGGTGATTCTGTTCATCCTCTACCTTTGTGATCCTCATGATTTGGTCGGCCATTTCCATCGACGTATCTAGACAACTTTTCACTCCTAATTAATCTCTCGATGTCATTATTTAAATATATACAATTTTTTGTACTATAACTATGGTCCTTGTGGAATTTGTAGTACTTGCTTTTGTCCCTCCTGTTCAATGGAATCTTTAATTTTCCTGGCCATCTGAGGTCTTTGCTTCCCCGGATATCCTCTAAGATGTGGTGTACATGAATCGTGAGTGGTGTACTAGTCGTAATTTTTTGGTTTCTCAGCTTTTCTATCATACTGCTCTTATTTACAGGTGGTTTTGTCGACTGGTGGTTTAGGGTGGCCGAATTATTTAGCCGCCATTTTCTCTTCGGTGTTCATGATCTTACCTACTTTGGCCAGCAGTTCCGTCATAGTCTTGGGTATCTCCTTAGCTAACTACGAAAATAGTTTCCCCGATCGTAACCCACTCATTAGAGCTATTATGGCAGTTGACTCATTATAATCCACCAATTCTAGATTCTTAGTGTTAAATTAGGTGATATAATCACGGGTTCTCTCATTGGCCCTATGTCGAACACTAAGAAAATATGCAACTTATTTTTTTGGTTTCACACTAAAGCAGAAGTTTCCAACAAACTAGTCATCCAGTTGTTGAAAATTTGTTATTTGCCCTATGGTAATACCATTGGGTAGAGCAGGTTATAGTGATGGATAAGGCTCGGTACCTCATCTCATTTGGGATGGAATAAATATCTATAATGGCTTGATACTTCTCGATATGCATAATAGGATCCGTCTTTCAATCGTATTTTGGCATTATAATTAGTGGCTTGAATTTGGCTGGAGTAGGGTACACCATGATAGAAGAGACGAATGGTGATCCTTTTGTAAATGGATTCTTGGAATTGGCCATCTCTCCAAGGCGATCGTCCAGATTTTTTGTTATCACATTAGGCTTTCCTCCAGTTTATTTTTCTATTTGTCCTCAGCTTTCGGCCGAGCTCTTTTCCATAGAAGTTTGCTTGGCTTCAACCGATCCTTTAGTAGAGCGACGAGAGCTTTAGTGATGGATCTACCTGATTCACTTCTCTAGGAGTGGTTACGCGAAGTCGTTGCCACTTGCCAAATATTGCAACATGGGCCTAGTTGATCAAATGCTGAGCGACTGCTTAACATTTTCGATACTCTTGGACGCTCCTCAAAGTATGATTGTTCATCAAAATGCCTGGGTGACTGGATGGAGGAAGTGACTCTGAGGCGATAGGATCGGTCTCGATGTGACCTAGTCCGTCGTGAAGGGATGTTATTTATATAGGATCCCAGGTTTAGCCTCCTGGGTTTGTCCATTTCTTGCCTACGGTACTCTTGATTCTGCTCCATGTGAGATGCTGAGGGGAATCATCCATCGACGTTGCTCGATACATCTGGTCCAGGGGGTTACGCAATTTGGATTGGTCTACGCCGACCTCACCTCGAGGGTATGTGTCAACTGCCTGATACTCCCCTACATCGCTTTTTTCCCTTTGGACAAGCTCATTAATATGATGTGTAGATCGCCTGCCCAAGTGGGGGTGGACGGTGTCTGAACTTCTGCCATACGATTTCTCTCTTTTATATTCGCCATTTCCAAAATGGTTCAGGTATATGTTCAATTGAATGGATATGGGTAGGAATCACAATGGATTATCACCTTGATACGAGCAAAGGTTTGACTTTGTATTTTAAAGGAAGTGACATTTTGAAAAGTTATGACTTAACTCCTGATTTCTAATAGAACTTGATATTCAGATATGCTCAGGGTTGGAGAAATTTAAAAATCGAATTAATTTTGGGTGTTGGGGTGCCTTTTGAAGTTGGTGGGGACCTCCTTTTATAGTCGTTAGCACAAGACCATCAACCACATGATTGATGGGTTAATTAACCGTACAATTGGTCATAAGAGACACGTGTATGGTATATAAACTTTGGAAGGGACACACATAGGTCTGGGTGAATTTGGTAAGGACATGCGTCAAATATGATCAACCGTGCAATTGATCATGTTAATTTGTAATCACCAATGAAAGATATTTAACCGTGTAGTTAATCGACTATACAGTTGATGATATGGAAACATGTTTTTTTTTTATATATTAAAGGAATTCTTGTTTTCATCCTCAAGCTTTTTATGGACACATTATAATATGCATGTTAACTATTTTATTTTGGAAAAGTTTTATTCCTAATCCTTTCGAGTTATCGCATTGTCAATGGGTGATATACTCAAGCCCCAATTACATATCAGGAAGTCCACAGAGACGATCAATTCAGAGTGTATGTGTGTGGTCACTCTTCATTGAAATTGAAACGGGGATAGGTTTTACTATTTGCGACCTTTATGTATATGGGTGGAAGGGAAGTATATATAGAACTTAGGGGATAAAAGTTAATTTTTTTAAAAATGTCATATCATTGTAGTTGTCGCGTTTAAGAAGTTTGAGGTGATCAATCGTGTGGTTGATGGTTTAAAATAAAGAGTCGTCCTTTTTAAACATTTTCAACCTTGTGGTTGTTCCTTTAACCGTGTCATCATTCTTTTTTTAAACAAAAGGTCAAAATTCAAAGGTTTCAACTATGCAGTTATATAGATGATTAAACGTACGGTTGATCATCATGAATTCTAAACATACAAGATTTTCTTCCTTACTCAGTGTATTCTTCATTCAACCTCTTCTCTTCTTCTTTCTAATTTTCTTCTCTTGCAACCTAGTTTCTTCACCCATTTGTGAGAAATTTTATCGAATTTTTTGCGTAGTTTAACGTTTTGGACCATCAAGAGCATGGTTTTGATGTGGATGTTGAGATTTAGGATAAATATTTGAACCAGGATAGAGAGGTTGGCATTGAGGGTGGTGCGACGTAGGCAAGACATGCTTGGGTAGCACAATGGATCCCAATTTTCGTTATGGGGCTTGTGTGGTATTAGGCCGTTCTGTTGCGTGTCAATCACTAGGAGGGAATGGTCTGGAAGGGTGAGCCCAAGGTGCTGGGTGAAGGAGTGACATATGTTCCTCATTTGTCGACAGACGTGGCAGATAGCAAGAATTTTCTACGGGACTGCGACCACTATCACACGGTAAGGAGACGCCTAATAGGTATTCCACATGTATGCTTAGTTTTTGTATTTTACTTTATGCATTTATATGGACTTCGTATGTTGTATTCTTGGAATGTTGTGTTCTTTGTTCGAATAATCCCTTGTGCGTAAAAAAAGAAGTGGAAATATGCTAGTGACAACGGTAAACTTGAAGATTTTGCGCTTTAATTTTATAAGAACAAGGGTAGAAATAATAATAACCGTAATAATAATAATAATGAAAAAAATAATGTCATATATAATAAAAGAAAAGAAAAATGAGGACAAAACACATAGTGATAATCATATAATGATGTTGATGAGTTATCCGAGGGGCTCGTATGTCATATTTGTACCTTTAGATAACCGTGCGTGGGGATAGTAAAAGTGATATTTTTTTTATGTTGAGTTAAATATGAGATTCATTTTCCCATGTTGAAAAAAGAATATTAAAATCTTGGCAACAAGTGAAAGAGGGGTACCTTATTTAAGGAAATAAGTTTAAGGTGGGAACAAGCTCTAGGGGGGTAGGATTACCTCATAACTGGTTAACCATTTAGTTTAGTGATAACTAAAGTAAGGTGGTTTAAGTTTGGACATATGGCAGTTGAAATATCGAGAGTTAGAAATCTCTGGAGTGTTTAGGATTATCTGGTGACTGATTAAATTTTTTAGTTAATGGAAATTAAAGAAAGATGGTTTAAGTGTGATCGTATGATAATTAAAACATTGAAATGGAGAAATCTCCGAAGAGTTTAGTATTATCTCATGAATGATTAACCTTTTTAGATAGTGGTAACTAAAGAAATGAAGTTTAAGTTTGAAGGTATGATAATTAAAACATCGAGAGGGAGAAAGCTCTAGAGAGTTTACGATTATCTCAAGACTAATTAACCTTTTGGTTAGTGCAAACTAAATAAAGATAGTTTAATTGTGAATGTATGATAATTGAAAAATAGAGAGGGAGAAAGCTCATTTTCATGTTATTGATATATATATATATATATATATATATATGTGTGTGTGTGTGTGTGTGTTGTATCATTTGCAGGTAGTTGGGCACGCTCGAGTCAGAGGTTCTATTAATCCATTGGGTAGGGCTTGGATAAGGGAGACACTATTTTTAAGTGATTTTGTATGTGCATTGGGGTTAATCCTACTATTGGATTTTCTCCCTACAATGGGTTTTCGGAGGTATTGGGCAAATATGGCTGCATTGGAGGAGCGTTTATGGTATACACCCAACATTTTCCACCAGCCTATAGGGAAGATGACCATGACCCCATTGGATTTCCTTTCTTTTACAGGATTTTTTTTTATCTAGAGTACCTCTCGTGGTGGAATAGAATTTGACTATCATGGTAGATGGATTGCATTCAGCTCTAGGGATAGTGGTCATTTCGTTTTGAGGATAGTCTACTGATGCTAGTTTACTAAGAACCTATTTAGAGAAGGTAGGGGACCCGAGGTTTGATGTTGTGGAATTTAAGAGGTATGTTGGATGTTTGTTGTTGATGGTTGTTCGGGATATTTTGGCATTGCGGGTATCAGTAGGTATCCAGTTATGGCGACTTCCCTTTTTGTTGGACTTTTCACAGATTTTTGGATACACATGGGGGAGGATCGAGCTGGCGGAGATATTTCGATCCATGACTCTCTCTTTAAGGTTTGCTACTAATAGTTTTACAAGTTTTTCTTATTTATGGGACGTACGTATTAGTCAGTTTCATTCTCTCTTCCATTTTTAGTTAAATATTATCTCTTTATTTACTTATTTTGTGCTTTGTTTCCTATTATGGATAGTTATATTATTTTTTTCTTATGTGGCCCGAACAACTGGGGTATCCTGGATTTTGGAGCAGAGTGATTGCGTCTCCCCCCTTTTTACCGGATATAGATAGGGAAGTTTGAGTGCGGACTCATTTTTTTCGTGACAGACAAAGATGGAGTATTTAAGGTATATAATGGAATGGAGGGTAATGTGATGTATGTTTTATCATTTATTTATTTTATATGATTCATTTCTTGCATCATTTCTTATCTAGGTGCTTTGGGAGTTGGCCCGTCATGTGTCGGAGGTGGGCATTATTACCTAGTTGTTATCTGGTCGGAGGAAGCTTTTAGGGGATACTTATGGGTCCCTTTTCTACATGGAGGGGAGGGGAGAATGACTAGTCATTATATTTGGGATTTCCCAATACGTGTGTCATCCCCCTCCTTATTATATGAGTAATGCTAAAGGGTTGACCGTGTATAAGCATTGAACTTTCCAGGATGAAGTTTGTTTTGTTGATTTCTTGACAGAGTGTCAAAATTACCTGGACTATTTAGAGATGAGGATGATGACGATGACCAGTCCCATGCCCTATAAGGCTTTATTGGAACTGGTCGGTGCGGCCCCAACGGTGGTTGAGATGGCAGTAGTGGATGGATGCCAGAAGAAGGCGATAAGGTTGGTACTGAGGATGGGACTTCTAGGCCTGTTCTCGGGGCATTGACTGAGGGAGATGGCGGGTCACCTATGATAGTTTTATAGTATGATTATGGGGATGATGAGGTTGATAGGTACCTTAATTTGGAGGTTTGTGGTTTATCTAGGGTCAAGAGGGGGATGGTGAGTGTTCAAAAGGGAGCTAGAGCGGACCTTCACTTATTGTCTAATGTGGTGGACCCTTTGGGACATGCCTTTATGGGATTTCATTTAGTGAGGGCCCTCATGTCGGAGAGGCTTAGGATAGTTCATCCTTCTATAGGAAGGTGGATCTGAAGGATATATGTTGGGTGGTGGATTCAAGGACATGTGGGGAGTTCTTTCCCCTCCCCAGCATAGGGAAGGAAGGCTATGAAGTCTTGGCATATACAGGAGGAGTTAGATGTTATGACGGAGAAGGCACTTGCAGAGGGTTTAGATCAGGCCCGAGTCTAAGTGGAGGAGGTTCTTTCAGGTCGCATTATGGATAGGGAGTCTCGTAAGAGGATTGTCAAGGTAACCTTGTGGAGTGTGCTCAGCGAAATAAATACAACTTCTTAAATAAATCCAATTTGAACTGTGTGTGAATCCAACCAATTTTAATTTAACCCAAATTTTAGTTAAGCCCTAAATCATGCATCATAGTGATTTGAAATCATTAAATCAATAAGCGTGTAAAGGAAACAATCACAAAAATATTGGGAACACCAATTTCAGGAAAAAATCCCCGAAGGGCAAAAACCTTTTTTATTTCACTATAAGTGTAAATCGCAATTTACACAATTATAATGAAAAATAGTTTGACACACGAATACCCACATGCGTCGGCTGGTGTCGTCAGTAATGGTTCACACGCAACTATACCACAAGAACCGTAGTCCTATCTTCAACCCAGGAAGATTACAAGACTCCCTAATGAGACCTAGTCAATCAGCCCAGTACCTCCCTCAAGTGGCACCTATTGTCATCCCAGTACTTAAAAATGGCACCTAAAACAACAACATAAAATCCCAGCAAAATATGTCTTGGGTTACAAAACAACTCACATAAAAGTAATTGGGATTATGAATTGAAAAACAAATGCTTTTTAACCCTTAAATGGCTGGAGAAGAATACAAACACTAGAAAAAGGTATTCTGTCAAAAGAAGTGCTTCTCCACACTTAAAACAAATAGTGTGACACCCAATATATAACAACAATTAAGTCGGTGGCGTGTCAAACTAAAATACACATTATTCGAATGACATACGTCGTCATTTGAGAAAAATCGTATCTCGTTCGAATTATATACGTTGTCGTTTGAACGACTGAGGCGTTGATCCCCAAAAAAACTTCAGACTTTGAAAAAAGTTGGAAACCTCAAAAGGCAAAATGTTTACGGGATCAGAAACCAATTTACAAAAAAAACTTTTAGAAGAAAATGTTTTTGAAAATACTAAAAACCATTAATAAAAACTTCAAAAACCATTTTTTAGAAAAATATCCCAACACTTTTAATATGAAATGTAAATGGAACTTAAACATATTTTTACCAAAATCATCTTGTTGGTCTTGAATGTTGAAGTCCACTTGTAATTCGGATCCGTCTTTTGTAGACGTAATATTCCTCAATCCTTCAAGGACTTGTAGCAGTAGACGACATAATTAATTATGAAGGACTATGTCCTTACAAATCTTCCCCTATGTCTTGGCCGGTACAAAATAAAAATATCCGAATTATCAATTTAAAAAAACCTATAAAAATCTACCCTCCCATAAACTTAAAAGTGGAAAGATAAACTGTCATGTCTTCAAACTTTTCTTCAACAATTAGTTCTTCAAAACTTTGAGCTTTTCTCATCAGGGTGTGCAACATAATGATTTTTAATTGTACCTACACACATGAGACAAAGCAAATACCTCATGACGTATCGAGTTTGAAATGATATAAGCATAAACATGAAAGCATAGTCAATTCTCCCCCATACTTAAACTCCCCCGTAAAGTCATAATTTGTTCTCCCCTTTTTATTTGTCCGAAATAGACAAGAAAAAGAATAAATCACATAAATTAAATCGGGATGTCATGATGAACAAGGAAAACATACTCTTTTTGAGTTATAAATTTTATACAAAAATTCAAAAATGATGTTATGAAAATCACACACCATGAATTTACACTAAGATAACCAAATCGTGGAAACGGAATGAGTGGGTGTGAATAAATTCGATAGAAAAATTGACTCAATCATGACAAGTGTGCAGGATGCATAAGTTTACTCCTAACGAATGAACATGAAAAACCGTCTTTAGGTGTAAAATTGTTGAATTTAGATGACATCATCTTAATCATATCAACAAATCAAAGTATAAATGATTTCCACACCAATAACGTCCAAAACTATGTAATTCATTTTCATGACTTTCAAGGACTCGCAAACCGTTTTAAATTCCATTCAAACTCCCTCATTAAAAGATAATGCTTTTTATTTTTCTTATGAGGTGATGAAACTAAAACCTATTGGCCCATTTTTGGCATATATTTCTTTTTATTGCCTTTTAATTTTTTTGGGCTCTTTTAAACCTCATTGGACCCCAGATAATTTTCAATTCCTCACCTTTTTAGGTCCATTTAAATGGTGGCATTATTACAAAGGAAAAAATGAAATACCTTTCGCAACCCTTTCTTATTTTTCAAAATAAATCACACAAACTCACAAACGGTTTATAACATGCACTACTTTCCTGTAAAGTTTTATCGCATTTGGTTCATTGTATACACAAAATTGAGATGGAAATACTCAACCAACATGTGATAGACAAGCACAAAAGTCAAATAATTCCATGCATGTGTGCAATGAGGGACAAATGAGTCAAACATGTAGGTAGCAACACTATATATGATCTCAAAGACTCCAAACTTTGTAAAGCATATGAATGACATAACATATTATCTCGAAACACTATCAAATAGTCACATGGATATGCAATGAAGTTGAGACTTGGTCATCCTAAACGATAATTCATATACGATGTAAACAAAAAGAAAACTCTTTTTGGATTTTTCAAAAATTTTGTCAAAAAAATGAAAATCTTTTTGTATTTTTTGAACTCTGTTTGAAATCAACCCAACAGTACCAAATAATATAACAAGATAAACCAGAGGACTGTAAATAGATAAACGCAGAGAACCAACAGGGTAGTTCAAACGAAACTCAATATCGCTCGAACGAAAGCGCTTGTCGTTAGAACAATAGCTTCGCGCGACATGAGATCTCACTCGAACAAGAAAAGATAAACCCCCCACTCTGGCCAGAATTTTAAATCGTGTTGTCGAGTGGAAAAATTTCTAGAAAAGGGTACCTATAAGGTGCTGATAGATCCAAGACAGTGCTAAAACAGTAGTTAAACAAATAAGACAATGTAAACTACAATAAAGTGAGTCATAACACTAGTAAGAGTATATCATGGAGAACAACTAGCTATGACAAATAACTAACACCATCAACCGAAATATCTGACATGGGGTGAATCACGTGCAAGAAGACGAGAGTCGTGAACAATTAGACCATACTCTTTTAAATTCGATTTCCTAACCTAAATCGATGTTCAACGAGGTGTAGGGATTTCCGAAATCGGTATGACTCTCTCTTTAAACTTCCTAGGAGTGTTTTGAAGTTTTCAACAGAAACGCCTAAGGTGACCTTTTCGACCGCAATGAGTACACGTGTATATGTGGCGGTGAACGTTACCTAAAGGTGGCTCTCTCCTCAAATTTCTAGGTGGATCTTTCCTAAAAATCGTAGGTGGCTCTCTCCTAACATCCCCAAGAGACTCTCTCAAATGTGTGAGGATGGATTTTAGAATGGGTGTAACCTGTTTTTCAAAACCAATCACAACTTTATCCTTTTTTATTTCGATAGTATCTAAAATCTTATCAAGCGTTTCAGACCTAGACTCTAAATAAAATTTCACTTTGCTCGAATCTCTCAAACTTTTCTCAAGTTCTCCTATACTAGATTCAAGTACGCACCTATAATCCTCAAACTCAAGAAGCTCTTTTTTCATAGCCTCCAACACCTTTGAAGTCTATCTCTCTCTCCCTCGACGTACTAAAGCTTCTCTCTCAAAATTTTCTCACGTGCCCTAAGATCTTCAACTAAAACGTCATTATTTTTTAAGGACGCTCTTTCAATTGAGCTTTTAATTTGAAATTTTCTTTCTTTATTATCAAAGCTTCAGAATATAGTTTATTGAAAGGAGTTTTCAAGTTACGCTCATCTACACTCCCATCACCCTCACTTTCATGGGATACACTACCAGTGGCTGCCGAAGAAGCATCACAGTCATTCTCATGAGAAGCATACGGTTGAGAAGGACACGCTTACTTGCAAAAAAAAATTCTTCACTCGAGTCACTCTCGCTAATGATGTCAATATAAGCAATTGGTTTATTAAAAACTCCCTGACTTTGGTGGGGCACTCATCTATGCTATGGCCAATCCCCTCACAACAAAGACATCTCTCAGATTCTTTCTTTTTTAATGAGAGTTTTAAAAGAAGATTTTAATCGAGATTTCCAAATAGTTCCGTCAGACAAGTGACATCTAAAATCCTCAAATCCCCCAAAAGTCATACTTGAGACAAGAATCACAAACACACCAAAAGTTCGTGAAAAAATTAGGATCACGCGATAAATTAGCGCAACCAGCTCTGATACCTGTTTATATAGAGTGTGCTACAACGGAATAAATGCGACTTCTCAAATAAATCCAATTTGAATTGTGTGTGAATCCAACCAATTTTAATTTAAACCCAAATTTTAGTTAAACCCTAAATCATACATCTAAGTGATTTGAAAGCATTAAATCAATAAGCATGTAAAGCAAACAATCACAAAATATTGGGAACACCAATTTCAGGAAAAAAATCCCCAAAGGGAAAAACCCTTTTTATTTTATTATAATTGTAAATCGCAACTTACACGGTTATAATGAAATACAGATTGACACATGAATACCTGTAGGCGTCGGTCGGTGTCATCAGTAGTGGTTCACACGCAAATATACGACAAGAACCGGAGTCTTATCTTCAGCCCAGGAACACCGTAGCACTCCTTAATAACACCCATTCAATCAACCCAATACCTCCCTTAAGTGGCACCTATTGTCAGAATAGTACCTCGAAAAGGAACCTAAAACAACAGCATAAAATCCCAGAAAAATATTTCTTGGGTTCCCCAAGACAACTCACATAAAAGTAATTGGCATTGTGAATTGAAAAACAAAAGCTTTGAACCCTTAAATGGTTGGAGAAGAATACAAACACTAGAAAAAGGTATTCTATCAAAAGCAGTGCTTCTCCACACTTAAAACACATAGTGTGATACCCAATATATCGCAGCAATTAAGTCGGTGGTGTGTCAAACTTAAATACACATTGTTCGAACGACACACTTCGTCATTTGAGCGAAATCGTATATCGTTCGAATGAGATGCGTTATCGTTTGAACGACTGAGGCGATGATCTCTAAAAAAACTTCAGATTTTGAAAAAAAGTGGAAACCTCAAAAAGCACGACTGTTTACGGGATCAGAGATCGATTTACAAAAAAGAAACTTTTATAAGAAAATGTTTTTGAAAATACTAAAAACCAATTATAAAAATTTCAAAAACCATTTTTTTTAAAAAAATATCCCAAAACTTTTAATATGAAATGTAAATGCAACTTAAACATATTTGTACCAAAATCATCTAGTTGGGCTTGAATGTTGGAGTCCATTTGTAATTCCTGGATCCATCTTTTGTAGATGTAATCTTCCTCAATCCTTTGAAGACTTTTAGAGGTATACGACATAATTAATTGTGACAGACTATATCCTTACAAACCTTTAGGAGAGAGATCTAAAATATGAGGCTTGGCCGAAGGAGCTAGAGGGGGAGCCCCCAGGAGATACCGATAGGGAGTTGATTCTTCGAGGAATGCTCTTCTTAGGAGGGTGGAAATCATTTCCTCACTTTCTGATATGGAGACTTATTGGGAGGTTCTACAAGCTGTCATTTCTATTTCCCTATCTAGGACTTATGGGCAAATTTTCTATCGGGTTACACGCATCTTTCGAAGTCGAGGAGGTATGTTTTACCTTTTCTTCATGTTTTTGATTGTTTCATACTTCTTTATTTCCAGTTTTTATACTGATTATTCTTCTTGTTTGGTGTATTTTTCTCCGAGGATGTGGTGGTTTTGGCATCTACACTCCTTATGGTTTTGACCCTTTGGTCTTTGCTATATTAGGGATTGTCATATTCCGTGCAGGTCTTTAGTATCATGAAGGATTTTGATTGGTGGACTCGATATCGAGTGTCTCAATCTCATTCTCATGCAACTACACATCTTGAGGTGGTTTCATATTCGTGTGCATCGTTAGGGACCCACCCTTGAACTAGTGTTAGGCGCCCTACCTAAACTCATCCAAATCTCATGCCATAAGAGGATGCGAGATAGGTGATGATCGTGGAGGTGATGATATAGAGTAGGCCAAGAAGGCCCGTCATGATGAGCAAACCATTTTTAACTTTCGTCTAGGGGATGTCCTCACCAATTCATATAGTTAACCCTCTCTCTTTATTCTTTCATGGGTGCATACCGATATTCTTCATTTTTAGGTATTTGATACTAGAGATTCGATATTTTGTGATTTGCCATATTTTCTAGTTTTTATGCGATCATTCTGCCTTTATGCATGCATATGTTTTTATACTTTCCCTCGGGAAAGATTATTTTTTATTATGAATGGAAATAACATGTTTAATTTACAGGATAGACAATGTAAAATATGAACATGATAAGCTCTTTTATTTAAGAGAATGGTGATATACATACATTTTTATACAAATAAATAAAATAAAATAAAATAAAAGGGGTATCTATACAAATGAAAATAAGAATGCCCTGTATATTTTAGACTTTTCTTTTGGAGAGAGGCACCTTTCATCCTTTGTTAGCACATAGTTTGTTGTGTTTGTATATGATAGGAGAAGAAGTCTTCCTTTCTGTAAATTGTAGAGTAGCGGGGGCCTTTTGACGTCGCTTTTGAATCGGAGTGTTGTCCTTTAGCCAAGGTATGGTGCCATTTATGGGCATCCATTTGTGAGTCTTTCCTTTAAAAAAATTTCCCCAGGATGTGGGGTGTTTTTGAGGAGGATATTTTTGGTGATTATTTATTTGGAGAGATGTGTGAGTGTAGTGTCCTTCTTACTAGGATTCTTTTGACTACTTATCTCGTTATATGGGATTTTGTGTATTATTTAAATAAGGATAAATCTCCGATGTTCCAAAATGCCGTAGGGAATAATTTCTATTACTTGATGTTCATTTTATTTATCCATTCAACCTTTTTAGGAGTATGGGTGAGATAACGCACTAGCAATACTAGAGATGTATGGATTATCAAAAATAAAATTTCAATTTCAAATTAAATTAATCGAGTTAAAAACTAGTCTATTTTTAACTAAACACCTTTTAAACAAATGCTGTGTAAATAATTAACCAATTTTATGTTTCCCTAAGCATGCATATAGGTGATTTGCAAGAATAAAATAAAGATTAGTCCACAACGTCGCGATAAACGAAGAAACCCCTAACAGGAAAAACCTTGGATGGATAAGCCTATACAAATCCATTATGACATAGGTATTATACAAGTACAAATTGGACTTACTCTAAGACTCGATGACTTCAAGCCTTGATGCACTTTTTGATCCTTGAATCTTATTCATAAACATCAATGGACGCCTTCCAATGACCTTCACAAAGCAGGCACCTCCTGCATCTCAGTATCCATCTAACTTCTAGATTTGGTTGGGCTTCCATCACTGCAACAAATACGAAATCCACCACACAAAACAAGCTAACCAATGATAAATAGTAAACTTGATATTGCTAATCGAACGTGAGATCTCTAATAAGAATATTATGTAGATTCTTGTTTAGTAAGCATGAGGTGTAAAACTAGGGTTATGAGAGGCTCTTAGTTTGATATATAAAACTGCATTTGCAACCCTCCCTTTTAAAATAAAATTCATGTGACTTAAAAAATAATAAAAAAGGGGGCACACAACTTGAGGAAACAAAACTACAAGTCATTTGAATGAGACCACCCATCTCGTTTAAACGACCTTTGCGCGAGATCTTTTTGCCAAGAATAAATGTTTCGCTTAAAGCTTGTTCGAACGAAACCATATGTCTTTCGTACAAAACAACTATATTCATTTTAACGAAATAAAAACCTCGTTCGAAAGAAATATAGAAACTAGTTTGAGTGAAAAAAGAAAATCGTTTGAATGAAAATAGAAACGAAAAATATTTTCATGAAAAATCTTTTTCCAAAATTACCTCAATAATTAAAAAAAAACATAAAAATCCAAAACAAAATCTAGGGATCAACATAAGAAACCATTCATGTCTTTTTGAAATCCCATGAATGAAGACGAAACTTGAAATGGATTATAGGCTTGATGGAAAAACATAACACAATCCTAACCTATGACTCAAATAGTTTTGTCCAAACATAATAAATCGAATCCTACAAATTTACAATAAATATCTTAGAAACTTACCACATGTGAAATTTTTCGTTTTAAATCTCCTCGCTAGCTATTCCAGGATAAAACTAAAAACAAAAAACTATTAGGATGCCAAACCCTCTAAGACTCAATGACCATCTTCAAAAGGAAATGTACAAGATAACAATTGATCGACACTAAATCTAGAATAAATTTTCTCTTAAGAATTCCCCCCTGTTCATTTGGGTATAGACAAAGGCAAGGTTCATAATATGAAACAACTTCTCCCCATTAATGTGATAAATATGATCTTAAAGGAAACACGCATATCATGCGACGTGTAGTGAAATAACAGCAATAAATAAACATGACAAAAGAAGTACAAATAATCCAAATCGTGAAACATATGATACCAAATTGAAGCATATGATACCAATGTAAACATTTATGACAAACACGGATTAAATGCATGAAAACCTCAAAGATACCACACATATATAAATGCGCATATAACAAGAATGTATATGAATTCGTAAGAATAACACACCACAAATGACAAAAAAAACATAGATTTCAACACTCGTATGGAATTAATGTATCTAAACCAAATGTGGTACGAAGTGAAGGGATGTGAACTAGAAAACAAAATAAATATATCCCAGCCATTCAAGATAGTCCAAGAAGTTTTATTTTATCACATTAATTTATCAAACTAAAATGTCGCCTCATATGACAAATTAATGTGAACTCGTATGAGATAAACAGACTAAATGTGCATAAGCCTATAAAATATTGATGATTTTCAAATCAATAGCATCAAACATTAACGATTAACTATGAGTCATTGTGCAAATCCATTGATCATCAACTTATAATGGCCTAAAAAATATATATATATCATTTTTTCCTCTTTTCTTTATGAAGATATCACTATACATGATCAAATTCTAAAATTGGCTTTAGGAAATCCTTTTCTTTTTCTTTTTTCTCCTCTTAAAAGGCTCTTTCCAATGCTAGACTTTCATGCAAAGGATATTTAACTCCTTCATAGCCCTTTTCATTTCACACTCATATATTTTCAAACCTAAGAGAAAACTCACCAAACTAGTTATTACATGCATAAATACCCCATATTTTATAAACATGTAGATGACAAGATTTATGGGAGAACACCTCATTTAGCTCATGCAATATAAGTAGTTAAAATTCAAAAGAACTCGTGAAAGTGTGTGTAGAGGCATATACTTAGATGAATCCATTGAGGAAATCAAATTCGAACAAATTCATGCAAGAATTTATTAATAAACAATTCAAAACATTGTAAACCATAATATAAAGTCATAGTCACATGAAAAATATGGAATGAATGGGATTAAAACTCACCAATATGCCACACAAAATTTGTAAAATTAACTACACAAAAAACTAGAAATCTTTTTATGTTTTTCAAAAAAATTTAAAAAGTGACTCAAACGACAAAAAAATCTTTTTGTAATTTTCTCAAATAGACCAAACAAATGGAACATCTAAATAAAAAATTTACAAATATCGTACTACTAGTCAACGCATATATCTTGAAGGAAAAAAAACTAGTGTATAAAAGATATGCAAACATAATCACTCATAAAATATAACATGTGAATAACTATTTGAAATCATGAGAGAATCAATAAGTCTAATATTCAATGCCTCCAAATCTGACTTCGAAACCCAAGTAAATGATAATTTAGCGCCTCGACTCTTGATATCTGTGGTGATACATGACTCAGATTTCCTAGGACCATATCTAATATCATAACAAAACTTTCTAAGATGACCTTTACTACTACAATGAGTGCATCTGTAAACACGATGAGGTCGTTGACCTTTTTGAATGTCCTTGCCAATAATTCACTCTCTCAAAATTTTAGTCTTCGCTTTGGGAGTGAAAGCGTTCGGATCATCGTATTCACTTCCAATCTTGTCATTTTTTATTTTGACGGAACCTAAAATCTTATCCAACTTCTCTAATACAGATTCCAAATCAAATTTAACACAACTTGAGTATCTTAATTTCTCTTATAACTTCATAATTCTAAAATCAAGGAAAATTATAGACTCTTCAAACTTTAGGGACTCCTTCTTCCTATTTTCAACTATTCTTAAAGGTTATCTCACTTGCCTCAATGTAAGAGAACTTATTCCTAAGAGTTTTCTCTCGTGCCATTAAATATTCAATTAATTTATCATTACTTTCTATGGCACACTCTTCCAACTTAGCCTCTACATTCTTAGAGTCCTTTAACTCACTCTCTAAAACATGGACTCTAGCTTTACCCTCTTTTTTAGACTACGTTTCATATCGTTGAGTTTTTATAAATAATATCTCTTCGGCTATAAATGTTTTGCAAAAATTTAATATCATATTTTAAGAACAAATGTTCCTTTTCAAGAAATTTTACTCTTTTTGTAAATTTTAAATTCAAATGATTTAACTACTTTGAGCGACTATGATGATCACTAAAATCATATCGTATATAAAAATCATCCTCATCACTAAAACCATCAATAGAATTATAATTTTGGGATCCATCGAGAGAAACAAACATGGAATCCTATAACATCACTATAACAGGATCATTAGGATAATTTAGTTTACCAGCTCTAATAACAATTTATTAGGACAAGCTAGTGCTAATGGGGATATATGGATTTATCAAACACCAATTTTTAATTTCTAATTAAATTATTCGAGTGAGAAATTAATCAAATTTTAATCAAGCAAATTTTAAACAAAAACGTTATGTAAATAATTAATTAATTTTACTCTTTTTGCAAATTTCAAATTCAAACGATTTAAGTACTAAATGCAACTAGGAAGCTCATTAAACTCCTCTCGTATATAAAAACCATCCTCATTACTAAAACCATCTATATAGTTATATAATTAGTTATCCATCGAGAGAAATAAATAAGGAACCCTAAAACATCACTATAACATGATCAACGCAGTAATTTATTTTACCCGCTCTAATACCAATTTGATAGGACATGCTAGTGCTAATGGGGATATATAGATTATCAAACTCTAGGCTTAAATTTCTAATTAAATTATTCGAGTGATAAATTAATCAAATTTTAACCAAGCACATTTTAAACAAACATTGTGTAAGTAATTAATTATTTTATCATCCATAAGAGTGCATCTAGGTTATTTTCAAGAATAAAATAAAGATCAATCAACAACCCCACGATGTACAAGGAAAAAACATAATGGGAAGAAACTTTGGATGACCTAGCTTACGAAAATCCACTATGACATAGGTATCATACATGGATGAATTAGATTTACTCATATACTTGACTCCTTCAATATTGGATGCACTCTTCCCTCTTTGAACCTTATGCACAGCCACCATTGGATGTCATCCAATGACCTTCACAATAAAGGGGTCTCTTTTATCTTAATATCCATTATCTTCTTTCTTTATCTACTCTACCGTCACCGCAAAAAACATAAAATCCACCACACAAAATGAACTCAATAATAATGAAGAGAAAATTTGATCTTGGTGCATAAGAATTAGATATTAAACAAGTGCATTATGTATATTCTTATTTCTCAAACATCGATTGAAAAAATAGGGTTAAAAAAAACTTTTTGTTTGATATATAAAACTATTTTTGCAAACCCTATTTTTAAAAATAACTTTGTTGTGTCTTGTATATACAGAAAGTAGTAAAAAATTACTACACAAAACTCGAGGCATCTTGTTCGAATGAAACTTAAAGTCGTTCTAACGAGATTGGGTATGCCATTAGAATGAAACTACAAGTCGTTAAAATGATACCACACATCTCATTTGAACGTACTTCAAATGACCTTTGTGCAGATCTTTGTACTAAGCATAAATTTTTGCCCGAAGCTCATTCGAATCTTATTTTAACGAGACCCTCAAACTCATTTGACCAAAACCATTTGTTGCACATAATAAACGACTATACTGATTTGAATAAAATGAAAAACTCGTTTGAATGAAATATAGAAATTAATTTTAACAAAATAAGAAACTCGTTCGAACGAAATAAAAACTACAATTATTTTCTTGAAAAATATTTTTTGAAAATTGCATAAGTAATTTTTTTTTTTGAAAAAACGTAAACACCCCAAAAAAATCTGGGGATTAACATAATACATCATTCATAACTTTTTAATATCCCATGGATGAAGACAAACATGTCATGAATATTAGTGTTGTTTTAACGCGACTGCTACGGTATTCAATGTGCCATAGGCTTTAAGGACTAATGTAACACAATCCTAACCTATGATTGAAACAGTTTTTTCGACAGAAAATAAAGCCAATCTTACAAATTTATAATAAACATCTTACAAACTTGACACTTATAAAATTTGTCCCGACAGAGGATACAATGACCATAAACATTGTTTTCCCGTAAAAGTTTTCTTTTTGTTTGTTTTGACCCAACTCGAAGTATCTAAGATTACCTACGTATCTTCAATTCAAAGAAAAGGAAAAATTTGTATTTGAATGTTCGGGATAATAATATAGCTGAGAATCAAGTCCATATAGTTCTATTCAATGTAAAATTTAGGGGCCCAATATTTTTAACTGACTTCAAATTAATGGTTAATGGCTCAAATGGGAATTTTAATGAATGGTTATGAATATGTTTGGGTTTATGTTATTTTTCCCTCCTATTATGAACGATTGCCTTCGTATTAAACCACTTTATTTTACACTTCCACATATAGGCCCAAAGAAAGAATTTATTTAATCAGTCGAGGTTGAATGGTTAGGAAAACGTGACTCGATGGAGATCTAGGTAGCCTCCCTATCAGAGTTTATTTTGGTGACGAGATAAATTCCACCCTAGTTGGGTGAAAATTTTCTTCCGGGAGTATAGGAAAGTTTGAGGTTCTCCATTAGGACTAGGTATCCTTGTGAATGTTTCGATTCTTGATCCTGTTATTAAATGCATGGGAAATCTGTTGTTAGTAACCCTGATTATGATAAGTTCCCTTTAGTTCTAGTTCATTAAAGCCGGCTTAGACCTATTCGATTTGGTCCACCTAGATTTTAAGCACGAATTTTAACGATGGTATCTCGAGTTCTATTGGTATGACTGCCTCCAACTCATAAACAAATGAGTAGGGGGTGGACCCTATCGATTTTATCTTTGTAGGGTGGTATCCGTAGAGGGCATAAGGAAGTTTATTTGAACCGTCATCGTACACCTTTATCATCTTGATGATGATAGTATATTCAACTGCACCATTAATTTTAGGTCTGTATGGGGAAGACTTATTCCTACTGATGCCTCACTCATGTAACAGGTTAGATGCCTCTTTCTTAAACTGAGAAAATTTCCTAATACTAACTCGTGGAGTGCACCGAAGTGGAAATGATGTTTTGGCATATGAATTTGGCTACCTTTTTGGCATTCAGAATAAAGTAAGATTCAAATTTGACCCACTTAGTGAAGTAGTAAATGTATACTATGATGAAGTCATGCCTAATAGAGACCTTAGGAGTTAATTTCCCTTTGATGTCTATCCCTTAGGTTGAGAAAGGCCATGGCGAGGTCATGAAATAGACCTCTCGGTGAGGTAGATGTTATTGGGGGTATAAAGTTGGCACTAGAGTCACCTTATAACATAACCGATGCTATCCTTCTATGTGGTAGTCTAGTAGTATGATTGTTAAAGTATATTTTGAGAGAGGGTGTGTCCACTCATGTGTGGGCTATATTTATCTCTATGTATTTTATCTATGATCTCAATGGTCTCATCCTCCATGACTCATTTTAAGTGTATTATGTCAAACTCTCTTTAATATAGTTTCCACCCACAGATGATGAATTGGTCCACCAATCATCTTAGGGTGAACCAAAAAGATGGAGAGGAGTTCTATAGGTAGTGGTTATTATTTAACAAGTTCCATATGTTGTAGTACCATATTATGGGTCATACCGCCACTTCTTCAATAACTTTTATTTTAAGAAGCAAGAAGGGTTGATCCCTATCGTTCCCTCTAGTATATCTATCATTGAGGACAGGATGGTGAGTTCACCAACAAAGTTTTTGTAAACCTTTAGATAAATTTGAATTTGAGATGCTTAAATTGTGAAGCTAAATTTTCTAGATAAGCATGGTAAGTTTGTATTTTATCATATCAGATCCTCCACTTACCTAGTATCTGACTGATGACCATGCTTGAGTCTTCATATGATTTTAGCTCGATGATTCCCATTTTAAAGAAATTTCAAGACCTATGATGCAAGCCTCGTACTCGATCATGTTACTAGTGAACTCGTAATTGAGTTTGATAGTTGTAGGGACTCAGTGTGAATCCGTAGAAATCAGAAGCATTTTGATGTCTAATCCTCTTTTATTAAAGGCCCCATTGATGGGAGTTGCTATATTTTTGTATTATCTAAGTCGAAGAGTACCTTGTCAGGAAATTCTTCCTCATTCTCTTTTTATTCATCTAATAAGGGGTATCCCACAGGAAGATCTGAAATGGATCACCCTTTGGTGGATTTCTGCATGATGTGGATGATTTTTAATTTGGACAAAATTAGTATCTATTAATCTATATAGATCAGGATTTTTAAATGGGTACTTCAGGGGATCCATCCTAGAGAGGAGTCTTATACTGAAGGAGACCATATAATGGTAGAGTTTATGAGTGATCCACATGAGAGACACATAAGCCTTTTCCAAGCAGTGTATTTAAGCTCGTAGGATAAATCATTCCTTCCAGGAACTTTCTACTTATTGGTGTAACATAGCTCCTGTAGTCATATCGGTTATGGTTATGTAGAGTATGAGAGGTTGTCTTTTATTAGGGAGGAAGTAATATAGGTGGGTAAGTGAGGTAATCTTTTAATTGCCCTAATGCTTCCTGACATTTAGCATTCCATTATTTGGGTGAGTCCTTTTTGAGTATTTAGAATACGGGATTGTACATAGATGAACCAACTTATGAATTGGATTTGGCACAAAAATCCTCTAACTTCTTTCTCTGTTTTGAGGAGTGGCATTTCTCGTATGGCTTTGACCTTAGAGGGGTCTACATCGATTCCATATTTGTTAATAATGAATCATACTAATTTTCCTTTAGTAACTACGAAGACATAATTACAAGGGTTTAGACTTATTTTGAAGAGGCGTAGCTTTTGAAAAAATATTCGGAGTGCCGAAATGTGTCAGTTGCAGTCCTTAGATTTACTGACCACATCGTTCACATAGACTTGTACTTTGTTATGTATTTGGTCATGGCGGATGTTTATCGTTGCTCTTTAGTAGGTTGCTTTAGCATTATTGAGACCGAAGGTCATAATAATGTGACAACATGTTCCCTATGGGGTGATGAATCTGTTCCTTTTTAGTGATAGGGATGCATTTTATATGGTTATAGCGTATGAATATGTCTATAAAATATTTCATCCATTACTTGTTGTGATATCCACCAATAAGTCTATATATGGTAGATGGAAATTATCCTTGGGGAAGGCTCGATTGAGATCTTTATGACCTATTTAAATTTAGACATTATCATTTGTTTTAGGTACGGGTATGCTATTGGCTAGCCATGTCATTTATTCCACTACTTAGATGAACCCGACACTGAGTTGTTTTTGCAATTGCTTCTTAACTTTCAAGATCATTCAGGTATCCATTTACGAAGTCTCTATTTAATAGGCTTTGCATCAGGGAGGGTGGGTATTTCATGCTTAATGATGGTTATGGTTATTCCGAGCATGTCAGTGTTAGACCAAGTGAATAGGTATATGAAGATGATGAGGAGATTAATGATCTCCTCTTGACCTTTCTCATTAATAGAGGAGTCTATTTGTATTTGTTTGCGGTTTTGGGGAGTGCCCAAGTTTATGGTTATTGTATCATCCTCGTTTAAAGGCATACATATATTTTGACATTGGTCAAGCTTTTGTAATTATTTTAAGTATTTTAGACCTGCATAGTCATCATTATTAGGTATGAGGATTAATCCACCATTGGATTCATAATCATCATATGCAATACACGGAGATAAATACTTGAAATCATAATTTAATATGCCATCGAAAGGAGGAAGAGAAACATTGATAATAGTAGAATTATATTTTTTATAGAGGGATATATTAGGAAAAGGGACGTGGGCACTCAATTGATAATAGGAAAGACTCAAAGGCTTTAAAATGGAAAGTTCTAGAATAGATTTGACAAAGTTTGAGTTATTAATTATTGTCATTCCCATGATTTTGGGGACAAAATGAGCCGGATTTTTTTTAAGGATCTTTGGAGTGGTATTTGTGTGTTTTGAAATTTGGGTGTGGATTCTAGGTTGGGCGATAGTGTTCCTCGAGATGTGCTATCTTTTCTTCGAAGACTTCAATAGGATCCTCCATTAGGCTAATTAAGGGGTCAATGAAAGGTAGGACCTTAGAGAGGGATTTCAACAAGTGTTGATGGGTTTCTTCATTCCACGGGTAGTTCCAAAGGGGTTGATATGTAACCTCTTGACATTCGACTGAAGGTGGTGCCTCAGATGATGGGATTATTGAATCCATTATGCAGAGGTAAAGATTGAACTCAAGGGTATTAGTTAATCATCCGTTCTCTATTGTATTACGATGCATATTGGAGGCAGTGTACCAGTTGTGGAAACGTTTTTTGGGACTTAAATATGAGGATCCCAACATGGGCACTAATACAATTTCATCAAGAAACAAAGCGAGTAATCCCCAATTGGGATCATACTTAGGGGTTTTCTATCCTCCCCTATGACCCATAAGAAGTTGAGTTTGCTATAGTTGGCCTCATGGATTTCCATGTAATAGACGTATATCCCTTCCTCATAGAGGATCTCCATTTTTGGTTTTAAAGATTTCTTTACTTTATCCCACCATGGTCCCGGGACATCATGGTAAGTAAAGTCATCCGCTTGAAGATGGAAGTGATAATTCCACCCATGATGGGGATCTTTAGGATACGAGGTTCAGTCGTTATTATTAGGGATGTAGCCCATACCATATTTTACTTTGAGTTATATGGTTTGTTTTTTAATCGATTCCTTTCGAGTCTAAATCCTAGATTTACCCCCCATTATTTGGAAGATTTGTGAAGATTCATCGTGTATAACTAGATCTTCCTTGATTATAAGAACGAGGGGAATGACCCAAAACCCACTGAGGTATGTATCACTGATTTTGTGATGGGTATTTAAGAGTGAGATAGTACTGGTGTTAGAGACCGTGTCATAACCATCATTCCTTGGATTATAATGACCTCCGAGTCAAATGGGAATATTTCATGAGAAGTGACAAGGGTAATGACCCCATGGGGTGTCTCTAGGCTCTTCCCAATAGGAGGAAGAACTTGCCCAGGACGTCGAGCACTTAAATTTCTAAATTATTTTTAATTGTACCCGCCATCAGTGTAAGAGTGATGGCTCCTAGTTACTCTTGATGAGATTTGTCATAGGCCCTAATGGTTGTAAGAAAGAGTAAAAACTTGGAGACGGTGTATCCTAAATCGGTGGATGTATAAAGGGGGCATATATTGATGATGCACCTATTGGCTATTGGTATTAAGGGCGCAATCTATCTGTGGGCCTCGATGTTTATGTATAATGAGAATTAGTGGTTGCATCATTGGATGGGGAAATCCTTATTACAAAGTTTTGATGTACTACTGCAAGGTAATGGATCTAGTGGTGGTAGATATCTCAGTCAGAGTCTGGTCACAAAGCCCAGAATCTTGATATAAAAAATAAATGAGCATGGCTCGGTATTCTCGGGATGTATCTAATAACTTTCATATGATGCTATTAACTTATGTTCAATGGATTTTCTCTAAGATTCTTTCATTCTTTTTAGGGGGTATGATAATTCCTTCGGTGGGACCTTTATTTTTGCTAGTGGAGTGTCATCCATAACATGTGAGGAAGTTGACTTCTTTGTTTGAAAAAAGTACTAGTTCTACCCATGATTCCTGCTTAGATTTATCAAGGAAGTGTAAGAGATATACTAAGGATATTATGTTGGAGGTAGTCGGTATTGGATTCGGGACCATTATTGTAGCCCAGTAGAGGATGGGAGTTTGTTTTGGGTTAGTAGGGGATTTTTTTAGTTTGGGGAAGAGTCCGAGATATGGTGTCATTTATCCAACATATTGACATATCTGAATCAAGTGTATGAGTAAGTATGTTTTCTACCGTGGTGAGGAATTTCTCATCCTTACGATTTGGAAAATCCGAGGGTGAATACGTAGACACGAAAAACCCTAACTATAGGTCATTAACCAAACCGACCTCTTAGAGGTCGTCATTATCGAAAGAGGCTTAAGATCATTATGGGATGATCTTCCTTACTATGCTTACAGCTTTATAGTAGATATCTCTAAAATAATATCGTTAGTCCTCATATTTTGGTTCCCATGGTGAGTCCCTTGACAAATCTAGCAATGACTAATGCAGGCACCACATACTCAAGGTTGTCAATTTCCCATGTGGATGGCCGTGGAGGGACGATTTAACCATTTCTATCCACAAGTTATATGAATACCTCCTAGTGAGGGGACCTTCTGGTGGAGGATGTCCCAGGTGGCTCATTTCATCTAGGAGTTCCATTACGCCAATAATGTGGCCATCATCCAAATAAGTCCTCCCATAGATGCATCCCACATTGGTATAGTGATGTGCCCATGGTGATATTTTAATTATAAATAATTCAAATACTAAGAGTGCGATGAATAAGTCCAGTTCACTATAGGGAACACTATGGTTGTACGTAAGGTGTCTTTTGGGTTATGGGACTATTTTTGGTGGATTGGTATTTACTTTAATAGATCTGAATATGGCATCTTATATCTCCATTGGCAAGTTATCATATTCGGTGGGTCAGATACCTTGGTGTATGTTAACAATATGGTGTCTATGTTCTCCCACTCTATTATAGAACTGGGAGTAGACCCTCATATGAAAGACTTATTTGCAAACTGTCTACAGTGTAGCCTCATCTTTTTATGCGGTTAATCCAGTGGTTGCATTGCTCAAAGTAATAATATCTTCTCTGATAGCCTTATATCCAATACCCAACTTGTAATTTCGGGTGTTGTGAACCTCGATGGGTGTAGGTCCTTTCTCCTTAAGACCTAACACTTTTTCTAAGGAGTTATTTCACTGTGTCATCATTTCCCAGATTTGGGGGTTGAGGACAAACTCGTGTTTGAATTCTGGATATGTATTTCATTTAATAACCAAAATATCATCAAAGCAATTGATTATGCCTTAATCTGGTTGGTAGGAATAGTAGATATGTTGGATCTTGGGGATTCAGTATTTTAAGGTTAGTTTTGGGCAGTTAGAGGCGGTATTTACCCTAGTGGGATTTTTTTGGGTTTTGGACTAATCAATCAAGAGGGGTTAATACTGCTCTCGATGCCTATCTTGATCATGAGAATGGTAACAAGATGGAGGAATCGTGATTCGACACCTTAAGGAGGGGAGCAAGCAAACATTCTCCATTAAATATCATAACCAGTGTGGAATATTATTTGGGCAGTCGTGACCCATTAATTTTCTCGAAGTAGGTTCTTCCTCTCTCTTAGAAGACGCATGTGTCGGACATACACTATTAAGCCAGGGTTAACTCTTAGTTCAACCTCCCAGGTGGTCTTTATGAGCGATGTGGATCCTAAATCATTATTCTTTGTATGATAACAAATGACGAGCTCGAAACCTCCAAGTAATGTTTAGTTTTTAGTAAGTGTATGTCAATGATGAAGATGGTCACATGCTTGATGGTTGGCTTAGTTTCAATAATGATTTTTATGGTGAGTGATTGATTACTTAGAGGGGTTGATGTTTGGAAGGGGGAATATGACATCATATTTAGTTGGGTTCATGTTTGGGATGGGAGTGTCTCATAGGGCATTAGTGCACGAGTTGAGATGATAGGAAAAGGGGTTATTTATATCATTGGTCTTTAGCAAGATTATACTAACGACATTGATGAGGTCTTGGATGGAGTATCTCAATGTCCAACAGTTATTCGTGATGTAACTGACCCTGATGGAATTAGAAATAGGAGTTATCCTTCTAATTTTTGTTCGAGATGGAAGGATGAGGCCTAAGATTGAGTGCCTTGAGGAGATTGTCCAATTTTAAAGCGGTGAATAACTAAGTGAGAATGGATTGTAGATTTGTGAGATGTCTTTATCACGTTGGGTCCTTCTAGGATGGATAACATGTTATTAGATTTTTAGGGGGGCCTTATATTATACGGTGCATGAGTGGCGATCGTAGCCTATGAAGTGTTGGGTACATGGTATAAATTAGTTTGCGAATAAACTACTATGGTTGTTATATGGGATGTAGAAACTCCATGTGAGTTATTTATAGTAGAGAAATGATTAGCAGGTTGACGGGACTCTTCAGTAGACTAGGATGCTTTGGTTTCTAAGCTCTCATTGATTTTTCCCAATATGTGGCTGAGAGATTTGAAGTCAAGTATCTAGGTGACCCGAAGTTCACTTTGTATTTCCTTCCATAGGTTCTTTATCACGATTTCAATATAATCATTTTCTTGAGGATGGTTAACCATGACCAAAATTTTCTTTTCATCGTTTGACGAATATAGTTACTGCCTCTTCTTCATCTTGTTTCAGAATCTCAAGGTACTTATGAGTGATGCCAGGTTCCTTATTGCATTCGTACTTCTTAATAAAAGTTTAAATTGAATTATCCTAGGTTTTAATAGTTCCCTCATACTTTAAACCCATATAACAGGTAAGGTCCCTTCTAGACAGAGTGGAGGAGAACATCTTTAGAGTACCCAGGGGTCTACCTTTCGGACTATCATATAGAGGTTGTAGTTGGAAAACACAATCCTTTGTACATTTTAAAGAAAAAAAACTTGAATTTATTTGGCAGACGAGCCTAAGGATAACAAGAAACATTTTTTTCATTTTTGGTTAACTCGTTATAGATTTCCATCTTACCTATGGCCTTCTAGAGAAGTCATAACTCAATCTGGACATGGTTTATATCCTGATTTGATAGAGCAAGAGGAGTAACGTCATCATCCTCACTCCTTTAATAGAGGCCCTTGATAGGTTTTGTAAGGGTATATTGGGTATTGATGGTATGGTTCAAAGTAACCATAAGGGGAAAATTATACCTAGGAGAGAGGGACTCAAATATTAGAATGGGGAGCCAGTGTTAACGTTCGTGCACATGGAACCCATGGGTTGGTAAGTATTATTCAACAGTATACTTCTGTTTCCTGTCCTCTGGCTTATATTTTCTGCCTTAGTTTTATAGCTCACGATAAAATTAAGAACATGACTTAAGCAAGGTGAACGTTGATGATCTCCTCAAAGCTTGGAGAGTAAAAGAGAGACTTCTTGACAATGAGCACCCTTATTCTGCAACTTATCTACTGGATTACAAGAATACCACCAATAGTTTTATTGCTCGGTCAGTTGATAAAGTCCCTATTTTAGATATTCCTGAAGTAGGGCCCTCTGAACCATTATGTTAAAGGAAAAGAAAGAAGAAGAAGAAGAAGAAGAAGAAGAAGAAGAAGAAGAAGAAGAAGAAGAAGAAGAAGAAGAAGAAGAAGAAGAAGAAGAGGAGGAGGAGGAGATGACACCCCTAAAAAGAGGAGAGTGCTTAATGTTAATGATGTAGATCAAGCTATATTGTCTGATCAAATAAAATCTTTGAAGAAAATAGAGGGGGATTCCTCGAGGGCAAGTGGCTCCATCCAAGGAGCCAAGGGATCGAAGAAGAAGAAGAAGAAGAAGAAGAAGAAGAAGAAGAAGAAGAAGAAGAAGAAGAAGAAGAAGAAGAAGAAGAAGAAGAAGAAGAAGAAGAAGAAGAAGAAGGAGGAGGAGGAGGAGGAGGAGGAGGAAGAGGCTAATAAGAAGTTAGCCTTGAAGGCCCTTGTTGTGCCTTTTTTTACTACGGCTACTGAGGGGTCCAGTATGGCCAACACTCCTATCCTTACCACTGACCTGTTAAAAGGGGCCATGCTCACTGTCAATCGCGAGAGATCTTTTTGGCTGGGGTCAGCCCAGCTAGCACTCAAGTCTGCCCAAGGACTTGCCCTGGTGAGTTTTTTATTTTTCCTCGTCTTTCTTCTTTGTGTTCATTTTCTACGCATTGATCCTTCTTTTCTTGTTTTGTATAATTTTTAGGTGATTTAAATACCCTTCTAGATGGTCACACCGACCAATCCAAAAATAACTAGGAGCTAAAAGATGCCATGAAGAAGTTATAAAAGGCTAATGCCCCCACTGCTCTGGAGTGAGAAAGGGAGAGCTTGTCCAAGGCCCATATCGATCTGTAGGTGACCAATAACTTGGTGGTCGTAGAGAAAGAGAAGCTTGCTTAAGAAAATTTGGGCCTTGTCGGGAAGGTTCAGAAGTTGGAGGAGGAGCTTCTGAACGTGAAGGACAACAGCTACACAAAAACCTGGGATGCGGCCTATGATGATGTTGAGCTCTATATCGTATATGCCAAAAAAGTATCTTTTAAAAAAGGATGGTATAAAGCTCTGGGAGCAGCGGGAGTGCCTTCAGATTCTTACCTTTTCCATCTTCACTCTCTTGGAACTAACCCTCTTGCTATAGAGGAGCCTCCAGTAAGTCAGCCTACCAACTAGACTGAGATAGACACAACTGAGGTCGAAACAGCTGCTGACCAAGAGAGGAGGGCTACTGAGAAGGGGAAGGTGCTAAGCAATTATGAGCAGGTGAAGGAATAGAGTTACTTAGCTATAGGACTTTTCCTTTTTCTTTGCATGTGCCTTATAATTTTTCTCTTCCAGTTCTACTACCTTTTTCCTCCCCTTCTTTAATTAATGAAAAGGAATTTTCTTTTATTAATGTGTTATGCTCTTTAATTATGCTGATATTCGTTGAATTTCTTATTTATTGTGCTGATTGTAGCCCATTATCCTAGAGGACTGCATTCCTCCTACCTTAAACTTGGGGAGGATTTTGCGACAAGGCATTATCAACCAATCTCGCAAGGAATTTGTAAAGCTCTGTAAATAATTAAAAGCGAGGACTAAGCATTACAAGGACCATTCTGAGTCGGTGGCAAAGATAAAGGATGATCTTCAAGTAATGGAGGACATTGGCTCCTCAATGAAAGAGAAGATAAATGGTTTGAGGGCCCAATTTTTGGAGAACAAGGGCATGAGCCAAGTCGACGAGGTGGTTTGAGCCGGGAATGATGCTCTAAGGAAAGAGGTCACCAAGTTGAAAAAGGATGTCGAAAGGGGATATGTCATTGCAGTCGGAATCCATAGGCATGTTACAAGGTTTAGACACTTATTCGGAATGGGCCTTCGAGAAGCATGGGTGGCAAGTTATGATGGAGAGTGAAGTGATGCACCAATAAGGCCGAAGGAGGTTGAGGATGTTGCATTCAAGCGTGGGTGGCTGAGTACCCTTAGGGAAGTTAAGACCCCTAAGGAATCTGACTTGTGGTATAAGTACTAGGTAGAGTGTGTTGCTTATCGTTAGCCTCCATTCTCTAAGGACGATAAATGGATCCCCGTCAATGTCATTCCTACCCAACTCCTAAACCATTACCTTGAAGACGATGATGAGGTGTTCGCTCTTAATCCAGATGATGGCCAAAGAACACGCATGGCTGATTATATTGCTCGCCATCCATAGTTGGTTAAGGTCCTTATATGTTCTTTAGTGTATTTTATATTCTTGTAATTGTACTCTCCTATTGTTTTCAATATGTATAAAATTTAATTATCAACTTGTTCCATATTTTGAGCATGTGCTGACTAAATATTAGTTAATAATTACCTTTGTATTTTGACTGTCATCGAAAAGAGTTGAAGTTTACCGACCATTTAGGACATTTGAAGACTATGCAATATTTATTTGATCATTTTAGGCATCTCGTCAATTAAATGGGTTAGTATTTAAAATTAATCATTTTGGGCTCTTTGCTGACTAAATGAATCAAGAACAAGTGTTATACATTTTGGTAACCTGCAAACTATATGAGTTTGCTAACGTGGGTTCAAACATTCTTCTAGTTCAATATGCCTTGGAAGTATCATTATATATGCCTTACCTTTTAGGTCATGCGTCACACTCCCTTAGGCCTAGGTGAGATGATGTAGAGAATGTACCCGGTTGATCGACAATCTTCCCGATTAGGTGTTTAGCAACCAATACATTTGGCGACCAACCAAAGTTGGCTTTTCTGCCTAAGGATCCTCTGTAGGGATTTTTCTGTTGTCGAGGCAACTCATGAGCTCTATTATGTTTATGACAAAGTCTTCAGGGTTGTAGTATTTGAAATAAATCCTAATAACTTATTGTAATTATTGTGAACCCTGCTCAGCATAATGAAATCCCTTAATTTAAATAAGTTGATTAACTTATTTAATCCACGGGAGTTCTGTTATGGGCGAGGAAGTTCTTTGGCTAAGACAAGCTAAGAAGCTTACTGTAACCAAAGGTAATCTATTCTTGTGGTTGAGGGAGTTATCATTTGGAAAGGGTGCATAATACTGAGATATATAGAAAAAATTTGAAGCAACCAATGTACGAATCAAAATGCGAGAGCTAATAGGCCTTTATTCATTGAACAATAACTTGTAAGCCTCACAAGTTTAAATAAAAATTTCCATAAACTAAATGTGCTGATAAAGAAGTCTAAAAGTATAACTTCTTAAGATTGGTTGCATTCCATGATCTTGGTATCTCCCTTCCCTCCAAATTTTTCAAGTGATGCGCTCCTTGAAAGTCATCCCTGATTACTTTAAAAGGTCCTTCCCTGTTTGGTCCCAGCTTGCCATTTGACAGTCTTATAACATTATCGAGGAATTTTCTTAGGACATAATCCTCCACCTGCAATTTCCTTGGATTGACTTTTTTGTTATATCGCTTTAACAGTTGATGCTGATAGGAAGCCAGCTTAATCATGGCATGCTCTATTCACTCGTCTACTAAGTCAAGTTTAGTGTGCAATGCATTGACTTTTATCCCTTGGTCGACTAAGTTGGTTCTCATGGTAAGGAGACCAGCTTCAAGCGGGATAATATCTTTCATACGATAAGTGAGCACGAATGGTGTTTCTCCAGTTGGTCTCCTAGGAATAGTACGATAAGCCCACAGAACATGGGGAGATCTTCCACCCAGGAACCCTTGCTCTTTCCAGCCTCTTATTTAGACCGTCAAGCATGGTTTTTTTGGAAGCTTTTGCCTGACCATTTCTTTGGGGATATGACACAAAATTGAAATTTGAAATGATGCTTGATGCCATGTTCATCAGAGAAGCCTTGAAATAGAACTTCTTTCAAACTGTGTGTCATTGTCGGTGATGATAGTTCTTGGTACTCCAAATTTTGTTATAACGTTCATCCAGATAAATCTTGTCATATCGGCATTATAAATATTTGTCAGTGGTTCTGCCTCTACCCACTTGGTGAAGTAATCTATGTCAACCAGTAGATACTTATGATTTTCAGGTATGGTAAGTAGTGGTCTCATAATATCCAGTAGCCATTGTGAAAATGACTAAGGACTTGTCAGATATTTTAGGTTGCTGGCTTGTTGGTGAATCATAGGAGAGAATTTCTGGCACTTTTCAGAACTGCGAATATAGACACTTGCATCCTATTGCATGTGAGGCCACCAGTAGCCTTCCTTGATTGCTCAAAAGTATAATGGCCTCCCTCATGTGTGGCTTTCACAAATACCATCATGAAGTTTGCTGAGAGCTTGCTTGGTGTCGTGCTAGTGGATGCATTGGAGTTAAGGTCCTGTGAATGATCTCTTGTAGAGCTTCCCCAGGGGCGAGGTAGAAAAGGTCTACTTACACCCTTACCCGATGAGCCAATCTCCTATCATCAGGTAGCATGTCACTCTGTAGATAGGCAATGACGAGTGATCATCACGTGAAATGCGTGCTCGTGTTAGGGCACAGTCGTTGTTTTCATTTTACAGCCATAATACAAAAACCTAAGTTACGACTACACTTGTGAGGCAAGCACAGCGATAAGTCGGGTATCGAAAGATCCACAGAGACGAGTTGCTAGAATTTATAGGATTTAATACTCTTAAATAAAAGTGTAAAAGATAAATAACAACAATAAAGGAAAAGATTCAAAAAGGGAAATGATCAATCTAGACGAGGGAAAATAAATCTAGATTAAGAAAGCGAGTAAAACTATAGGTTACGTCAAATATCCCTCACCCGAGTTAATTAGTATAAAATGGATACATGGGTCGATGAGTTATTACGAATACGTCTCGTTTCGACAGTTAATTAAATCAAGGTTTATCACGGCCCTAAATTCTCATAAAAGCCTAAGAAGATTTTGGCGTTAACAAATACCCCGAAAATTATGCACACAAGGTCGTAAACACGGGACATACATGATATTCCCATCAAATCTCCTAGGTGTAATAACTAGGACAACGCACCCGAAATAGACCCGTAAACACCATCACCAAATCCAAGAAACGCGTCAACCCGAGTGAGTTCCATTCGAACACAACCTAAACTAAATTAGCTAGAAAGCATGTTAAAAATGCGATAAATAAATGCGGTAAATCTACACTAGAAAGCAAGGAAATCAAAGCATGTAAACCTAAATTAGAAAGCATGTAAATTACACTACAAAGTAGGAACTAATGAAATTCAACTATATTAATGGAGATGGAAGATGATAGCACAAATTACAAGCCCAAATGGGTGTCAATCGAAGAAGAAATGAAGAAATGAGCTCTCAAACCTCCAAAACTCTAACCTAAACTATCTAAAACGAATTATATCTCTTCATATCTAATATTTACAACAAAATTGCTTCATATAGTAAGTGGAAATAAAATAGAAAATAAAAGAAAAGCCAAAATATCAGCTAGAAATAGGGGATCGATCCCCTGTGATCGATCGATCGATGATAAATATCCAAGCCCAATGTCTCCCCACGAATTGCAAAAACTGAAGGATCGATCGATCGATCAAGAAGGTGCCAACCCACTGCATTCCTCTTTTTCCTCTTTTCTCCTCTTTTAGTTTCATTATTTTTCTCCTCCGCTAAAATCATCGTAACTTCTTCATTTTGAATTGGAATCGCGCACCGTTCATGTCCATGCAAAGCTTGCGAGGAGGGATACAACTTCCGTGTAGATGTTGGGCCATGTTCCAAAGATATTAAAATACTAAAATGCCCTTCAAGGTGCGATCGTGTACGAAGATCGAGTGGAATGCGTCCGAACTTCACACTTAGCATCCAAATACCTATAAAAATTCAATTAACCCCTACAAAACATGTTAATGTAGAAATGTGAGGTTGTTTGGTTAACGAGCATAAATATAGGGAATAAGATACCCGAGGGGGCTAAAATGCATCGGTTCGGAGGATGAAATATGCAATATTTGCGTATCATCACACCCCCTAACTTACACATTGCTAGTCCCTAATAATGAAATAGGATGCAACAAGATCTACAAGCAAACCAAAAGCAGGAGATAGTACAAAAGTATGGTATAAAAGTATAAGTCCACTTTTGCGGGCGATTCGATTGCATTTAGCGTATGCAATAAGCCATTAAACTCCTAGGTCACCCTAGTGCACGAGTGTCGTATTGTGAGGGTTTTCAGGGATAATACCCATAAACATCACATGGTTTCCTCAAAATATTCCCAAACCAACATGCGACAAGCCCAAAAATAGCGAATAAGATTTCATACGCATTGTTAACACATTGAATGGATTCAAACAAAAGTTCAAATCATTAGCATTATACAATGCACCTCATATAATTGAAACCTCTAAATGTGGGAGGGGGAGCGAGCGCATGCAAAGTATGATCTGGAAAAAACTTATATAAAGCAGATAAACGTTAACGCAAGCATACATTTAATCCTCACGGGCATTACACTCATCAAATGAATTCACTCGAAATAGGGAGGTAACACACGGAACATGCGGGCATAAAGAGTAAATGGAAATGGAAACTAGGCCGCACATATGTTACAAATCAAGAACGTTATGTATAAAATGAAAAATGTAATCTCAATGAAAGATATCGCTCATTAAAGGAGGCGAAATGTATTTTCACAGATTATCAAAACTATTATGACTTTTAAATTACATCTACCTAAGATCACATAGGACTTTAATAGGGTTGTAATGTAGGTTTGTCTAGGGTACGAAATGAAGGGAATGTATGTACAGATTCAAAGAGTTCGGAATGAAAACTCGGGATAATGGGAAAATGCGGGCAATAAGAAAATTGGAAAACAAGTTCCAAAAAGGCATTAGATATATCATCAGGGAGAATAATCAAAGCTTATTGAACTATATACACAACATTTACAACTTTCTCTTTCTTTTCTTTTCTTTTCTTATTTTTCTCATTTTTCTCTTTTGTTTTCTTTTGCTTTTTGCTTTCTCTTTTTCTTCACTTTTTTCTCATCTTTCTTTTCTTTACTTTTCACACTCTCACATGCCTAAATTGCAACCGCAACACAACCACACCATTCAATCCCAAGTAACATTCCAAACATAGTAATGGAAGGTGTATGTATGGTATATAACTCAAATTTGGAGTTGGTTATGGGATTTTGGGTAATGAAACGAAAGGCTAATATTTAGGCTCAAAGGGGTTAACGAGAGGAAACATTTAAGGTGAGGTCAAGGTCAATATGGGTGATATAACAAAGAAGGATTATGTTAATTTCCAAAAGTTTATGCAATTCTCACGTCAAAATAATATATGAAAATCATGATCAAGTAACACATTTCATGTATGAACTCAATTAATGAATGGTCAAATGAAATAATAGAGAGATTATCGACGAATTCAACGTTTTCAAAGAGGAAGGAATACTGTATACACTCACAAACGATGAAAGATACAAAGCTTACTCGGTGTAAGTATATACAATGCAACAAAAGATTACCGAGTTATAAAAATCTTAAACCAAATCAATAAAACAAGAAAAATGCATGTGCCAATGGGATTAAAATTTAATTCATGAAGTTATTCATAATATCAATGATTAGAGGACTAAAGTCCAATAACTTCTAATATCGAGAACATGCATCATTGGGTTGTCTATTGGATCGGGCAATTATTGAAATTTATCATCGGAAACAAAGGCAAAATTCCCAATAAAGGAGAAAAAAGAGAGAAAATCTTTTTGAAAATTTTCAATTTTTCTAAGAAAAGCATACTAAGTAACTAACATGTGAGCAAAAATATGGACTAAAATAAAGAAATGGATAGAATATCCCATACCCCCTAACTTAAAACCTGACATTGTCCTCAATGTCAATTAAGAACCAAGATGAAGAGAGGAAAAGAGCGATATTACCCAAAACTGGAGCGATCCCCATAAGAACAAGTCCAAAGAATCTACACAACAAGTTAGTACCGAGCATAGCAAAAACAAATAACAAAAAGTTAACTAATTACACTAGAATAAAATAAAAAGAAAAGAAAAATTAAAAAGAAAGAAAGAAAGAATAAAAAGCTAACTATATACAACCTACTATTTAGGCTTCAAACTAACTATACACTAGAAGTCTAAATAGTTGAGGGTCCACCATGAGAACGATTTGACTTTGGAGGATAATCGGTGTACCCTCACATACAAGCATGCCTTCCGAAAAATATGAATTTCGTTTGAACAACGGAAGGCATGTGTAAGACGGAAGAAAGGAAGCATCGCCAATTAAAAGTTTTGGAGGGACGATGGGGGATTTGGATTGAACGGGTGACAAAAATATGTGGGGACCAAGAAAAGTTGAATATCCTCCCAATGATTTTGAAATTGGAATGGGAGGTGGCGCACATGAAGGAAAAGATGCGATCATGGAAGGCGACTCGACCAAGTACTCCTCATCGGCGAAAAGGTTTAAAACATTAAAATTTGAAACCGAATCATCGGGTACTTGTGACGGTGTGATAACAGAAAATGAAAATGGGGAGGAAAGAAATCCAAACTCACGATATGAATCATCATCGCATGAAGATTGAGTTTCGAAGGAAATAATAACATTTTCAATGAAATTATCTTCTTTGGGGGCCAAAGAAGAAATCATTTCATTGCAAATAGATATTACATCATTTTTATCCGCACTTTCAATATCTATTACGCAATGGGCAAAGTCGAGAATGGTTTGTTCCAAAGTAGGCACAAAGTCCTCATTTGGTTCAGAACATTCCTCGACTTCAAAAGTCTCGAAAGCATAATCATCGTCGGATTCAAATAATAAATCCAATTCATGTTCCCAACAACGATTTTCTTCCCGATAATAATTTTCAGTTTTCTCATTCTCAAGCATACGCAAGTCCTCACCACATGTCATAGGTCGAGGTGCGAATACTTGAAAATGGTAACTTTGAAAATTACCATCGGACTTAATGAAAACTCATTATTATAGGAATTTTGAAAACTATTGCAATTCGTTTCAAAATTCCAATTATAAGTAGGTAAAGGCCCAAAATCATTATCATCATCATCATCAAAATTTCAATAACCCAAATTTTGACTTTCGTTATACTCGCCCAAAGTCATATGAGAATTTATAATTTTTGGGACTCTAAGTATTCACCAAAAGTCATAGAATTATGGACATTTCGAGAATTATAACAATGATTACCGAAAGAATTGGAATAAGACATGCTTACCCCAAAAATGGCTCGAAATGGCGTATTCCACAAAGATATGCGCACGCGAAAAATTCAAGCGTTTCTAAGTGCTCAAATGTGGAAGTCCTGCAAAAAGGTTAGCATATAACACAAATAGAAAGAAAATTCTACGAAATACTATATCAAATAAAGTCTAAAGCAAACAAGTCCCCAACAACGGTGCCGGTTCGATTAAGGGTGAAAAGTAGCACGTGTCAAACGTCGATCGTTGTTTTCTGTTCACCGCCTTAATACAAAAAAACTAAACTTATGACCACACTAAAAAAGGGAGTATAGTGGATAAGTCCGGGTATCGAAAATCCACAGAGACGAGTTGTTAGAATTTAAATGATTTAATACTCCAAAATAAAAGGAAAAAAGGTGATTACAAGATAAAAAGAAAAAGATTCATAAAAGGGAAATATTAATCTAGGCGAGTGTATTGAAACTAGACTAACAAAGCGAGTAAAAACTATAGGTTGCGTAGAATATCTCTCACCCGAGTTAATTAGTTTAAAATGGTTACATGGGTTGACAAGTTATTACAAATGCGTCTCGTTTCGACAGTTAATTAAATCAAGGGTTGTCACGCCCCTAAATTCTCATAAAATCCTAATAAGATTTTGGCGTCAACAAATATTACCGAAATTACGCACGAAAGGTCGTAAGCACGGAACATACATGATATGCCCCGTCAAATACCCTAGGCATAATAACTAGGACAACGCACCCGAAATAGACCCGTAAACACCATCACCAAAGCTAAGAAATGCGTCAACTCGAGTGAATTCCATTCAAACACAACCTGGACTAAATTAGCTAGAAAGCATATTAAAAATGCGGTAAATATATGCAATAAATCTACCTAGAAATCAAGTAAAGAAAGCATGTGAATCTAATTAACAAAGCATGTAAATTAACTACAAAGCAGGAATAAATGAAATACACACTATATTAATGGAGAGGGTGAATGAATAGTCAACTTACAAACCCAAAAGGGTGTCATTCCAAGAAGAAATGAAGAAGAACTCTTCAAAAACACAAACCCTAAGCTAAACTATCCTAAAATCTATTCTATAACTTAATATCTGATACTTACAACAAAAAAGGCTTATATACTAAGTGGAATTAAATTAGAAAAGAAAAGAAAAGTCAAAATATCAGATGGAAACAGGGGATCGATCGATCGATGGCAAAAATATCAGCCCACTGCTTCAACTCGAGGCAAAAATGTGAAGGATCGATCGATCGATCCTTTTGATCGATCGATCGATCAAGCAGGTCAGCATCACAATTCCTCCTGATTTGGCATGTTTGCATTTCTCCTCCGCTAAAATTGCCGTAACTTCTTTATTCAGAATCATAATCGCGCACCATTCATGGACATGTGAAGCTTGTGAGGAGGGCTACAACTTTCATGAGATGTTGGGCTAGGTGCCTAAGCTATGAAAAGACTAAAATGCTCTTGAGCGTGCGACGTGTACAGAAATCGATCAGAATGCGTCCGAACTTCACACTTAGCATCCAAATACCTATAATATCTCAATTAACCCCTGCAAAACATGTTAACATATAAATCCCAGTATGTCTTGTTAACGAGCATAAATATAGGGAATAAGATACCCGAGAGGGCTAAAATGCATCGGTTCGAGGGAAACTTTGATTAAGGGTGAAAAGTAGAGCGTGTCAAACGCCGATCGTTATTTTCTGTTCACCGCCTTAATACAGAAAAACAAAACTTATGACTAAACTCAAAAAGGGAGTATAGCGGCTAAGTTCAGGTATCGAAAATCCACAGAGACGAGTTGTTAGAATTTAATTGATTTAATACTCTAGAATTAAAAGGAAAAAGGTGATTACAAACTAAAAAGAAAAAGATGCATAAAAGGGAAATATTAATCTAGGCGAGTGTATTGAAACTAGACTGACAAAGAGAGTAAAAACTATAGGTTGCGTCGAATATCCCTCACCCGAGTTAATTAGTACAAAATAGTCACATGGGTCAACGAGTTCTTACAAATGCGTCTCGTTTCGACAGTTAATTAAATCAAGGGTTGTCATGCCCCTAAATTCTCATAAAAGCCTAATAAGATTTTGGTGTCAACAAATATCCCGAGAATTACGCACGAAAGGCCGTAAGCACGGAACATACATGATATGCCCCGTCAAATACCCTAGACATAATAACTAGGACAACACACCCGAAATAGACCCGTAAACACCATCACCAAAGCCAAGCAACACGTCAACCCGAGTGAGTTCCATTCAAACACAACCTGGACTAAATTAGCTAGAAAGCATATTAAAAACGCGATAAATCTACCTAGAAAGAAAGTAAAGAAAGCATGTGAATCTAATTAACAAAGCATGTAAATTAACTAGAAAGCAAGAATAAATGAAATACATACTATATTATTGGAGAGGGTGAATGAATAGTCAACTTACAAACCTAAAAGGGTGTTAATCCAAGAAGAAATGAAGAAGAACTCTTAAAAAACCCAAACCCTAAGCTAAACAATCCTAAAATCTATTCAATCACTTAATATCTGATATTTACAAAAAAAAGGCTTATATACTAAGTGTAATTAAATTAGAAAAGAAAAGAGAAAAGAAAAGAAAAGCCAAAATATCAGCTGGAAACAGGGGATCGATCGATCGATCCCCTGTGATTGATTGATCGATGGTAAAAATATCATCCTACAATCTCAGCTCGAGGCAAAAATTTGTAGGATCGATCGATCGATCCTTTTGACTGATCGATCAATCAAGCAGCTCTGCATCACAATTCCCCATGTTTTGGCATGTTTACATTTCTCCTCCGCTAAAATCGTCGTAACTTCTTCGTTTTGAATCGAATCGCGCACCATTCGTGGCCACGCGAAGGTTGCGAGGAGGGCTAAAACTTTAGTGTAGATGTTGGGCCAGGTGCCCAAGCTGTGAAAAGACTAAAATGCCCTTGAACGTGCGATAGTGTACAAAAATCGAGCGGAATGCGTCTGAACTTCACACTTAGCATCCAAATACCTATAAAAGCTCAATTAACCCCTGCAAAACATTTTAACATAAAAATTCGAGGTTGTTTGGTTAACGAGCATAAATATAGGGAATAAGATACCCGAGGGGGGCTAAAATGCGTCGGTTCGAAGGATGAAATACGCAATATTTGCGTATCATCACACCCCCTAACTTACACATTGCTATCCCCTAGCAATAAAATAGGATGCAACAAGAACTAAAAGCAAACCAAAAATAGGAGATAGGACAAAGTATAGTATAAAGGCATAAGGCCACTTTCGCGGGCGATTCGATTGCATTTAGCGTATGCAATAAGCCGTTAAACCCCCAGGTCACCCTAGTTCACGAGTGTTGTCTTGTGAGGGTTTTTAGGGATGATACCCACAAACATCACATGGTTTCCTCAAAATATGCCCAAACTAACATGCGATAAGCCCAAAAATAGCGAACAAGATTTCATACGCATTGTTAGCACATTGAACTGATTCAAACAAAAGTCCAAATCATTAACATTATAGAATGCACCTCAAAGAATTAAAACCTCGAAATGTGGAAGGGGGAGCGAGCGCATGCAAAGTATGATTTGGAAAAAACTTATATAAAGCGGATAAACGTTAACGCAAGCATACATTCAATCCTCATAGGCATTACACTCATCAAGTGAATTCACTCGAAACAAGGAGGTAACACGCGGAACATGCGGTCATAAAGAGTAAATGTAAATGGAACCTAGGCCGCACACATGTCACCAATGAAGAACGTTATGTATAAAATGACAAATGTAATCTCAATGAAAGATACCGCTCATTAAAGGAGGCGAAATGTATTTTCACAGATTATCAAAATTATTACGACTTTTAAATTACATCTACCTAAGATCACATAGGACTTTAATAGGGTTGTAATGTAGGTTTGGTTAGGGTACGAAATGAAGGGAATGTATTTACGGATTCAAAGTGTTCGGAATGAAAACTCGAGATAATGGAAAAATGCGGGCAATAGCAAAATTAGAAAACAAGTTCCAAAAAGGCATTAGATATATCATCGGGGAGAGTAATCAAAGCTTATTGAACTATATAAACAACATTTACAACTTTCTCTTTCTTTTCTTTTCTTCTTTTTCTCATTTTTCTCTTCTGTTTTCTTTTGCTTTTTGCTTTCTCTTTTTCTTCACTTTTCTCACATCTTTCTTTTCTTTACTTTTCACACTCTCACATGCCTAAATTGCAACCACAACACAACCACAACATTCAATCCCAAGTAGCATTCCAAACAAAGGTATGGAAGGTGTATGTATGGGATATAACTCCAATTTGGAGTTAGTTATGGGATTTTGGGTAATGAAACGAAAGGATAATATTTAGGCTCAAAGGGGTTAACGAGGGGAAACGTTTAAGGTGAGGTCAAGGTCAATATGGGTGATATAACAAAGAAGGCCTATGATCATTTCCAAAAGTTTACGCAATTCTCATGTCAAAACAACATATGAAAATCATGATCAAGTAACACATTTCATGTATGAACTCAATTAATGAATGGTCAAACGAAAGAATAGAGATATTACAGACGAATTCAATGTTTTCAAAGAGGAAAGAATAGTGTATACACTCACAAATGACGAAAGCTATAAAGATTACTCGGTGTAAGTATATACAATGCGACAAAAGATTACCGAGTTATAAAAATCTTAAACCAAATCAATAAAATAAGAAAAACGCATGTGCCCATGGGATTAAAGTTTAATTCATGAAGTTATTCATAATATCAATGATTAGAGGACTAGAGTCTAATAACTTCTAATATCGAGAACATGCATCATTGGGTTGTCTATTGGATTGGGAAATTATTGAAATTTATCATCTAAAACAAAGGCAAAATGCCCAATAAAAGAGAAAAAAGAAAGAAAATCTTTTTGAAAATTTTCAATTTTTCTAAGAAAAGCATACTAAGTAACTAACATGTGAGCAAAAACATGGACTAAAATAAAGAAATGAATAGAATATCCCATACCCCATAACTTAAAACATGACATTGTCCTAAATGTGAATTAAGAACCAAGTTAAAGAGAGGAAAAGAGCGATATTACCCAAAACTGGAGCGATCCCCATAAGAACAAGTCCAAAGAATCTACACAACAAGTTAGTACCAAGCATTTCAAAAACAAATAACAATAAGTTAACTAATTACACTAGAATAAAATAAAAAGGAAAGAAAAATTAAAAAGAAAGAAAGAATAAAAAGCTAACTATATACAACCTACTATTTAGGCTTCACACTAACTATACACTAGAAGTCTAAATAGTTGAGGGTCCACCATGAGAATGATTTGACTTTTGAGGATAACCGGTGTACCCTCACATACAAGCATGCCTTCCGAAAAATATGAATTTCGTTTGAACAACGGAAGGCATGTGTAAGGCGGAAGAAATGAAGCATCGCCAATTAAAAGTTTTGGAGGAACGATGGGGGATTTGGATTGAACGGGTGACAAAACCATGTGGGGACCGAGAAAAGCTGAATATCCTCCCAATGATTTTGAAATTGGAATGGGAGGTGGCGCACATGATGGCAAAGATGCGATCATGGAAGGCGGCTCGACCAAGTACTCCTCATCGGCGAAAAGGTTTAAAACATTAAAGTTTGAAATCGAATCATTGGGTACTTGTGACGGTGTGATAACAGATAATTAAAATGGGGAGGATAGAAATTCAAACTCACGATATGAATCATCATCGCATGAAGATTGAGTTTCGAAGGAAATAATATCATTTTCAATGAAATTATCTTCTTTGGGGGACAAAGAAGAAATCATTTCATTACAAATAGATATTACGTCATTTTCATCCTCACTTTCAATATCTATTACGCAATGGACAAAGTCGAGAATGATTTTTCCAAAGTAGGCACAAAGTCCTCATTTGGTTCAAAACATTCCTCGACTTCAAAAGTATCGGAAGCAAAATCTTCGTCGGATTCAAATAATAATTCCAATTCATGTTCCCAACAAGATTTTCTTCCCGATAATGATTTTTAATTTTCTCATTCTCAAGCATAAGCAAGCCCTCACCGAATGTCATAGGTCCAGGTACGGATACTTGAAAATGGGAACTTTGAAAATTACCAACAGACTTAAATAAAAACTCATTATTATAGGAATTTTGAAAACTATTGCAATTAGTTTCAAAATTCCTATGATAAGGAGTTAAAGGCCCAAAATCATTATCATCATCATCAAAATTCCAATAACCCAAATTTTGACTTTCGTTATACTCGCCCAAAGTCATATGAGAATTTGTAATTTTTTGGGACTCTAAGTATTCACCAAAAGTCATAGGATTACGGGCATTTTGAGAATTATAACAATGACTACCGAAAGAATTAGAATAAGACATGCTTACCCCCAAAATGGCTCGAAATGGCGAATTCCACAAAGATATGCGCGCGTGAGAAATTCAAGCATTTCTAAGTGCTCAAATGTGGAAGTCCTGCAAAAAGGTTAGGAAATAATATAAATAGAAAGAAAATACTAGGAAATACTAAATCAAATAAAGTCTAAAATAAACGAGTCTCCGGTAACGGCGCCATTTTGATCACTGCGTGAAATGCGTGCTCGTGTAAGGGCACAGTCATTGTTTTCATTTCACCGCAATAATACAAAAACCTAAGTTATGACTACACTTGCGAGGCAAGCACAACGATAAGTCGGGTATCGAAAGATCCATAGAGACGAGTTGCTATAATTTATAGGATTTAATACTCCTAAATAAAAGTGTAAAAGATAAATAACAACAAAAAAGGAAAAGATGCAAAAAGGGAAATGATTAATCTAGGCGAGGGAAAATAAATCTAGATTAAGAAAGCGAGTAAAACTATAGGTTGCGTCGAATATCCCTCACCTGAGTTAATTAGTATAAAATGGATACATGTATCGACGAGTTATTACGAATACGTCTCGTTTCGACAGTTAATTAAATCAAGGGTTGTCACGCCCCTAAATTCTCATAAAAGCCTAATAAGATTTTGGCATCAACAAATATTCCGGAAATTACGCACGCAAGGTCGTAAGCACAGGACATACATGATATGCCCGTCAAATCTCCTAGGCACAATAACTAGGACAACACACCCAAAATAGGCACGTAAACACCATCACCAAAGCCCAGCAATGCGTCAACCATAGTGAGTTCTAATTGAACACAACCTAGACTAAATTAGCTAGAAAGCATATTAAAAATGCAGTAAATAAACACGGTAAATCGACACTAGAAAGCAAGGAAATCAAAGCATGTAAACCTAAATTAGAAAGCATGTAAATTACACTACAAAGCAGGAATTAATGAAATACAACTATATTAATGGAGATGGAAGATGATATCACAAATTATAAGCACAAATGGGTGTCAATCCAAGAAGAAATGAGCTCTCATACCTCCAAAACCCTAACCTAAACTATCTAAAACGAATTATATCTGATATTTACAACAAAATTGCTTTATATAGTAAGTGGAATTAAAATAGAAAAGAAAAGAGAAAAGAAAAGAAAAGCCAAAATATCAGCTAGAAATAGGTAATCGATCGATCGATCCTCTGTGATCGATCGATCGATGGTAAATATCCAAGCCCATTATCTCCCCATGAATTGCAAAAATTGAAGGATCGATCGATCGATCCTTTTGATCGATCGATCGATCGAGCAGGTGCCAACCCACTGCATTCATTTTCCTCATCTTTTCTCCTCTTTTGGTTTCATTATTTTTCTCCTCCGCTAAAATCGTCTTAACTTCTTCGTTATGAATCGGAATCGTTCACCATTCGCGGCCACGCAAAACTTGCGAGGAGGGCTACCACTTCTGTGTAGATGGTGAGCCAGGTAACCAAGCTGTGAAAAGACTAAAATTCCCTTGAACGTGCGATCGTGTACGGAAATCGAGCGAAATGCGTCCGAACTTCACACTTAGCATCCAAATACCTATAAAAGCTCAATTAAACCCTGCAAAACATGTTAACGTAGAAATATGAGGTTGTCTGGTTAATAAGCATTAATATAGGGAATAAAATACCCGAGGGGGCTAAAATGCATCGGTTCGAATGATGAAATACGCAATATTTGCGTATCATCAATGATATCCATCTAACCAGGGGCCCTTTTGTGAGCAGGACTTGCTCAGCAACCACTGCCTGGTCAATGCTTGGTTGATCTAGAAACTCTATCTGAATAATTATTCTGAGGTCTGAGTCCACTATTGATCTTAGGGAGGCTAAGGCATCAGCGTGACTATTCTTCCCCTAGGAACTACTGAATATTAACCTTCTCAAATCCTGCCATAAAACCTCTTACTACGATGAGGTATGCTGCCATTCTATCATATTTTGTGTTAAAATATCCACTTACTTTCCTAAAGACCATCTTAGAGTTATCGAACACGTTGAGGCGCCTTGCCTCTAGCAGTTGGGTTTTGTGCAAGCCAGCGATCAATGCTTCGTATTCAACTTCATTATTCGAGGCTTCAAATTCAAGCCTGATTCTTTATGCGATGACAACACCTTCTGGTGTGACGAGGATGATTCTTACTCCTATCCCCTTGGAATTGGAGGCTCCATCAACGTATATTGTCCACCTCATTTATTGACTACTCCATTTCCTGTTAGTTGCTAGACTGGTCCCCTATGAACTCGACAATAAAATTATCTAGGACTTATCCCTTAATTACTGCTCTTGGCTAAACGTGGATATTGAACCTCTCGAGCTCCACCGACCACCTATAGAGTCATCCAAAGAGGTCGGATTTTCAAAGAATATCTTTGATGGGGTATGAAGTGATTACTCTTATTCAGTGAGCTTCGAAGTACTATTTCAGCTTCCTTGAGGTAACCACTAATGCATAGGTTATCTTTTCTAAGGGAAAGTAACATTGCTCTGCATTCAGAAGCGTCTTACTGGCATAATAAACTGGGTACTATCCTCCTTCCTTCTCACATACTAGAGCCGAGCTAAAAGCATGGTCTGATACTGCGAAATAGAGATACAGAGGCTATCCATCATCAGGAATTACCAATAGGAGAGATTTTCTAAGATAGGACTTGATCTCCTCCAAAGCTCTTGAGCAATTATCGTTCCACATGAGGCCTTTGTCTTTCTTTAGAAGCTGAAAGAATAGTCGACAGTATTTCGAGGATTTGGAGATGAAGCGGTTAAGTGCTGCGAGCATACCAGTAAGCTTTTAAACATCTCTCAACGTCCATGGAGGCTGGACCTTGTTGATCGCTTCCTCTTTTATTGACCAAATAGCCCAAAAATTTACCTGACTGGATACCGAATGATCACTTACTTGTGTTAAGTTTCATCTGGTACTTCTTGAGGATTTTAAAGGTTTTAGTTAAGATCGTGAGGTGGTCATATTTATTCTTGCTCTTGATTAACATGTCATCGATGTAGACCTCCATTGTGTTTCCCATCTATTGATTGAACATCTTTATGACCAGCCTTTGAAAAGTTATCCCTGCGTTCTTTAAGACGAACGACGTGACCTTGTAACAGTATAAAATAATGGGGTTATAAAGGATGTTTTTATCTAAGTCGAGGCTGAATAAAAAAATTTAATGGTATCCTGATTAGACATCCAGAAAACTCATCCTTTTGCGCGGTGCCATAACGTCAACTAACTAATTAATATTAGGCAATAAGAAACTGTATTTGGCACAGACCCTGTTGAGGTATGTGAAGTCAATGCAGACCCTCTAACTGTTGTTGATCTTTCGTACTATCACTAGATTGGATAGCCAGTTAGGGAACTGAACTTCCCTAATGGATCCTACATCCAAAAGCTTCCTTACTTCGTTCTCCACCACTTTAACCTTCTCGAGTGCTATTCGGTGTGCCTTTTGAGTGATCGAATTAAAGGTTGGGTTAACATGCAGACGATCATAGACTATGTTAAGATCAATATCAGGTAGATAATATGGTTCGTGGGCAAAAATGTCCAGATTGCTTCTTAAGAAGGTAATAAACTCTTCCTTTTCGTGATCAGCGAGTGAAGTTTTGATCAAAAACTCTCTCTGGAAAGCTGTCATCATCTCTAACTTCCTCTAGGCTTTCAATATCCCTGTTAGCGGGGTGGATTATGGTCTCCTCCACCCCTAGTCGACCGTGCCATAATTGCTATTTAGAGGGTGTAACCCCACCCTGGGCTTCCTCTGAAGCGTCTTTTGGTTCTTTTCTTCTCCTTCCTGGGGTGAATGGTCATAATGAAGCATTTCCTTGCAGTGGCATAGTCTTTATGAATCTTAACTATACCTCAGTCTATGATACACTTCAACTTCTAGTGGTTGGTAGATGATACGGACCTCATAACGTGCAACCAACCTCTATCTTGAATGGAATAATATGAGGACTCTATGTCCACCACCAAAAACTCAATCATCTTCGAGATATTGCCTGCCCTGACTGGTAGGACTATCTTTCCCAGTGGCATTATAATTCTCCCAGCGAAGCCGACCAACAAAACTGTGGCCTCCTTAAGTTCGGCTAGGTTGAGCTTCAGCTTGTGGGAAAATGCTAGGTACATCACCTTCAATAATATTCCCTGGTCTACCAGCAGTTCGTCGACATCCCAATTTGTAATTCTGAGAGTTATCACGAATGTAATGTGGATTCCTCACTCCGATCAGATCTTCTTCAGTGAAGACGATGTGTTTGGTGTAGTCGACATCCTCTGGTTACCGGTGCTTGCCATCTTGGATCTTTGTAGGGTTAATCTGGAATGCCTCCATGACAGTAGTGACTTTCTTCTGCTCCATCTGAACAACGTTCCCTTGGAACTGCTTTAGGTCGGACGCTCTATGGATCACCGTGAACTCCTATCCCATGTCGTCGTCAAAGACATTGTCTGGTTTCTGGTAGCCATTGGCTGCAACCTTATCAAATTTATTTTCTATGTACTCATTGAGATGCCCATCTTGGGCCAACTCTTCCAAATGCAATTTTAGAGCCTTGTATTTTTCAGTCATGTGGCCACCTTATTTATGGAATGCACATCTTAGTGCGTTATTCCTCTTTGTCGGGTCACCAACCATATATTTGGTCCACTTAATGAACGGTTAATCCTTAATTTTTCTTAAGATTTTATAAATTGGTTCTTTGAAGACTGTATTAACAGCTTGTAACGTCTTTAAGGGATTAATCTTACTCCCATTCTTAGATTCATTCTTACCACCATTCTTGTTCCCTTTCTTTGAAGTGTCACTCTAATCTCCTTTCTTTATTTACCTTTGCTCGGTCGTTGTCCCCTGTGTTAGAGTGAACTACATCTTCAACCTTAGCATATTTCTCAATACGGGCTATAAAGTCATCGATGGTGTTGTCCTCTTTCTCAGGGACTAGTGTAACAGATATGTGTTCGGCAGACTAATCGTGAAGGATGTGACGATAACTTGCTCGATCATTCCTCCACTTCATTGAAGATCACCCAGTACCTCTTGGCATAATCATGAAGGTTTTCTTATGGCTTTGTCTTCATCGTGAGCAATGCATCCATCCTCTTAGGGTGGTAGCTGCTGGTTATGAAGCAAGTAGTAAAATACTCTTTTAGGGCTTTAAAGCTCTTGATCAACTTATGGGGAAGTTTCTCGAACCACTTTTATGCTACATCATGTAGGCTAGAAGGAAAAATTCGACACATCAAGGCGTCATTGTGGCTCCATGGGGTCATTGTCTGGTTGTATTGCCAAACATGGTCTATGGGATCTGTCTTTCCATCGTAAATCTTGAACTTGGGAACGTTAAACTTCTTTGGGGTTCCTCTTCTTCAATCGCCCTTGAGAAAAAGGATTTCATCTGGGTGATGAGAGATCTTCTGTCTAGCTCCCTAGTATATCTGGATCCTCGATGGGATGGATGTTGGTCGATGTCTCTACAAACCAATACTTTAATGTTCTCATCCTGACAATCATTGCTTCTACGGCGCCTCTCTGATCATCTATGCTCCGATCGATCACGTTCTAACCTGCCACGTTCAGATCTGTCTTAGTTGTGCCATGAGCTCCTCCTCGGCTGAGAGTATTGCTCGCCTGAGGACTAGGAATATTATCACGATGCTTTCTAGTATCTCTATGGAGATCTCTCTCCATCCTTTCAAGTCGCCTTTACAGGCGAGTATTCTCTTCCACCCGGAGGGGCGTTGCCTCCTCCTGTTCTTGAATCCTGACTTCATAAGTGTCGACCAATATGGAGATCTGGGTAGACCTAGGTAGTCCATGACTTTCTTCATAAGGCTGCCTTTCTTGGCAAAACCTGAGAATTGGTTGTTGGCAATTTTCTGACCTGACCCTTGGTGGGAATGGGGCATCCTGCACATCGCTAACCTGAGGAATGTTATTATTATGATGAGACATTATGAGTTTTTGTTGATGAATGCTTTCATAGAAAAAAAAATCGTTTCCCACAGACGGTGCCAATAGTGAGTGCAAGAATTATCACAATAAATGATGAACAAAGAAATATCAAAATGAAGGCAATTAATCACACACATAACAATAGAGATATGTGGTTCGACAACTTGCCCACGTCTATGAAGAGGTTACTATGTTCGTATTAGTGTCTCTCAATGCTCGAGGTTACATCTCATTGCCCCGGGCAAGGGTTTACAATTTATAGATGTGGAGAATAAGAGATTGAGTTGTTCAAGTATCTCAATTAGCTTGTGGATAACTCGTGGTGTCCATAAATATCTCCTCCGAGATTGTTGGTAACCGACTTGAGTATATCCTTATTTATTTAAGTGTATGTTGAATACACGATTCTTAATAAATAACTGATTTGGGTCGGGTGTCCACTGTCCATGCTGGACTGGTCGGTTACTCTCTTTGGCTGGAATAAACATGTTCCCACAATAACTATAATCGAGTTTCAAATAATTTTAATAATGCAATAAAACCATTACAATTTGATATAAATAGTCCAAAGTTTCAACGTGTTTTTATGATATAACTATGTATCAAAATAATAATAAATTTGTGTCAAAAAGTTGAAATTTTTGACAAATTAGTTAATAATGTTTTCCATCCCTTTTTCATTTGAGGTCAATAATCCATTGATATAACTTAGAAATTTTTTAGACAATGAAAACATACGAAACTCAAATAGTTAAAAGTGGTTTTTCCTTTCACATTTACATTTTTTGAATAAAAATCACATTTAGACCTTTTTGAATAAAAATAAAATGTACTAAATAAAAATTGTCAATATTATTATATTCTATCCCCCCCCAAAAAAAAAAAAAATTAAAATTAAGAAATTATTTTTAGAAGATTTTCCAAATATTTATCGAAAGATTTCTCAAATCCAATAAGGAAATATTTTGTTTCGGTTTAGGTTAATTTGCAAATTTTTTTGCACTCACATTCCATGTATTTTTTAAATTGTATTAAGTCTCATAACCACCCAAAATTGCCTCAATCGCCTTTTAACCGCTTCAAACCACCCCTCTTCATTTTCGTGGAAAATGACATTTGTCTTATAGCTGTTACAACAATCCCAACAATTAAAAAAATAAAAAACATATGAGTGACTATAAATAAATCTTTAAAATTAAGACTAGATACAATTTATGGAAAGCGTAAGATTATCAAACCCATCTAAGGATTGATTTGGAAAAAATATTAGAGGTTAACTTTTTAATAAATGCATTTTATATATTATAGTTTCGAAGTTAACCCATAATATAAGAAATTTATTACGATAAAATGTAACAAAATAAATGTTGAGATATTCCCTTAAAAGTTTAAAAATTAGAGTTAATCCCCCGTATGCATGAGTTAAGTCTAATTGTTTTAGGGTGATCTTTGATTCATCCACTACTTGTGACACCCCGACTAATCAAATACCGGGTAGCTACTCCTTTATTAAATCAATTCAAAATGCCAAGTTGGTTCAGTTAATAGCATCACTGTCGAAAACATTTTTAATAATTACTAGCCACCTAGTATTTAAAAAGTAAATGCCAAATTTTAAGTTAGGTCTGATTAACATGCAGTAAAAGATTTAAAGCAAGAATAATAACACCATTCACCATAACGAAATACTAGAATAACCATCACAAGATATAAATAACTCCGGAGGAAAACTCCTCACAACAAATCCCACAACTGAAGTAAGTAACGAAAATACTGAATACTGAATTAATAAATGCCAAAGTGTGAAAAACTAAAATGGAAATGTCTGTAATAGAATTTGGGCAACATGCCCTACAACTGAGGAATACTGAATATGGAATCCAAATGATAGAAGCGTCTAAGAGCAAATCCCTGTAGCTTCCACAAACAGCTACAGCTCGTCACCTGAATGAGTATTCTACGCATGGTGTCCTTATGGCTGGGCACCTAAAATGGTTTTACAAAAAAAATAGATTTGAAAGCAAACGGGTCAGAGCCCGAATGTGGAGATATTTTAAAAACCTGCAAGTGCTTTAAAAACATTTAAAACATTAAATGCAAAGTACAGGTTAGGACGTGCACTCACATGAAATTCTCACCTCGCGTCTAACTGTGCACTCCTAACGTAAGTAACCACCTAAAATGACACAAACTACTAGCTAAGTGACATCATATCTAGCTAGACTGTCATAGGTTCTACCCTTATTACTCGGTTCACATTAACATTATAACGATCACATTTAAATAAGGGCTAAACGTAAATTCAGTTTCCCATAAAAGTAACACAACTCATTATAGATTATCCCTTTTATATTTTCCAAATTTATTCACACAATACCATATGAAAGTTCCCATAATAAAGTGTAAATTTTCCATAACATAAATATACAATATAATACAATACAAGCACCCCAAGAACTAGCTGCGGTGCACGCATACTCTGCTATCCATCCCGGTACATCACGTACATAAGGATCACATATTCCGAATCTCTCAGGAATAGTTCACAGATAACAACATCACAAATAATGGAGGCGAACACAGTCACATCACATGGGTCACGCACATACCTACGCTCCCACGATCAGCGGACTTATTAACATCCCAATAAGTCTTTCTCTCACCTATGTTCATCAAGGTAACCAGTCTAAATCCGGGCAACACAAGGATTAGAGGGCCCTAAGCGAGCGCAAACCTCCCGTGATAACAAGTATGGTAGGTATGTCATACACACAAATCATATACCAATACTAAGTAAACACGCATCTTAGTAATCACCGTACTTTAATTGTAGTACATTTCTCATCCTTGTACAAACATATAATATTACCCAATTTATATGTTCCCGGTTAATATAATATATTAGGCCATCAATAGCTCACATCGTATTAGACACTCACGTCCTACTTCATAGTCTCCTTTAGGTTCAAACTACACTACTAGGTTTGACTCCTCATTATATCCCAAACATCCCAAATATACCAATTAATCATCAAGGGAAGGTTATCTCTATGTATACACGAGGTTACGGGACACTCGGGATCAAAACAGGCTAAATAGCCTAAACTGTCAACTCGTTCGAAGTCTCGTTCGAACGCGGCTGTTCGAACGAGAGTTCGTTCGAACGAACTGAGACTTCTAACGAGATCTCGTTCGAACGAAGTGGGCGTTCTAACAAGATCTCGTTCGAACGAACCCATCGAACGAACTTCACCCTCGTTAGAAGTCAATTGTCAACTCATTAGAAGCTCGTTCGAACGAGGTCGTTCGAACGACCTGGGCAGGTCTTCTAACGAGCGACCAGACTCGAGCCCAGAAATCCTTATTCGTTTTTCACCAATTTCTACACCTCAAATCTCAACCAAACTTCGTCCCAACAATGTTTTAAGGTCTCTAATCAATCCTAAACATATCAAGGTCACATACTAACGTGTTTTAAGGAATCAATCCATCCTAAACATCATTATATCATCAAGTCTCTACCCTTTCCCCCAAATTTTCAAGAACATAAACCCTAGAATTTTAAATCCTCTATAAGTCCATTCTAGATCCGTTTTTGTTACATCCAACATATATTAACATAAGAATAATCATCTCCATACTATTCTACATGCAATTTGTCCTCAAAATTTAAGTTCTAAGTCCAATTAAAATGGGTTTTTATTTAACTTCCAAGAACAATTATAAATCCTTCAATTTATCTAACATGGAAGAGACATTCTCTGAATTAAATAGAATTAAATCACTTGCCTCGAGTGTCTCTGAATTTGGTGTTGATTTGATGAAGCTTTTTCTGCAGAATTCCTTCTCTCTTTCTCTCTACAAGCCTTCTTCTCCAATGGTGGCTAGGGTTTTCTTTGGGAAAGTTTTGGAAACCTAATTTGGTAACCCCCGTAGCTTATTGGGTCATTAAGGGTTGGTTAGTGGGTTTAGTGGGTCAATTCCCAATCAGATAAAAACTCTTAATTTTCGTCACTTTTAATTCTCAAAAATACAAAATTACCAAAATACCCTTTTATGTTGCCGGTATGGCCTAAAAGTACCCCGGGACCCAAACTAAACCCCCGGTTAGTGTTTTCTGACTATCTCGACCCTTCCGGACGCGTTGGCGCACTCAAAACGACCATACGGTTAATAAAATTTAAATTCACTTTTATAATTAAAATAATTATATCCTGACGCGACTGTCACCCGCGTCCCAATAAAATGTCCAAATTGCCGTATAGCAATCTCACGACAAATTTCATAATTCAATATTCATTTATCATCATATATGCACATATAATCAAATACCAATTCGTATCTTGCTAGTATTTTAACCCGGATTAATTTCCAATTAATACGCATTTAATTAATTAATCCCAAAAATAAATATCGCCAAAAATACGGGGTATTACATACTTCCCTCCTAATAACAGAATTTCGTCCCGAAATTCGGAACTAGAAAGTACCAGGTAAGAACAACTCTGGATAACGTTCGCGCATCTCATCCTCGCGCTCCCATGTGGACTCCTCGACATTATGATGTCACCACTAAACACGCACTAACGGGAGTATCTTTGACCATAATTTCCGCTCACTTCAGTCCAAAATAGCAATCGGCCCCTCCTCGTAGGAGTTATCAGGTTGGAGATCGATGTCCTCCAAAGCAATATGAGAATGAGCCAAATTGTCTCTAAGATATTTCCTTAGTGAGGAAATATGAAGCACATCGTGAATCCGGTGTAAATGCTCCGGTAATCCGAGTCTATACGCAACTGGTCCAATCCGCTCAATAATAGGAAATGGTCCCACATATCTCGGTGCCAACTTCCCTTTCTTCCCGAAACGCATAATACCCTTCATAGGAGATACTCTGAGCAAAACTTAGTTCCCCACTTGGAACTCTCTGAAGAACCTCTTCGCATCAGCATAGCTCTTCTGCCTGTCTTGAGCTACCCGAATACGACTCTGAATCAATTATATCCTCGCCGAAGTATCCTGAATCACTTCCGGCCCAAGTAGTTTGTTGTCCCCCACCTCCAACCAACAAGCTGGGGAACGACAAGGTCTACCGTACAACGCCTCAAATGGAGCCATGCCAATGGTGAACTGGTAGGAGTTGCTGTAAGAAAACTCCACCAGTGGAAGATACTGCTCCCATACACCCCCAAAATCAATGATACTCATACGTAGCATGTCCTCCAACATCTGATTTGTACACTCCGTTTGCCCATCAGTCTGCGGGTGATACGCCGTACTCAACCGCAATTCTGTGCCTATGGCCTCCTGAAAACTCTCCCAAAACCGTGAAACAAATATCTTGTCTCGGTCAGACACGATATTTAGGGGCACACCGTGAAGTCTCACTATCTCATAAATAAAAAGCTGGGCATACTGTCCCGCAGTGTAGTCTGTCCTTACGAGTAGAAAATGAGCGACTTTGGTCAACCTGTCCACAATTACCCAAATGGAGTCGTGACCTCTCTGTGAAGTAGGCAATCCCGTGATAAAGTCCATGGATATGCTCTCCCACATCCACATCGGGACCTCCAACGGCTGTAACAGTCTTGCCGGTCTCTGATGATCCACTTTTACTAACTGACAAGTGGCGCATTTAGAAACAAACTCGACAATGTCTCTCTTCATCCCGCTCCACCAATATTGACATCTCATGTCTTGGTACATTTTGTCCCCACCGGGATATACCGCTAACCGTGAGCCGTGCGACTCGGCCATCACCTCATGCCGTAATTCCTCTCCTTCCGAAACTACTAATCTCCCATTGAAGCGTAATCCCCCGTCTGAGCTTACGGTATAGGACTCGGCTCCCTCTACTAGTAATCGAACTATCTGTTCCTGACAGAAAGAGTCATCTGTTTGTGCCTTTACCACTCTCGTGACAATCTGCGGCGTAACAGTCATTACCGACATGAACGATCGGGCCACTGCATCTTGGTGTCCCAATTCCTTCCACTTGGCCTTCCACACCTCTGCCACTTCATCTGCTGGCCTACGGCTCAACGCGTCTGCTACCACGTTAGCCTTCCCCAGGTGATACTGGATATTGAACTGATAGTCCTTCACAAACTCAAGACACCTTCGCTGCCGCATATTCAACTCCTTCTGCGTGAATAGGTACTGTAAGGACTTGTGGTCTGTGAACAACCGAAACTTCTCCCCCAAAAGATAATGTCTCCATATTCGAAGGGAAAAAATAACTGCCGCCAACTCCAAGTCATGAGTGGGGTAATTCTTCTCATGAGGCTTTAGCTTACGGGAAGCATAAGCTATGACCTGACTCTCCTGCTGCAATACTCCTCCAAGTCCTTATAGGGACGCATCGGTGTATACTAGATACTCAACTCCCGGTCTCGGCAATGCTAACACAGGTGCTGAGGTCAACTTATCCTTCAATTCATCGAATGCCAACTGACAGGCATCACTCTAGATGAATGGCACACCCTTACGAGTCAGATGTGTCAAAGGACCTGCTATCTTTGAGAATCCCCGAATGAACCTCCTGTAGTATCCTGCTAGAACCAAGAAATTACGAATCTCCGTTGGTGTCGTTGGCTATCCCCACTCCCTCACCGCTGATACATTCCCCGGATCAACAGATATTCCCTGGTCGGAAATAATGTGACCCAAAAACTGAACCTCCTTCAGCCAAAACCCACACTTCTCATACTTTGCATATAACTCGTTCTGAAGAAGTGTCTGCAAAACTTGCCTCAAATGCTCGGCGTACTCCTCCTGTGTCTGGGAGTAAACCAGAATGTCATCGATGAAGACAATGACAAACTGATCTAGGAAATCCTTGAACACTCTGTTCATCAAGTCCATAAACACTGCTGGAGCGTTGGTCAAACCAAAAGGCATAACCCGAAACTCGTAAGAACCATATCTCGACAAGAACGCGGTCTTAGAGACATCCTCCTCCCTGATACGCAACTGATGGTATCCCGATCTCAAATCAATATTCAAGAAGAAATAAGCTCCTCTCAACTGGTCAAATAAGTCATCGATTCGAGGCAACGGATACTTATTCCGTATCGTGACCTTATTCAACTCTCGGTAGTCCACACACAATCTCAGTGAACCGTCCCTCTTCTTCACAAACAAAACTAGAGCGCCCCAAGGTGAGGTACTCCTGCTAATAAAGCCCTGACCTAACAGCTGCTCTATCTGATCCCGTAACTCCCTCATCTCAACTGGAGCCATACGGTACGGTGCGCGTACTATAGGTCTCGTATCTGGCAATAGGTCTATAACAAAGTCTATCTCTCGACTGGGGGGTAGGCCTGGTATCTCCTGAAACACATCCGAATACTCCCAGACAACTGGGATCGAATCTAAAGGAATCACAACCTCCTTAGAGGTATCCTCCTCTATGTAATACAGATGAGCGGTCGAACCTCCCTCTGGGCGAGGCATCGCCACTACAAACATCTCTTGCCCCGGAATGGCAAAAATAATGCTCCCGCTGAAGCAATCAATCATGGCCCTATAAGCTACGAGCCAATCCATACCGATAATCACATCGTGAACATGCATATCTAATACCAATATATCTGCAGGTAATACTAGACTACCAATATCTACCCCCACTCCCCGGCATATAAAGAAAATAAGTGACCCACTCCCCAATGGTGAGTCTACACACGTCACCGTGCTCTCTGCCGTAGATAAAAATCCTAAGGCTTTCGCGAAATGTGTAGCTATAAAACAATGTGTAGCCCCCGTATTAAACAATACCCGACCCATAGAGCCATGGATAGGAAACGTACCCTTAATCGCGGGCGGTGCCTATGGAACTGCTGCTTGGTGGACGTTATAGACACGTCCATACTGGAGCTGCCCCTGCTGAGCTGGGACTTCTGGAATGGGTGGCAATGCTGCCATCTGTGGCAGTGCAGGGAGAGCGGCGGGAAATATAGGCATCTGCGGCTCCTGGCGAGCACCCTGCTGCTGCTGTGGGGCCCTGCCCCTATCAGGATAATCCTGTCGTTTATGACCAGTCTTGCCACAAACAAAACATTTCCCCGAGAAGTTCCCTCCTCTCTGCCCCTGCTGTCCCCGGCCCTGGTGGCCGTTACCATTCCTCCCTTGGCCCTGCTGGCCCTGCTGAAACTGCTGCCCATTCTGCCCCTGTTGGCCCTGATGGCCGTTTGGACCCTGATGGCCCTGACGGAAACCTCCCTGTCCATGCCTATAATTCCCTGATCTGAACCTCTTCTGATCCCCCTGCTGGGAACCCTGCTCTCCCTGTCTCTGCCCCTGAACATATTGTGCCCCACCGACACCATGTCCTCCAGTCCTGCCCTGATGGCTAGACTCTCCCGATCTCTTGCCCTCAGCCATATGAAAGCGGTGATCCTGGCAGTGTAACAAAGCAGCGTTAACCACATCAGAATAAGTGGCCAATGCAAGGTTCCCTAACAGATGCTGACGGATCCTCCATGTCAACCCGTTGGTGAATTTCTCAATCTTCTTCTTTTTTGTCGGTATCTCATCTGGAACGATATTCAACAGATTCGTGAACTCGACCTCATACTCGGCCACGGTCTTACCCTCCTGCTTCAGACTCATCAATTTCCTCCTCATTTCCGTATGAACAGCGGACGGAAAGTACTTGCGGTCAAACCGCACCCAAAAGTCCTGAATAGTGAGAGTATCCCTCTCCTCCCCGGTGGTAATAGACTCCCACCACTGCAGTGCAGATCCAACTAGCTTGAAAGTAGCTAGAACCTGCTTCTGAACATCCGTGCACTCATACATCCTCAAGTGCCTCTGCATATCCTTCCTCCACTGGCTCGAGACTACCACATCTGAGCTACCTGCAAACTCTAGCGGATGCGCTTTCTGAAAAGCATCACGTACACGTTCCCAAGAAGACGGGAACGCATTTGCCTGTACTGGCGCGGCAACCGGCGCCTGAGGCGGTGCCTGCTGAACTACGGCAATTGCGGCATTTATCGCTTGGGCTACAATGGCTGCAACCTCAGCGGCGTTCATCATGCCCTGAACTGGAGCGGGCTGGGGTTCGGGCGTTGCATCCCTGGGAACTCGTCGTGCACGTCGTGGAGGCATCTGAAATAAGAATGAAGTTTATAAGTTCGCAGTTATAAACTTAAAATAGCTGAAGAACGAAGCATACACAAAAAGAGTACAACAGTCCTAAAATATAGGGCTCTATATCAAAGAAACTTAGCGGAAACATAATAGCCGTACAGATCCTAAAGGTCACTAGAACCTGATGCTCTGATACCACTTGTGACACCCCGACTAATTAAATACCGGGTAGCTACTCCTTTATTAAATCAATTCAAAATGACAAGTTGGTTCAGTTAATAGCATCACTGTCGAAAACATTTTTAATAATTACTAACCACCTAGTATTTAAAAAGTAAGTGCCAAATTTTAAGTTAGGTCTGATTAACATGCAGTAAAAGATTTAAAGCAAGAATAATAACACCATTCACCATAACGAAATACTAGAATAACCATCACAAGATATAAATAACTCCGGAGGAAAACTCCTCACAAAAAATCCCACAACTGAAGTAAGTAACAAAAATACTTAATACTGAATTAATACATTCCAAAGTATGAAAAACTAAAATGGAAATGTCTGTAATAGAATTTGGGCAACATGCCCTACAACTGAGGAATACTGAATATGGAATCCAAATGATAGAAGCGTCTAAGAGCAAATCCCTGTAGCTTCCACAAACAGCTACAGCTCGTCACCTGAATGAGTATTCTATGCATGGTGTCTGCTGATGTAAAAAATTAGATCGCTCTAATTATTCAATCACAGATAAATAAAATGAGATAAATATTTTTAAAGTGGTTCAGCCTTATAAGAATGGCCTACGTCCACTGTTATGTAATTGCTGAGTGTTTGGGAATTCTTGATTACAAGTTCTACCAAGAAATTCCGGTCCCTTTGAATGAGGGTGATACAAGGTATTTATAACCCTTAGGCTGTACATGAATGGGTTGACACATTAAATGATATACATATGAAATGTTAATACATTTAATGCAGCGTGTGCGTCAAGATGATAAACATTCAATGAATAATTGAACTGTTGATTATCTGGCAGTTAATGCTACGGCCGAGATGCAGTTCGGACCGCCTTAGTTGCTCGTTGATCAGGAGTTCCTCGGAGCGCTAGTGTACCTCGGAGTGTTGAAGTTCCTCGGTGTATCCTCGTTGCTCGGAGAGAACATGAGTTGGTCGGGGAAATGAACTTCCTCTTTATTATTGTGCCAAGTAGATTGGCACGTGTCTTCATATTATTCGTCCATATCAGCATATTAATTTTGGTATCAATAGAAGACCCCAATGTTTCATATTTCGAACTTTGAGGAGTATGGAACATTCTTTCTCGGTATATGGCGATATTAAATGACTTTCCTGGGTTTTAGGAGCCTTTTCTTCATATTTGAATTTCTTTCAAATTCACAGAATCCTCCTTTTTCGAATTTTTATGAGTGCTTCGATCTTCGTGCATTTTTGTCCTTTTAGCCGCCGGTGGCGTATTAATTTCTTTTGTGTAATCATTTCCTTCGCTACTTCCCAAGGTAAAGTATTTAAACTTCTTAGGTAACCACACCGTCTTCTACCTTTTCCAATTTTATGCATTCAAGCTTTCTGTTCTCTCTCTCCCTTGTGCGTTCATCTTTTCCTTCACTAGTTGTCGGCTCTTCCTTTTTCCTGTAAGATTCTCTTCTTTTCTTCTGTATTTCTTTTATTCACTATGGTTTATATTGTGGAGTCTGTTGAGAAATTTCGTTCCAATTTTTCCATTCCTTCCTGGGTAACTCTGGAGGTTCTTTCTGAGCCTTTATATTATTTTCGATTGGCTGAGGGACATTGGTTCCCCAGTCTATTCATTGCTGAATGTGGATTTTATTTTCCGCCAAACCCCTTATGCTTAGAGTTCTGTCAGTACTTTGACGTTGTTCCTGCAAAAATAGCCCCCAATTCATGGAGAATAATTAATGGGGTGTATAAATTGAATCTAACTCATGGAACTCGTATAGGGATTCCTGAGATTATGTATTGCTATAGATGGGCTATTTTAGATAATGTTTATTACTTAAAAACTAGGTTTTTAAATAGGGCTCTTGTAGTTAACCTCCCTGATGCAAATAGAGATTATTTTGAACATGGGGTGGTTATTAAAAATTGGCAATATGCCCCCTTGGTTGGAGATGCAGTATACCAGGGTCCTAAATGCCCCCCATATGGCAATGGGATAGGTTTATTCTCATTTTCCTTTACTTATGAAATTATGCTTTTATCATATTTGACAAAATGTATGACTGATATTTCATTATGTATATCATTTGCAGTTGAGAGTAAAAGAAAAACTCCAAAAGAATCAGAGGTTAATATTAAGCATCTGAAACTTATCTGGGGTTTGCATAAGAACGTTGCAGACGAGCACATCAGGTCTGCATCATATTTGCTGCAGTATAAGAGCTATACGACTTCTTATACTTCTCGTCCTGTGATTAGATCTGTTGAACCAGCCTCAACTCCAGAGGATTCTTCTTTAGATTCTCACATCCCTTTAAGTCAAAGAATGGGCAGGAAAAGAGCTCCCCCTGCTCTATTTGATGACACTACTGCTGCTGAAGCCAAGAAAAGCAAAATTGATGTCCCAGAGGGGACTAAGAAGGTGGATGTTGCACCTTCCAAAGCTACCGAGAAGCCCCCAGTGGCTCCGAGCAAGAAGGTTGCTCCTGTGGAGATAATTGCTATCTCTCCGACCAAGAGCTCTTCCTTGGTTGAAACTGCTGAAGTCCCTTTGAGGAGATTGAGGAAATCGTCCTCAGTCAATTTGGCTGAAACTGCCAATCTGGCTGAAACCATCTCCTCTCTACCAGCTGGTGGTGTTGGTGTTCCAACCATCATTCCTCCGAGCTCTGCCATGAGCTCGGTAAAAACTTGGATCACACCCGAGGTCCAAGGAATTGATGAAAAGATTTCTAGGGATATGCTGACATCCCTAGCTATTCGTCACCTTGCTTCGGTAAATTTCTCGCACTCTGAATTTCCTTTCTTTCTTTGAATACTTGTATTTTTGTACTGATTTGTCACTTTTTCCTTTGTTTAGCTGGTGAATTGTTTTAACAACATCGTGAAGAAAGACGAAGCAATTAAAGCTTTCAGCTCCTCGTCGAGGGTAGAGGATGCTCTGCTGGGTTTGACCCAATCCTTGAAGGATTCTCGTCAGCAGTATGATGAGGGCAAAGCTATCTGGGAGAAAAAGTTGTCTATAGTTGAAGCTGAGAAAGTGAAGCTGGCTGAGATCTCCAAGAGTTTGGAGAATAAGGTGAAAAGTTTAGAGGTCGAGCATCAAAAATATGACGACAAGCTCAAGAACTTTGGAGAGCTTGAAGATAAACTGAAAAAGGCAGAGGAAGAGTTGTCCGTCCTGCGAGAGGTAAAGCGCCAAAAAGAAGAATTGGATGTGAAGTTAAAGACTACCGAGGATCTTCTATCCGAGAAGCTCTCCTCGGAGAAACTAAAAAAAAAGCTCGCAGTTAAAAAAATCCTTCAGCGCTGGCTGGGATAAAGGATGGGACAAAGGGATTGCTGCGATGACATCCCAAGTACAATATGGGAAGTTGAAATACTTCCGAGATGGCTGGGTAGCTGCCCTGCAGGAATTGAAGATCAAAGACGACTCTGAGCTATTTCATCTACACCTCCCCGGTCCTCCCCCACCGATTATAGAAGAAGAAGAAGATGAGCTCATCTCTGATGAATCTTCTATGGCCATGGGTGATCAATTCCCTGCCTCTCTACCTTCTGCCAACGAGGACATTTCTTCCATGCCTCCTCCTCCTGAGAAAATTTCAACTCCTGCTGATCAATATGCTGTTACCACCGAGCAACCAAGCTCCTCGTCCCAGCCTCCCGAGAAAGTCTTGGGAGACAAGGAAAAGGTGTGAAGTTGTTCGGTATCATTTTTATCTTTCATTATCTGTAATCAAACAATGTAATCTTTTTGTGATCTAATAAAATACATCTTTGTTCATCTCTGTTGTTGATGATTTGTTTTTGTTGACTGTTGTCTTCTTTTCACTATTAGTTTGTGGCTATAATGGAACTGATATCTGGACATGATACAAAGCTGATGCAGCAATGCTATGAATATTATAAAGCTGGTTATACAAATTTGAGTGTATCAGAAATTGCTGACATCCTTGGCCATGATGCTTCAGAACAAGCAGTTGAGGCTTATCGGTACTTGAAGGATTTACTTGACCGAGTTGTGGCCAACAACGTGGCCTACTATGACTTGATTGAGGAGCTTCATTATTCCTTAGAAGATCTACAACATCAACACAACGAATCAACTGCTTTGCTGCACAAAGAGTATGAAAATAGATATCAACAACTTTCTTCTGAAACAGGCCATAAAAAGATCCTTGCTGGATAAGATATTAGGGAGAGAACCCTAAAAGGTGAAGTTGAAGCCTGTAGGCAGATTGCTGAGTTGCTGGAACAAGAGAACAATAATTTGCAGATGATTCTGCAGCTTCATCTTCCACTGCTTTAGTACCGGTTATCGATGAGGGTTTCTCGTTCTTAGAGGTTGAGAATGCCAAATTAAGGCAAGAATTGGATACTCTGAGAAGATCTGGTGTCTCTACTACTGCTCGGGGACGAGGAAGAGGGTCTCGTGGGCGAGGAAGAGCTGTTCAAAATGTTGTCGAGGAGCAAAGTTCTCCACATGCTCGAAAGTCGATCAAGAATTCTCAGCCGTAATGTTGAAGAGGCTCGCACTCAGTCTACTCTGGAAACTCAAGCGTTCCAATTGAACTCCAAAGATCGGGCTTTATCTGAAATGTCCAAGAAAAATCTATCTTTGGAAGATCAGCTTACTGCAACGAAGTCTGCTTTGAATGATAAAGATGTTTTTGCCAGGAACCTTCACGAGCAACTAGAGAGAATAAATTTCCAATTTCACAAACAACCTCGTGAGTTTTGGATGGCAGGCTACAATGAAGCCCTTTGTCATTTGGATGCTCGTCTTGAAAGTGCCAATAACGAAGGTTATAAACAAGGATGGTTGAACGCCCTGGGTGTATTAAAATTGGAGCAAGGACATTATTTATGGGATTATCACGCTCCAGGATTACTAGACTTGCCTGTGCCACCTTATAAATTGGACATGGAATGGATCCCAGCTCGTTCCATTCCTCGGAGTTTAATTTCAAAATACCTTGGTGATTCCAATCTTCATTCTCAAACCGAAGTATCTCGTCCTGAACATCTACTGGACACACCTTCTGTAATGAACGTCAGAATGCTCAGAGATATTAACTTCATTAATTATCCTCTTTGCTTGGAAGACCCTCCTGCTGGCGAGGAACCTGTTTCAAAAGCAAAGGGAAAGAAACCAATAGAGTAGGGATCTTAATGTAATAGTTGGTACACATGTAGTTTGTAATACATTTTGACCTTAATGAAAGAATTTCATTTTTGTTTGCAAATTTGTATTGCTATTGTTCTGTGCTAAACACTAAGTATGTATCTGTTAAAAAGATAACAATTTTGTGCTGTTCATCAACCAACTTAGTAATAAACAGTTACAAGTATTAATGTTGCTCAATCACTTAATAATAAAGTAATGAGTATAAAAATGTTAAAAAAAATTCCCAACCAACCAAGGTTGTTAAATTGTGCTTGTCGACCAACTACAGTTGGTGGGCTTTTATCCTCGACCAGCCATACTTAGTTCAATTTGAAATATTTTCTCCTCGTCGACCGAATACAGTTAGTGGGTTTTTATCCCCGACCAACCATACTTGGTTCAGTTTGGAATATTTTCTTCTTTGAGGAACTTTTGTAATAATATTACCTCCCGACCAACATAAGTTGGCATTTGAGAGCATATTTTGTTTTCAAACCAACCGAGATTGGCGTTATAAGAATGTTGTTCTTGCCCTTTTACCAACCAAAGTTGGTCGTGGGTTTGAACTATCAGGTTCTTTCGAACTATCTTGTCCACAAGCTCTTTTACCAACCGAAGTTGATCACGCAAGTGTACGACTCCTAACCAAAGGAGTTTAATTTGTTCTCGCTATTTTACCAACCGAAGTTGATCACGCTCGAACTATCAGGTTCTTTCGAACTATCTTGTCCATAAGCTCTTTTACCAACCGAAGTTGATCACGCAAGTGTACGACTCCTAACCAAAGGAGTATAATTTGTTCTCGCTATTTTACCAATCGAAGTTGATCACGCTCGAACTATCAGGTTCTTTCGAACTATCTTGTCCACAAGCTCTTTTACCAACCGAAGTTGATCACGCAAGTGTACGCCTCCTAACCAAAGGATTATATCAGTTGTTCTCGCCCTTTTACCAACCGGAGTTGGTCGTGGGTCTGAACTATCGTCTTCTTCTTGCTGTCGAGCAGCGTAGTGTACAACACTAGTATTCCCCAAAAAACTTTCAAACAAAGGAGAGAAAAATGGTGAAAAACATCATCGTTTTATTCATATTGATGGAACCGTTGTACATTTTACATCATTGATAATACTTGCGAAGGTGTTCAGCATTCCAAGCATTCTTGAATTCTTCTCCTTCTAGAGTTGTTATTCGGTAAGTTCCTGGTCGAACAACTTCTGTAACTCGGTAAGGCCCATGCCAGTTTGCCTCCAATTTATTGTGCTTCTGAATTACCTTCTTTAGCACATAATCTCCTTCCTTTAAATCGCATTTCCTCACCCTTTTGTTGTAGAAAAGAGTTGTTCGTTGTTGATAAGCAGCATTCTTAATGGCTGCCTCTTCTCTGATCTCCTCGAGCATATCCCAATCCAGTCTTCTCATCAAGTCACTGACAGGAGAATTGAAATTCAGTACTCTATGCGTTGGAAGACCCAACTCGGCAGGTATTACAGCCTTACTTCCAAATGCCATCATATATGGTGATTCTCCAATGCTGCTCGGGGAGTTGTTCGGTAAGCCCACAATACTGATTGTAGCTCATTAATCCAGTTAGCTTTAGCTTCACTTAGCCTCTTCTTCAAACCATTTAGTAGTGTTCTATTTGTCACCTCAGCCTGCCCATTGCTTTGAGGATGACCTGGTGCTGAATGTGTCTTCAGGATGTTTAATTGTTGACAATAGGCAGCAAACTCCTCGTTATCAAATTGGGTTCCATGGTCTGTGATGAAGGCATGAGGGAGACCATATCGACAGATGATATTCTTCCAAATGAACTGGTATACCTTCTCGTATGTCATATCAATAAGCGGCTCAGCTTCTACCCACTTAGTAAAATAGTCCACTGCAACGACGAGGTACTTGAATCTTCCTTGGGTGGTTGGCAGTGGTCCAACCAAATCAATTCCCCATATGGCAAATGGCCAAGGGGAAGTTATTGGTGTCAACAATGCTTGTGGAGTTCGTCGGATGGAGGAAAATCGTTGGCACTTGTCACATTTCTTAGCATAGGCTATACAATCAGCCCTCATCGTCGGCCAGTAGTATCCTTGAGTCATTACCCTTTGCAAAAGTGTTCATCCTGCTACATGAGCTCCACAAGACCCTTCATGAATCTCTTCAATCAATTCTTTCACTTCGGAGGGATGTACACATCTCTGCAAACCTGCCATAATTCCTCGTCTATATAAAATACCATTAGTTAATACATACCGAGCAGCTTTATACTTCAATTTCTTGGCAGCGAGCTTATCCTCTGGAAATTCTCCCTCTTCAATATATACCCTGATGGGATCCATCCAAGATGGTCATAAATCTAGGGTAATAACATTCATCGTCAGGTTTTCATCTATGCTCCGACTTTCCAGTACCTCAATTGGTATTGTTCTTCGCAGCTCGGTACGAGTAGCTGATGCTAGTCGGGCCAGTGCGTCTGCTTGTGCATTTTCTATTCTGGGTATTCTGATCAACTGAATGGCATCAAATTCTGCCAACAATTCCATCACCTTTGCATGATACTTGACCATTAATTCTCCTTTAACTGCATATGTTCCTATCACCTGATTCACAATTAATTGAGAATCACTGAATACCATCACTTGATGTGCTTCCATAATCTTTGCTAAATTAAAACCTCCTATCATGGCCTCATACTCTGCCTCATTATTGGAAGTTTTGAATTGAAATCGCAAGGCATATTCTATATCAATCTCGTCTGGGGTTCTCAAAACAATCCCTGCTCCACAACCCGATGTGCAAGATGACCCATCTACATATAATCTCCATGTAGGTAACTCGTCTTCAAATTTCTTATCCAATAGAGTTCCTCGGTGAAATATCTGATGTTCTCTTCCATCCTCCCCTTTTAATTTTCGCTCCTCGTCGACCATATCTTCTCTCCCTTTTACCAACCGGGGTTGGTCTGGGTTTGAATTTGAAGATCTTTCTACATCCACAAGCCCTTTTTCCAACTGGAGCTGGTCTGGACTTATGTCTGTTGGTCCTGTAACATCCACAGGTTGGTCAGTGAGCAACTTTTGCTCCTCGGGGGAATCAGGATATGTAAACTTTGCTATAAAATCTTCTACATCTTGCCCTTTCAATGATGATCTGGGTTCATACACAATATCATATTCACCGAGCTCTATTGCCCAGTACATCAGTCTCCCTGACTTTTCTGGCTTATGAAGGGCTTGTCTTAATGGCATGTTGGTATACACGATGATGGTATGGGTCTGGAAATATGGCCTCATTCTTCTACTTGCCTCAATTAATGCCAATGCCAATTTTTCTAACTTTGGGTACCTGATCTCTGCACCTCGGAAAGCCTTACTTGTGTAATAAATTGGCTTCTGAACTCCATTCTCCAATCTGATCAATGCTGAACTGACTGCATTCTCTGATACTGCCAGATACAAGTACAACTTCTCTCCTGTTATTGGCCTGGACAACAATGGAGGTGCTCCCAAATATTTTTTCAAGTCTTGAAAGGCCTTCTCACATTCATCAGTCCACTCAAAAGTTTTTCGAAGTGTTTTGAAGAATGGGAGGCATTTGTCAGTTGCTCGGGACACAAATCTGTTGAGCGCTACAACTCGTCCTGTAAGACTCTGCACTTCTTTCTTTGTTATTGGAGATCGCAACCCTAAAAGAGCTTTGATCTTATCTGGATTTGCTTCAATGCCTCACTGGTTGACAATGTATCCGAGAAACATTCCTTCTCGTACTCCAAATGTGCACTTCGTCGGGTTAAGCTTCATCTGGTATTTATCCAATTGATCAAATGTATGAGCTAAGTCAACTAGATGATCTGCAGCTTTCTTGCTTTTTGTCAGCATATCATCGACATAGACTTCCATGTTGCAACTGATTTGTTCGGTGAAAACCTTGTTCATCAGCCGCTGGTATGTCGCTCCTGCATTTTTCAAACCAAAAGGCATAACATTATAGCAATAAGTTCCCCTAGGGGTAATAAAAGAAGTACTTTCCATGTCTTCAGGTTTTATTTTGATCTGGTTGTAGCCAGAGTAAGCATCCATGAAGCTAAGCAGCTCGTGCCCAGAGGTAGTATCTACTAGTTGGTCAATTCTGGTCAATGGAAAATAATCCTTTGGGCAGGCCTTGTGAAGATCAGTGAAGTCAACACACATTCTCCATTTGTTGTTTTTCTTCTTTACCATCACCGCATTCGCCAACCAGCCCAGGTACTTCACATCTTCAATGAATTGAGCTTTTTGGAGCTTGTCGACCTCCTCTTGAATAGCTTGATTCTTCTCAGGGCTAAATACCCTTCTTCTCTGCTTTACAGGCTTGATCTCCTTATTCACATTGAGTTCGTGACATAAGAAGTTTGGATCTATTCCTGGCATGTCCTCATGACTCCAAGCAAAAGTTTTCTTCCTGTTTCTCGAGAAAATTATCAACTCTTATTTTATTGAAGCATCCAACGTTGAACCTATCTGGGTTACTCGTTCAGGGTGCTCGTCGTCTAGAATAACATTTTCTGTAGATTCCACCACCTGTCCTTTTACAAGTTGGGATTCATCTCTGGGATCGAGAGTTTCAATCTCTGTATCTTCTTCCACCTGGTAGGTAGTAGTCTTTTTCCTTGATTCCTCAAGCTCCTCTTGCTCGGCAGATGAATAATAGCATTCCCGAGCTACTTTTTGATCACCTTTCACAACTCCTACTCCAAAGTTTGTTGGGAATTTTAAGCACTGATGTACTGTAGATGGAACTGCTTCGAACTTCTTCAAACCAACTCTTCCCATGATGATGTTGTAGGCTGACTGCACATTCTTATCCATCACGAAGAAGCGTATTCTTTCTGTTCGACAAGCAGGCCAGGTTCCAATGAATATATCCAACTTGATCGTGCCAAGTGGAAAAACTTTCTCACCAGCAAAACCCAGGAGGGGTCTGTGATACGGTTCCAACTGAGATAATTTCAGATTCAAGCTGTCAAAGCATGAATAGTACATGATGTCTGCCGAACTTCCATTGTCTACCAACACCCTTGAAATCACTACTTCCTTCATCCTCATTTTGATCACCAGAGGATCATCGTGAGGATAAAGAACACCTGCCAAGTCATTTTTTGAAAAGCCAATGACTAGCTTCTCTTTGTTTACCTTCCTCGGACGATCGTCCTCGGCCAGATTTATTCGCTGAATATATGAACAAGCTTGAGCCTCTCCAAGGTAAGCCTTTCTTTCTGCAGTAAGTTCTCCTCCTCCTACATCTCCTCATGTAATGACATTACAATCAAATGACCCAAAACGTATAGAAAATACCTCTCGTTCTGGATGCCTTGGCTTCTTGGGAAGATCGGGGTCATCCTCTGGATCATCTTCATGGTTTCTCTTCTTTTTCTCCTCTGCCCGACGAGGAGATCTAGACCTCTCTCTAGTCCGGTCGTTATTTTTTCTTTCACCTCCACGATCAACATATTTTGATAGCTTTCCTCTTCGGATGAGTGTTTCAATCTCGTTCTGAAGAGCTATGCAATTTTTGGTCATGTGACCATGATCTTTATGAAACTCGTAATATTTATCCTTACTCCTCGAATCAGGGTCTGACTTCAGTTTGTTTGGCCATTTTACCTCCTCGTTGTTCTTGATTTCTTTCAAGACATGATGAATACCCATTTTCAAAGGAGTATAATTGTCGTATTTCTTCAGGACTTCCCATGATGATTTATTATTTCTGGAGCGTTTATCACCGCCATTGCCCTTATGCTCTTTATTCTTAGACTTGTCGACTTCCACCTTGGTGTCTTTATCTATGTTCTTCTTTGCAGCCATAGCTTCCTCGGCATTCATGATTTTGGACGCTTTTGCCATCAGTTCTGACATAGTTTTAGGTGGATCTTTCGCCAAAGTATAATACAACTTATTAGGCAACAACCCACTCATCAAAGCGGTGATTGATGTCTTCTCTTCGTAATCTATGACCTCCAGCTTCTCGTTATTGAAACGAGTTATGTAATCTCTAGTACTTTCACCAGATTTTTGTCTAACACTTAACAAGTGTGCTACTCATTTTACTGGATTTGCTCCAAAAAAAAAATTGCTGATAAACAACTCGGCCAACTGAAAGAAAGTTGAAATCTTACCCCTAGGAAGATTGTTGTACCATATCTGGGCAGCTCCAGTAAGAGTTCCTAAGAACGCTCTGCATCTCATCTCGTCGGGGACGACATAGATATCGGCAGTAGCTTGATATTGCTCTATGTGAAGAACATGATCTGTCTTTCCATCATATTTGGGGGTCACTACAGGTGCTTTGAACTTTGACGGTGTAGGAAAATTCACAATAGCCTGTACAAAAGGTGTTCCTCGAACAAAAGTTCGTTGTAGGGGGTTCTTTGCTTTGGCCATTTCTCCCAATTTATCCTCCAACCGTTGGAGAGATCCTTTCCACGCTTCATTTCCTTCATCGGGCCCATTGGTTCGAGCAATAGATCGTTCTGAAGTAGCCTCTTGAGATCTATCTTGACGAGAAGCCGGTCGTGACTGTGCTGACCCTTCTCTTAGATCTGACGGTCGTTGAAAACTCCTCGACATGGTCTTAGGTGGACTCCTATTCCTCCTAGGGCCTAATCGACTGAAAGGAGACACCCTACTCAGTCTGTCTAAAGCACTGGGTCTTTCTGGAGAGAGGGTGATATGTTGATTAGTATCTGTCGCCCTTATTGACGAAGTTCGCCCAGGTTGATAAGAGAAATCATCAGACTCCTCATTACGACGTGACTCAGTACGCCTGGATCGTGAAGAAAGTAAATAAGTTTGCCTTTGACCACTTTGTTGTCCTGAACGTGCAGGTGCACCACCATGAAGGGTTTGTATGAGTTGCCTCATTTTTTCTTGCATGGCGGTTTGTCCTTGAGCCAGATTCGTCATAATCCCAGCTAGATCTGGAGGTGCAGAGGGATTCTGAGGATTTCCAGCATTTCCATTGCTAGATTCTGGATTATCCGCCATTGATGATAGACGATTTTTGGTGAAAAATGATAGTAACAATCGTTCCCACAGACGGCGCCAATCTGTTGATGTAAAAAATTAGATCGCTCTAATTATTCAATCACAGATAAATAAAATGAGATAAATATTTTTAAAGTGGTTCAGTCTTATAAGAATGGCTTACGTCCACTGTTATGTAATTGCTGAGTGTTTGGGAATTCTTGATTACAAGTTCTACCAAGAAATTCCGGTCCCTTTGAATGAGGGTGATACAAGGTATTTATAGCCCTTAGGCTGTACATGAATGGGTTGATACATTAAATGATATACATATGAAATGGTAATACATTTAATGCAGCGTGTGCGTCAAGATGATAAACATTCAATGAATAATTGAACTGTTGATTATCTGGCAGTTAATGCTACGGCCGAGATGCAGTTCGGACCGCCTTAGTTGCTCGTTGATCAGGAGTTCCTCGGAGCGCTAGTGTACCTCGGAGTGCTGAAGTTCCTCGGTGTATCCTCGTTGCTCGGAGAGAACATGAGTTAGTCGGGGAAATGAACTTCCTCGTTATTATTGTGCCAAGTAGATTGACACGTGTCTTCATATTATTCATCCATATCAGCATATTAATTTTGGTATCAACAGTGTCCTTGTGGCTGGGCACCTAAAATGGTTTTACAAAAAAAATAGATTTGAAAGCAAACGGGTCAGAGCCCGAATGTGGAGATATTTTAAAAACCTGCAAGTGCTTTAAAAACATTTAAAACATTAAATGCAAAGTACATGTTAGGACGTGCACTCACATGAAATTCTCACCTCTCGTCTAACTGTGCACTCCTAACGTAAGTAACCACCTAAAATGACACAAACTACTAGCTAAGTGACATCATATCTAGCTAGACTGTCATAGGTTCTACCCTTATTACTCGGTTCCTATTAACATTATAACGATCACATTTAAATAGGGGCTTAACGTAAATTCAGTTTCCCATAAAAGTAACACAACTCATTATAGATTATCCCTTTTATATTTTCCAAATTTATTCACACAATACCATATGAAAGTTCCCATAATAAAGTGTATATTTTCCACAACATAAATATACAATATAATACAATACACGCACCCTGAGAACTAGCTGCGGTGCACGCATACTCTGCTATCCATCCCGGTACACCACGTACATAAGGATCACATATTCCGAATCTCTCAGGAATAGTTCACAGATAACAACATCATAAATAATGGAGGCGAACACAGTCACATCACATGGGTCACGCACGTACCTATGCTCCCACGATCAGCGAACTTATTAACATCCCAATAAGTCTTTCTCTGACCTATGTTCATCAAGGTAACCAGTCTAAATCCGGGCAACACAAGGATTAGAGGGCCCTAAGCGAACGCAAACCTCCCGTGATAGCAAGTATGGTAGGTATGTCATACACACAAATCATATACCAATACTAAGTAAACACGCATCTTAGTAATCACCGTACTTTAATTGTAGTACATTTCTCATCCTTGTACCAACATATAATATTACCCAATTTATATGTTCCCGGTTAATATAATATATTAGGCCGTCAATAGCTCACATCGTATTAGACACTCACGTCCTACTTCATAGTCTCCTTTAGGTTCAAACTACACTACTAGGTTTGACTCCTCATTATATCCCAAACATCCCAAATATACCAATTAATCATCAAGGGAAGGTTATCTCTATGTATACACGAGGTTACGGGACACTCGGGATCAAAACAGGCTAAATAGCCTAAACTGTCAACTCGTTCGAAGTCTCGTTCGAACGAGGCTGTTCGAATGAGAGTTCGTTCGAACGAATTGAGACTTCTAACGAGATCTCGTTCGAACGAAGTGGGCTTTCTAACGAGATCTCGTTCGAACGAACCCATCGAACGAACTTCACCCTCGTTAGAAGTCAATGGTCAACTCGTTAGAAGCTCGTTCGAACGAGGTCGTTCGAACGACCTGGGCAGGTCTTCTAACGAGCGACCAGACTCGAGCCCAGAAATCCTTATTCATTTTTCACCAATTTCTACACCTCAAATATCAACCAAACTTCGTCCCAACAATGTTTTAAGGTCTCTAATCAATCCTAAACATATCAAGGTCACATACTAACGTGTTTTAAGGAATCAATCCATCCTAAACATCATTATATCATCAAGTCTCTACCCTTTCCCCCAAATTTTCAAGAACATAAACCCTAGAATTTTAAATCCTCTATAAGTCCATTCTAAATCCATTTTTGTTACATCCAACATATATTAACATCAGAATAATCATCTTCATACTATTCTACATGCAATTTGTCCTCAAAATTTAAGTTCTAAGTCCAATTAAAATGGGTTTTTATTTAACTTCCAAGAACAATTGTAAATCCTTCAATTTATCTAACATGGAAGAGACATTCTCTGAATTAAATAGAATTAAATCACTTGCCTCGAGTGTCTCTGAATTTGGTGTTGATTTGATGAAGCTTTTTCTGCAGAATTCCTTCTCTCTCTCTCTCTCTACAAGCCTTCTTCTCCAATGGTGGCTAGGGTTTTCTTTGGGAAAGTTTTGGAAACCTAATTTGGTAACCCCCGTAGCTTATTGGGTCATTAAGGGTTGGTTAGTGGGTTTAGTGGGTCGATTCCCAATCAGATAAAAACTCTTAATTTTCGTCACTTTTAATTCTCAAAAATACAAAATTACCAAAATATCCTTTTATGTTGCCGGTATGGCCTAAAAATACCCCGGGACCCAAACTAAACCCCCGGCTAGTGTTTTCTGACTATCTCGACCCTTCCGGACGCGTTGGCGCACTCAAAACGACCATACGGTTAATAGAATTTAAATTCACTTTTATAATTAAAATAATTATATCCTGACGCGACTGTCACCCGCGTCCCAATAAAATGTCCAAATTGCCGTATATCAATCTCAGGACAAATTTCATAATTCAATATTCATATATCATCATATATGCACATATAATCAAATACCAACTCGCATCTCGCTAGTATTTTAACCCGGATTAATTTCCAATTAATACGCATTTAATTAATTAATCCCAAAAATAAATATCGCAAAAAATACGGGGTATTACACTACTTTTATAAGTGCATCCACTCATAGATATTATTAAGTTAATTCACCAAAATAGAACAAGTATATATAGACACTCCCTTTTGTGGATGTCTCATATTTGTGGATTAACTTATTATTTTTGAGTTGATGTATTTATAAAATTCGTAGATGATTCCTAAATTACCCTTGTTTTAAAAGCCGGGACTTAAGAATCGGTTTAGCAAGTCAATTCCAAACTATACAAATAAAATTAAAAGGCAAATTTTAAATTCCATAAAATTGAAATTAATCTTCCATTTCTAATTTCAAGCCAACGGGCTCTATTTATATTTACCACATAATTTCGGGGTCAAGGTAAACAAAACGATAATTTAATTGTAACGCCGCGTCTCTTAGTTGTAATGTAACCGTTGGGATTCAAATTTCAAAAACTATCTTCTTTCACCACATAAAAACCAAACATTTCAAGGTTAATAAAATGCACAACCGAGAGAATACCCAAAAAAAACAAGAAGCTCAGCCATGAAGTCAATAAATGTAACACCAAACTCATCGGAAAAATCATCCACCACCACCATGGACTCATTAGACACCTCCCAATCCGAAAACATAGACGACGACGACAACAACAACCGCTGCTATTTGCCCAAATGCAAAAGAGACACAAACTGCAACTGTGACATGTGCTTGGCCAGCATCAACGCCACCCTCGATTTAATCTCCCACACCAAGCTCTCCTCTTCTATCAAACCACCGCGGCGAAGCCCCGTAAAGTTTCACCCTTTGTCCACCCCAAGACCCACCCACCGCCGCCGCGTCTCCGTGTCTCCCACGCCCGGTACAAACAAGAGGAATACTGGGTTTGGATTTTTTCTTCTTGTTGTTGTTGTTGTTGTAGTTCTGGGTTTGATTTTGGGGGCGGAATACGGGCTTTCTTTGGCGGTTTCTAGAGTTTTGAAGCCCAAGTTGTCACCTGAGATAGTGAGGAATCTGGGTCGGAAATCGTGGGTTTTTCAAGATTTGATTAAGAGAGTGGCATACTTGAATACTGAAGTGAATGGATTAGTGGGTACCAAGGTTTCAAATCGCAGCTCTGTTGATTCCATGTGTCAGATAATCCAGGTACTTAATTCAGCCCTTTACTATCATTCTATGACTTTGTATATGTACGCTTTCAATCTTGGTATTCTCTCGGTTCCAAATTAATGATGCAATTTACATGATAGTGAACAAGTAGATCTTATCCCTTTTTAATTTCTTCGATAGATCCCGGGAATCTCCTAGATCTATCTATGATTCTTTTCTTTATGGACACCTTGTATTATAGGAATTCTTTTGTATGTTGCTTTTTTGGTATCTTGTTTATGCAAATATTGTGATAATGACTTCTAAACCCGAAACATTGAATTAAATTAGTACATCGGGGGCTGTTGTACCGTCATAACAAGTACAACATTCCCAATGCAGCAGTTTTCTATTTTTCAGGCTAAATTTGGTTAAGGACATAATTTTCCTATGTGAAGTGATTTAGGTTCGTGAGGTAGTGAATGGCACAGACAGTGGTTTCTAATGTAGTTCATAAAACCTGTAGTATCCAATATTTATAGAAGAGAGTGAAATCCGACTTAATAAGTTGCATAAGAAAATGCAGCATGGTTCATTTGATTTCCCGAAAAATTAGTTTTCATCGAGGAATTTGAAAAAGAGTGATAAGAAAATAAAAAGGGAAGAGATTTCGGTAATAGTGCAAGGAGAATGCTATCTGTACAAATAACTTTTGTTCAAGAAGAAGTTAGTTCAACTGATATGTGTACATTAACAATATGTTCAAATTCTTACTATTGTTATAACACATGATAAGGCCAGCGGTGAAAATTACAGGGAGTTAAATGGTCACTTGGCATTGAGCTTTTTGAAACACTACCTCTAATACATTTAAAAAACCATTGACCATTTCTCAATCTGATTCTTAACATTTCTTTCTATCTCAATGACAATATCTCAAATGACACCACCTATTAAATGTAGCTCCCACCTCAAATCAATTTTCAACACGTGTTCTTGTAGCTCAACTCCGATGCTCATGCCTACAACACAAAATTTTCTGTATCTACAACAAACTACTGTTGAAAGTGAATTACACGCACCTTCAATGCTGGCTGCATATGTACATAAGGATTTAATTCATTGAGTTCTGCACAAGTTCAATATTAATCATCTAGCCAAATTCCCACTTTTATTCCCCAAAAAAGAAGTCACTGATTTTAAAGTAACTGTGCTATAAAAATCCTTAATTCATAAATCTTACCTAATTAATAGCATTTCACTTTGACAATACATAAAATAATCAACAAAATTAATAGCATTTCACTTTGAATTGACATATAACACCTTAACTACACAAGCCCAATACTGCCAAATAGTCCCATTTAATTCCCTAAAAAAGATGTCACTAAATTGTAAAGTAAACCAACCTAATCAAAGTCGAAAAACAATGCATAAAATTAGTGACATGTCACTCTGAAGTGATATATGGGCACCTTGACTACAAAAATTAAAATTTAAACGGTGAAAGGTGACATTTGTTGTTTGTTAAAGGTCCCTGCTGTTACAAATACTCGAGTGTATCATTGGTCGTAAAACTACGATCCATTGGATTACTACCTCTTTAATGAACAATTAGTGCAGAAAAGATGAACAACTCCGATCAAATTTTTTGAACAAACAAATTTTAGATCCCTACATATATTGAGAATGATTTGAACTGATATTGAAATCAATGAGCATTCAATTAAGCGCAAAGTGACTTATTTATATTTAACTTGACCTCATTACTTGGAGACTTGGGTTTGGGGACAACTAGAATTTTTGGCACAATGCAAACCTACCCACATTTCATGCTTTGAAAATGTAGCCTTTTAATCTATCTATATCTTTACCAAAGTGACTGTTAGGTAATGTGTTAGCATAATGCATTTTGTAATAGGTGGTCCTATCACAACATTTTCTAAAAGGAGTTTGACAAATAAGTCCTGTTTATATGAGACATTTTCTAATAGGTTCTATCACAACATTTTTTTTCTCAATATTATACATATAGTAAATATTCACTGCATGTTTACAAATAGGACCTATTGGAACAAAAATCTTTTTTCATGGACCTGATGGAGCAAAAAAAAGATGTTAGGACCTATTGAACTACATACTTAGCAAATGGGACTAATTGGTAAAAAGTGTGAATAAAGAGAGTCTAATGCAAGATATTGACTCGTTCCCCCACATACGGTAAGCTAGTAGCACAATCTTAAATGAATCATAAAGGTATCAAGCACGTAATCGAATTTTATCTTCAAAAAAGACTAAACAAAACAAAAGACGTAGTACATACCTCTTCATGCTCTGTGAAAACAACTGTATATTATTATAATCTTCTCGGTGTACTCATTGAAAGCAACTACAAGAAAGAAAATTGTAAGTTGATTGACCCAAAGTTCTATATATTATGTTTCATACCTTCTCACTGTTAAATGCAGTGAGTACAAAATTGTAAATAGTTAAAGGGGATGGCCAAAGTTCTATATATTATGTTTCATACCTTCTCACTGTCAAATGCAGTAAGTACAAAATTGTAAATAGTTAAAGGGGATAGCCAAGTGTTGCTCTTTGACTACATTGAGTCCTGCGTAACAAATGGACATAATTCTTTTTTTACATCGACCTTTCTTACACCAAATCCGGCATCTATGTACAGAAGATGAAAATAAATTGTTTTTCTGTGTATATATATTTATTTATAAATTGAGATGATGGTGTGTAGAGCAATAAAGCTTATATATGAATTTTATTTAAATTCAGATGAAGGTGTAGCGATTATGCAATTGGTGGGCATCTTATTCTTCTTGTTCTTTCTGTTTGCTTATTTTTTTTTAATATGTCTGGAATCAAAAAGGACTGTCTGATTTATTATAACATGTCTCTACATGTTATATATATGTGGATGTGGTAGCTTGTTTGCGTTAAATTAATTAAACTACAACTTTGTAAGGATGGTTTGCTGTTACATTCGCGTTGTACATTGTACAAATCTACATCAGAGGAGTTAAGCATATGGGGATGGCCTTTACAGACTGCTGGATTGCTCACAGCTGAAATTTCTTCTCGATCATTTACTATCTTATCAGGAAGAGTCACAGAGGTAAACCCATAATTGATTTTTAAATAGAGTTAGCACCTAAATAGGTTAACATAATACATGTTTGACGCTTCCTTATTACTTATGAAAATTTTCTTGTCAAACCTATATATGTAAAACTTTGGGTCCATACACCAAAGAACGGTTCTTCAATGTATATTTATAAAGAATTATGCAAATAACGGTTCATATACAAGCCATGTTTTATGTGACAGTGGTCCAATGGAGAGCTCACATATTCGATTCGGGAAGCAAATAGTTCATGGACACAAGGGAAATGGAGTTCCTCAATTGTGCAATTCGATCGAAATACATGGATTATTGAGTATAAAAGGAGCTTTTTGATTGAAATTTCAAGATTTTTTTCAGCAGGTCTAGAGTTCCTGAAATTTCAAACCAAAAGAAAGTTTCAGAATCTAAAGAAGGGGTTCTGGATGTCGTCTGCATTTGATTATCTGTATAATGATAATAGAGAAAGCAGTTTCACAATCCCAACTTAAGAAAATCAATGTAATTCTCATTACTTGTGAGAAGCTACTGATTGTCCTTTTGCCAAAATGTTTTGGACTTGCGAGGATTATTAGAAAGTTGACTTTAGCTTCTTTCATTTTCCTATAGTTGTAGGTTAAATTATTAACATTTTATTGATGCCTCGTGTTATAATGTGTTAGGATTCATTTTGTTTCGGTTATGCTAAAACGTGCATTGAAATTAGTACGTAAATTTTTTTTTGGATGATCCATTTTGATTCTTTTCAACTAAAGAGGAATTTCTTGTTGGAATCATCCCAACTAGGATGAAATAATTCCTTTTTGGAATAATCCCCATATCGGGTTCTTCTCAAAAGGAACTTGCTAAGAAGCCTAGACACTCCAACCATAAGAGATGAAACCGGGGGAGACTTTTGTGTTTCAACATTGCCTCCTTACAGCAACCCTTATAGACACTCCAAATTTAGACATTGCTAGGCTCAATATACCCGCATAAAAGGGAAAAAAATATTGTCGATAGGACAAATATACCCAACTATGACACTAAACGATGTTGTTTTTGAACCCGTCATGTTCCGCTTAAGCTTACCATATTCTATTTTCAGCCTCTAAATCCACATCTTTAAATTATACACCCTAATAAATATCCACCTACCTACTAAACAACAAACCAACCACCCTAATTAATATACCAACCCGATATATTTTTTTACCTCCATCTGATCAACATCACAGCAAGATTTTACTAGCCAAAAATTACCCCATTAGTTGCTCCTACTTGAAGGTGAGTTCTGTTTAAATTATTTGCTCTTATATGTATAAAAAATTATATTATTTATTAATAAAAATTATATTACTTGTTAGCCATTATTTGGTTAAATTACATTACAAATACATTTAAAAAAATTATATATAATTTGCTCTTATGTGGTTACATTAGGTGAGTATTCTTTTAATCTTTTTTTATATTATTTGAACTCATATGGTTAAACTCGGTGAAAAGTATTTGTTATATAGTACTTGTCGTCATATAGTTAAACTAGGTGAGTGGTATTTTAAATGCATTTAAATATTGTTAAACTAGGTGAGTGGTATTTTAATTATTTTTTAATTTAATTATTTTTTTTATATTATATGCTCTCATATGGTTAAACTTGGTGAGTAGTATTTGAATTTTATTTTTATATTATTTGTTGTCATATTGTTCATCTAGGAGAATGGTATTTTAAATGCAGTTAATTTATTTAAATCTTATTTGTTCCGATATTGTTAAACTAGTTGAGTGGTATTTTAATTTATTTTATTAATTTCATTAATTTGTTTAAACTGTTTCCTGTTCTTGAGATTGTAGTATACAAAATGGAGTGGCTTGGAAAAAAAATTAGACGGACTGTCAGGTTGGGGAAGAGTCAAAACAAACGCGATTAACGGCCCAAGCATGAAAGTTCCGTTATTGAGCACCTTATAGTCTTTGAAAACTATAGGTGTGTTATTGACGATCATGACCACATCGACGCAACTCCGGATATGGTCATAAACGACAACATAATTAAAATGCATGGAAATTGGCAAAGTCTCAGAGCCACCTACAAAAATCTCAAGGAGCATTAAGATGTAATTAATTTAATACATTGTAGCGGTTGGGAAGAACTCTTGAACACTTAGATTTTTAAGTCAAGTTGGTGTGACACCCCTCTTATTAAAATAAGAGGTGGCTATCACTGTCGCATAATAACAGTATGAAACAACCACCAAATATTTCTGAAAACGGATGTCATATGATTTTGCAAGTTTGATAGAAACAATTTAGACAATCCAATTTATAACAGAAGGTGGATATAAATAAAGGCATGCAATAGTTTAGTAACAATCTACAAAATATAACCGAATAAGTTGTCGGTTAATAGACTAATACAAAAGGTTACACCAAGTATTCCAGTAAATATGAATAATAACTGGGGCAACACGCCCGAATATACAAACGGATCATAGCTAGAGTATCAAAAGAAAATGATGCGTCTACTACAAAAATCATACAACATCTGCAAAAAACCTGTAGCTCCTTGACACTGGGAAGGAAGATCATAGAGGACACCCTTACGGCGGAGCACCTAAGCATAAATAAGAACCACACAAGAAAGAGAGATATAAACGGGTTAGGGCCCGATTTGATATGATATACGTGTGAATAAAATGCATAACAGTTATGAATACTAACATCATAAACAGGTTAAGTTCGCTCTACATTATAAGGATCATCCTCACCTCTCATCTAAAAGCATATCCTAGTGTCATACCATTTCATTAAATTAAACTACCCATCGAATTAAGAGGAATAACCTAATTCCATTTAAATGCTTAGTTTGTAAATTCATAAAATATATCTTCACAAGTCCATTTATCATTGGGGATCATATGCCATAAAGTTTATTTATAGATTCATTAACTCATTTACATGAAATGCCATAACAGTGAGATCAATTTACAATCATAACATAACGTTTCTAAGACCATCCTTTCAGGAGTCACCCCACTGAATGCGCCCCTAAATGCTATCATCTTCCAAGGCCTATTATCAAGACCACCTGGGTACCCTAAATCGCGTCGCTTTGGAAGCGACCATATACCTTCGACGGTGAGTTATAACCATACCCGAAATTACCTCACTTCGAATAAAACAATCATACAAGGTAACCACTGGTTCTATGGCCGAGGACTATATTCTCCCAGCATCACTGGCCAGGGGATTTACCTCATTCGCGTAACTTCCCTTATGATAGCATTTAGAGAGGTATGTATATGTATGTCATAATCCTAAGATATGCCAATTTAAATGCACGTTTCTTATTTCTGAAACCATATGTGCATAACGATATAAGCCTACAAAGTTTAATTACCCTTATGTTATCCCCCGAAAGTCCAAAACGACACTATCCAACTCCACCTAGTCCTAGACTCGCTTACTAAATGAAATGAGTCATTAAGCCCTACTAAATAGTCTCCGAAATAAGCCCGAACACCCCCTTACTAACCTAGGGTATAAATCCCCCTACTGTAAGACCCTAATACTCTTTATTACTTCATATGAGAAGGTTCATAAGCCTCAAACCTGATGAAAAGGAGTAGAAACCAAGTTGGATTTTTTTTATAAAACAACAGGATTTTGAATCGATTCGCCTAGGACCAAATCTATTCGCCCCTGAAAGCGAATCGATTCGGCTGAGAAAACCCACCTTTTATCTAAGCCCGAATCGATTCGGCCTTAACCCGAATCGATTCGGTTCCTCAGACCCGTAGCCACCGTTTTAGCGAATCAATTCACCCTGGTCAGATTGCCCAGTTATGACTACGGGGTAATATAAACCCTAAATCCCCAAATCTCTTTTCTTCCACTACACCCCATATCATCCATTAATAACTTCACCAAATTATTTCTACACAATAACCTACCAACATATCCAACTCTAATCATGCCTAAATTAAATACCTAAGGGTTTAAACACCAAAATTATCAATAACCATTTTTGGTTCAAGCTCAAGAACATTAACCATAAATACAAATTATTCACACTCTATCATACATTTATGCAAGTTAGAAACTTGCCTTAAGATTGTAGTCTCGGATTCTTCCTCGTTGCAACGATTCCAAGCCCAAATCACTAAACTCTATCTTTTCTCTTCTTTCTCCTAAGCTCTCTCTTCTCTCTAACTCTCTCTTTAGAATACCCAAGGC